>BLSH010006352.1:193881-205206 GCA_018402905.1 Glandirana rugosa | reverse complement strand
ACGTGTTGAACACGATCGTCGTCCCGTGTGTACGAGGCTTTAGACCCTCGTACATTTGGTCATGGAGCGACATCGTCCTCCTTTCCTTCTGGATCCCCAAGGTAGTGTGAATGACTCCCAAGAGTTCATCCACCTCCTCTAGAGAGAGCTTGTACCTGGAGCGTGGAAATTCGCCATCCCCACTCTCCCCTTCTGACTCCTGCTGTGAGCCAGAGCTGGCACTGTCAGGCTCCTCTGGGATCCCCTGGTTCTGTCCCACCCCCAGAAGAATCTGCCGGGACAGGCATGACCCCCTGCTGTGTTGGTGTCAGGGCCCCCAGAGCCCTAGGCAACTGTAAGCTTGAAAACAAAGCCTGAAAGGATTGAAAGGTGCTGGAGAGTTCTTTGACGGACGCCGCCAGGTCCGCACTTTGCTCCCCCGCCTGTTTCCTCACTAATGCCTCAATGCACTCTTTACACAGTGCTTTTGGCCAGGCCTCCCCTAGAGCGTTCCTACAAGATGGGCATTTCCTTCTAAAGCCATGCTCCTTCTCCTTTGGCGGGCGGTTCTTGTCTGAGGACTTGCCCTGCAAAACAAAGGCCGAGGGGAACAGGGGTCATACTACGCACCTTCCATTCGGCTTCACCCATGACACCACACACAGAACTAGGGGGTAGTGGGGGAGTGCCCAACCTAGAAAACCGACCACCACCAGGGTCCCAGGTTTGCCCCCCCAACATATATGGGGGGAGAGGAACCCTTGTGGAGCTTACAGGGTATCCTCAAAGGACAGGACATAACCACCCCTGGGTTCCTCCTTACCTTTGAGTGGCTGGTGCTCGGCTCCCCTGACGCAGCCTGTGAAGCCTCTGCCTCCGACATTGTGCTTAGCCTGTTGCGCTGTCTCTGCTGACACCCCAGCCTGCAGCGTTCCGAGCACACCAGCCCGACGCTGTGGGCTCCTTTTCCGTCTTCACGACCGGAACTGGAAGTCGTGGACGAACGGAAGTGCCCGCCCCTTCCGCGGGAACAAACGTCACACGCCCTCCGACCCGGCCAGCTCCATGCCATGCCATGTCCATGAAGACAACTCCAGGGAGGGACGGACACCCCGTTGTGCCCTCTCCAGGCACTGTACACAAGGGACCCACCCTGCAACTGCGCCCCCTCACCAGAGGCCGTTCCAGGTGTGAATTAGTGCCGCCGCTTGCAGAGCACCCTAGCCCCCTCCGCAGCCTGGCACCTGGAGATGAGAGCCTTGCTCCCCTCCTCAGGACACAGACTGGCCCAGCCTCACCAGCTGTATGGCCCTTCGGTTCCTGGCGATGTCTCCCCACCAGAGGAAACACCAAAAACTGAAGGGACAGTGGGGCGGTGAGGTTAAAAACCTGTGTGAAGGGGCGTTGTTTCCTGAGGAAGAAGGAGCCAAGGTCTCTCAAAGGTGCCTGTCCTGAAAGACAATGGGGCAAAATACAGTTAATTAGATGCCTAAGTTCCATGGTGAACTTTGTGTAAGGTATATTAGATAATGTTTGAGTGATACCTTTCACTTATCTTCATGCGTACATGCATGCACATACATGACTCCACATATGACATATGGAGTCATATATGACTCTAGGGTGGAAAATGGAATGCATAAATCACATATATGAGCTGAAAGACGGCAGAGATAGGAAACTCAACAAGTCAAACTGTATTTAGAGGAGAGTGTTAATGTCCTCATTCAAGCTCCCAGGTGAGTGACTATCCAGGTTCTATATCCAGAAACTCTCCCTTTTGCAGAGACGTTTATAACGCTCTGCTTTGGGGAGATTTCTGGATATACATTCAATCACCCAGACCTGTAAACCTTGGGAGGACTGGTCATGGCATTCAGCAAAATATCTGGGGACGGTATGTTGGTCGGAGCCTTTTTCTATGAGGTTCGGATGCTCCTCAAACCTCTTCCTCAGAGAACGGACAGTGCAGTCTACATGAAGTAGGCCACAAGGACAAGACAAGTAGTAAACTACGTACTCTTAGGAACAGTTGAAGAAGTCAGGTAAGATGTATCGCTTGCTCTTGGCTATGAATTCCTTGTGACCATGAGTGCATGCTTACATGTGAGGCACAAGGGTTTGCGGCATTGATACATCCTCTTCATGTTAGAGAACACAAGCGGGGCACTAGCAGTGGGCCGCAGGGGTTTTAATTTACTAGGGGCTATTTGGCTCCGGCTCTGAATGCCATGACCAGTCCTCCCAAGGTTTACATATCTGGGTGATTGAATCTATATCCCGGAATCTCCCCCAAAGCAGAGCGTTATATATGTCTCTGCGAAAGGGAGAATTTCTGTATATATAACCTGGATAGTCTCTCATCTGGGAGCTTGAATGAGGACATAGAAATTAACACTCTCCTCTAAATACAGTTGCCCCTGACAAACACATACAGCTGTGTTTATCAGGGCCTGGGCTCATACTATGTCAGCCTACATACTGTCAGATTATCATATCATACAATATTTTCACCTTTTTATATATCGTTACAATATAATACCTCAACTGTATCCTCCCAGTTTGACTTGTTGAGTTTCCTATCTCTGCCGTCTTTCAGCTCATATATATGATTTATACATTCCATTTTCCACCCTAGTGTCACATATTACTCCATATGTCATATGTGGAGTCATGTATGCACATGCATGCACGCATGAAGATAAGTGATAGGTATCACTCAAACATTATCTAATATACTTTACACAGAGCTTACCATGGAACTTAGGCATCTAATTGATTGTATTTTTATTACTCTTATTTATATTGGTTTTATCATTTTTTACAACAGTATTATTAAAAAAGCTTGTTTTTATTGTTAGGTTGGACCTTTATGGTCTCTGCATGACAACTGATCAGATTATGTGTATACATGTAAGTATGTACCCATGTTTGCATGCCATTTCCACTGTTGTATCCTATTAGGTAGCTATGCTGAGTCTTATAGTTCCATACTACATGTCCGCCCACACCAGTACATTGAGACTTGTATATAAGTGGCCTTTTCCAAGATGGCCTCCAGCCAAGCCTGAGGAAGGAGCATGGATGCTCTGAATGCGCGCTACTCCCGCTGTATGTGAACCCGGAAGTGACGTCGTCATTCTGCGCCCACACACCGCAGAGCACTGAGTCCTCTGTAAGCCCTGGGAATAACCGGTGCGGCCGGTTTGGAAGCGGTTGGACGGTCCAGGACACAGATAAATTCCTCTCTGGATACAGTGGGTGACCCTGTTGCTACATACCTCCCCGTTATCCACCTCCCTTTGTGAGTGTACACCAATACGTGTGTGCTTTTTTTCCATTAAATCTACATTAATGCTGCACTTAGTAGGCTCCGCTTTCTTGTCTCTATATGGAATGTTATAGAAATATAATATTGTAGCTTTATTAAATATACAGTATCTCACAAAAGTGCGCACACCCCTCACATTTTTGTAAATATTTTATTCTATCTTTTCATGTGACAACACTGAAGAAATTACACTTTGTTACAATGTAAAGTAGAGAGTGCACAGCTTGTATAGCAGTGTATATTTGCTTTAAGCACCAAACTTGGTAATCTCCCAAAAGGAAACCTACTGAGCATATCTGACATACCCCGGAATATCTGGCGCGTGACAGATAGTCTGCTAACTGTGGCAGGTGGGTTGCTTTTCTGAATTCCTTTAAGAATTGTGTTCATGGAATGAGCGGCAAAGATAGATGGCTTACTAGGATCCTGCAAAGACAAAAAATGCTGAATCCCTGTCAAATATGTCTTAATGGTGCTGTAGGATAACTTCAGTTGAGAGTGACAGAAAGCAACAAACGAAAGTAAAAATCGAATATAATGACTATCCCTCCTAGGATACTGCTTCTGGAAAGCCTGGAAAATTCTCCAAGATTCAACATAAGCCTTCCTTGTGTTAACAGAGAGAGAACTATTAATCAAAATGGCTGCATCAGACCAGTGAGTATCTAGTCCATCAGAAGTGTCGAGAAATGCGGAGACAGTGTTGCACAGGCGTCGGCGTCTGGGACCTGCTGGAAGAACAGCGGAAAGTTAAACTGGGAAAGTGTGCCAGCCACTGTATTTTCTGCATGCCTGAGGAATCTGCACTGTATGTGGAAATGGAACTGGAGGGACAGCCAAGTCAACCTACGTATGAAGGACATAATCAACAAAGACCTAGATCTGCCTTTGTTCACAATCTCTGAGGCTGCTTGATTGTCTGTGGAAAATCTCTTCAAACCTAGGCATGGCCAAGATCTCGTCTGGCCATGGCCCTGCTACCCGAAGAGTGCCAGAAATGGCAGTGTAGCCCTTGGTGGCTGCTGCATCAGTCCAGGTTTGAGGAGAAGAACTTGATCCTGCAGGGATGAACATAGCAATCTCATTCCAAATTTGAAGGAACTCATCCCACATCCATAAATTGGATAGAGCCATGGCATCCAACTTGATCCGAGAATCAGAGTCAGGGGCTGAGGGTAACAAGGCCAACAAGCGGGAAATGAAGGCTCTCCCCTGAGGAATGATCCTCGTGGCAAAGTTCAGCATGCAGAGCAAAGACTGCAACTCTACCCTGGAACCTGCTTGTGAGATCCTGAAAGCATGCATACACTCTCTGATCTTTTCTAGATTGTCTGCCGGCAGACTAGCTTGCATAGCCTGATTATCCAGTGTAATACCTAGGCAGGGGGACGTTCAGAGCCGAGAAAACAGGCATCAGCTATGTCTGCTTTCAACAGCCAAGCGCCATCCCCCATCCTGATAATGCATTGTATTGCCTGCTCTACAGATGCATATTTGAGTAAAAATTCTTCTGAAGGGATCAACAAGTTCAGCTTCGATATGTGAGAACCATGAGGGGCTGATA
Source organism: Glandirana rugosa (assembly GCA_018402905.1). Classification (NCBI taxonomy): domain Eukaryota; kingdom Metazoa; phylum Chordata; class Amphibia; order Anura; family Ranidae; genus Glandirana; species Glandirana rugosa. The sequence continues at coordinate 200,332 of BLSH010006352.1, read as the reverse complement.
ATTCATAGATCAAGCGTAACTTGCTGGAAAATTTCCCTTTGACCAAACCTAGGGGATTGACCCTCCAATTCTGAAAGGGGGATGTAGAAAAAGGCCCTATGACAAAACCCTTTCCCAGTTCTGCAAACAGCAAATCGACTGCCTCCATGTCAGCTTCTGCTGACCTGAGATTCTGACATTCAAAAGTGTCTTTTGGCAAAGAAATGAAACCTGTGCGAAAACCCCTTGTAAAAGAAAATTCCTTAGTGTGGGTAAAAAAAATGAAAAGAAAAAAAAAAGCACTTTCTGTTATGTGATCTCTCTTTGAAGAAAGAACTTTTGAACGGTGATCCTTGGTGTGCTGGCGAATACTTGCACTTGATTGACGCTTCCAGTATCCAGCTGGGAGTCGCTGCAGCACCCACCCCTACATAGGCCTTACTTTGCCAGAAAGGTGTGCGCTGGGAAAATTGACAAGAAGGCCTGTAAATATGACACATCAACTCGGCATAGTCATGCAAACGGTACACACATGTAGCAAACGGCACCGACTGTAGTTACATACACCACAATTGAAGTTATTGCAAATTTGTGACTTCCCCAGGAAATTAATCAGCCGACTTAATTTGTCATATGAACCCGATTGAGTCAGAGCCGGAAGTGAACTACTAAAAGGCCTGGATGTACTTGGTAGCGCAGGAAGTTTTGCGTTGGGGCACCTGTATGTAGTATGGGAAGATGACTGATAAGTCGCACAAACTGGCGACCTTAATCCTGCAAAATGCCTGCAAAAAAGTTTTGTATCGATATTGCTCCATATAGTCACCACCTGGTGCTGGGCAAATACAGCTGCAGCTTTAGCGGAAAATGACCGACGGTAGTCATAGAACGCCGACCCCCCGTACTTCTGACCTAACTCCACTACCAAATAAAGATAAAGGTCCATTTCCTCCCTCCTTAAGGGGCTTACCGAACAAATGATGTCACTAAACAAGCTAAAAGCCAGAACAAATTCTGGGATAGAGAGCTTCCGATTCAACCTGTGGTCTCTGGTCTTGACCACCACTGAAACATCGCCACAAGCGTATGACTTATTATCGGTTACGTCCTGCACTGCAATCAACAAAGATGCCAAATCAACGTCTTCGCCATCTAAGATGTCTTTCTTAATGTTGGTGGAATGAAATGAGCCGGGGTAATAGAAGGGACACCGATACTGTTACCTAAAGCTAAAGGCTTGGGCCCTGGAGCCAAGGGGGTCCCTGTCTCCGCTGACGTCCCTGGAACAGCCGGAGCTTCTGAGGCTGGACCTGGCCAGCTTTCCAACACCTCAACCCTAGCATGCAATTCCTGGCAGGAGGTTGCCAGCAAGTTCAATGTCGAATGGATCTGAGAGAGTGATGAAGCGACAGTCCGTAACGTAACTCCACATTGGAGCCTGACGCACAAGGAAAAAGAAACTTAAAAAGTTCCACTTTCCGAGCCGAAGGTGGGTACGAAATACCCCTGTGGTTCAACTCTGCCATGAGTCTGGGGACGGTCCAGGTTCTCATAGAGAGTGTGTTGCCATGTTCAGAACCCCTAGCCAGAGAAGGAGGAATAGAGGCAAAGTCCTCAATATCCGCGGCCTGTGATATGACCTATACAAGCAAACAGTACTGTCATAAGCAGGCATTATACATTGACCATACCCATATCTTGCCTTGACATGCATTTTTTATTTATTCATTTATTTATTTTTTTATGTGATATCCCACCCTCTGTAAACGGAAACCAAAATTACCTACAACATTGCAAGCAACTACAACATACCCCAGCTTTAAGAACCTGAAATATGTGTCAGGCCAACAACGAGTAATCATAGGAAACACAACGTAAGCAATAGAAACCGTACCGTATGTGCAACAGGTGAAGAGACTTGCCACCGCACAAGCCAATTAAAAACGATCATCTCAACTTATTGATACCTATAATCGTGATCGGTTAATGCTGCAGTGGTGAAACTCCATTGACCTGTAATTGAACCAGAATGGCCTGACCTGAGTAACAAGAATACCTCCAAGACTCCATACCCCACCTAGGACATGGAATACCCCAACTCTATGGGATTGATTTACTAAAACTGGAGAGTGCACAATCTGGTGCAGCTGTGCATGAAAGCCAATCAGCTTCTAACCTCAGCTTGCTCAATTAAGCTTTGACAATAAGACGTGGAAGGGGATTGGCTTCTGTGCAGAGCTGCACCAGATTTTGCACTTTTCAGCTTTAGTAAATCAACCCCTATGTGTATTAGTACATGAAGCAGCCTGCACCTGGTGATTGGCCGATCCTAAAATAACCATATATAAGCCAGACTGAAATTAGTCCATCCCCTTTATTTCCTAGGCTGAGTAACCTGAGGCTTAGCAGGCAATTAATACCGAACACTGAAGCCTAATAAACCTGAAAAAACCTGTCAGGCCATTGAGTAACGAATGTCATGATACATGAATATGCGTATGATAAAATGGATGAGGAGACTTGCCATGGCACAAGTCATTTAAAAACGCTCATCTCAATGCGTTTGCACCCACCCCACACCCCTGTGGTGGTGTGATGTCAGAAACGCCATGCGCGAGGATCTGATCATTTCTTGTTCAAGTTGTTTATTGAAAGTATGCAGAATAACAATAGTAAACACATAGTACAGTGCAATTATTCAGTTAAGAAAATGAAAGAACAAGGATTAGGATCCATAATATAAATTACCATGAGCCTGTGGTACAGAGAATTACCTCCCAGAGTCAGGAGAAGAGTCTCAGTGGTTGCACCGCTTTTCATGCGGTGGTGTCGAGGCTAGCTGCCTAAAAGTAGCGTGAATATCCTGGTGAGGGTGTGAACATATGCATCATCGTTGTTGTATAGCTGCCTCTGGGGTCAGTCCAGATGTGCGGACCACATCTCAGGTGAAAAGAGATCTCAGTTAATTTTACATGCCTAACACAACTTGAGCAATGTACCTAACATGCAACTAAGATTTATTATTCCACTGAGGGTGAGTGTCTCCAGGGTTGTGAAGTTCAGAGGTTAAGCATAAGAGGGGAGGTAATGTTTCAGCCGGGGGTCTAAATAAGACCAAACTGCCCTGGAGTAAGGGGGGCACAGGTTTATGCAAATCCTTGTACAAGAAGCGATATTCACTATAGAGAATGGATAGAGAAAGAGTGGAAAGGGTGGAAGGGGAGACAGTAAAAGGAGAGAGAGGAGAAGTGGAGGGTCTGCCGAAGGGGGGGCGTCCAGTGGTACCATTCAGCGGGAGGGTGGGTAGTGTGGTTGCGTATGAGGGAGGGATGGAGTCTTCCATGACTTAGCTATAGTTTGTTTAGCTGCTGTAGTTATTTGGAGTGTGAGTGAATTGGGTGCGCGTGATATTATTTGGCTTATGGTTAAGAAGGGCTACAGTTGGTGAGGGTTCAAGGGGGTGCCCGAGTAGAGTCGAAATGATGGAGAAGATATCTGTCCAGAATTTAGACACCACTGGACAGTCCCACCATATATGAAGGTGAGTACCTCTGTCCGGGAAGCCTCTAAAGCAGTCTGGTGAATAGGTTGGGTGGAATTTGGCTATCCGAACTGGGACCAAGTACCATCTAAAAAGCACCTTGTAGTTTGCTTCTGAGGCGATCACATTTTGAGAGGCTGATTTAGGGGCCTGCCAGACATCTTGCCATTCGTTGTCAGAGAGATGGACTTTTAAGTCAGATTCCCACTTGGTAACATAGTAGGGAAGAGTGTGGAAGGGGATTTAGAAGTGTGGCATAGAGTTGAGAAATAAGACCTCGCATGTGTGGATCCCGATCACATGCTTGTTCAAAAGTTGTTTTATGAGGAATAGATGAAGAGGTTCGGAGACATGGGGCGAAGAAGTGTTTCAGCTGGAGGTATCTGAATAGCTCTGAGTTTGGGAGGTCGTGGGATTCCTGCAGTTGGGAAAGGGATCTGTGTATCTGGGGTATTAAACGAGTATGCTCGGGTAAGACCCGCTGAGGACCATTTATGGAAGGAAGACGGGGAGGCCCAGGCCGGGTAAAATGCTGGATTGCGGAGGTAGGACAGAAGGGGGTTAAGTGGTGGTTGGAGCTTATATTTGAACTTCAATGTGTCCCATAGGCGTAGTGAGTGCTTAGTGATCGGGTTGCGGAGAGGCTTACGATCTTGGGGGCGTAGCCAAAGAAGATTGGCTGTAGATAAGGGATCACAGTCCATTGATTCCAAGGAGACCCAGAGGGGAGTCTCCTTGGTGGCATGGTACTTAGGAAGCATGGGGAGTTGCGCCGCCTGGTAGTATTTAATAAAACAGGGAAGACCCAAGCCTCCATTGGTTTTCATATTATATAATATTGTTTTGGCTACTCTGGGCCTCGTTTTGCCCCAAATGAAGGCTATGGTTCGATGTTGAAGAATACGTAAAAAATATGTGGGAACTGGTATGGGCAGAACCCTAAAGAAATATAGTATTTTCAGAAGCAGAACCATTTTAACTGCAGATATGCGCCCTAGCCAGGATAGGGGCAAGGAGGCCCAGGAGGACATTAATTTGGTCAAGTGGTGTAGTATTGGGGGGTAATTAGCCGAGAATAGGTGGTTTAGATCAGCCGTGAGCTTGATCCCCAAGTAGGGGAGGGCATGTGGAACCCACGGAAAAGGGAGGACTGATTGTAGGTGCGTTTGTTGGGGTTTCGAGAGAGAAATGTTAAGGATTTTGGATTTGTGCATGTTTACCACAAGGCCGGATATTTTAGCAAAGCTTGTCAATGAGGCCATCAGGTTTGGGGCAGAGGTTAAAGGGGATGTGAGAAATACAAGGACATCGTCCGCAAATAGACAGAGCTTATGAGGGTATCCGCCTACTTCTAGGCCTTGGATGTTGGGGTCTTCCCGGATTTTCTGGGCTAATGGTTCAATCGGTAAGGCGAAAAGGAGGGGGGAGAGGGGACACCCCTGCCTCGTTCCTCTTTGTATGGGGAAGGGGTCAGAACGATGACCCGCATAGGGGTTGTGTATAGGGAAAAGATCCATTTTAGGAAATGTGGGCCGAAGCCCCATTTTTGTAGAACTAATTGTAGGTATGACCAAGAGAGGCTATTGAATGCCTTTTTAATACCTAGGGAGAGAAGGCACATTGGTATATTACGGGATCTGGCTAGGTGGGACAACAGGGTCACTCTACGAATGTTATCATTAGCTTGCCGGGAGGGCATAAAGCCTACTTGGTTCTTGTGGATTAAGGCCCCTATGTGTGGGTTCAAGCGAGAAGCTAGGACCTTGGCAACTATTTTGATGTCGTTATTAAGTATAGATATGGACCTGAAATTTGAGCAAGAAGAGTCGTCTGTTTGCGGTTTGGGGATTATAGAGATAGATGCATTTAAAGATTCAGGCATGAATGACTTATCTTTGAGGAGAGAATTTAGGGCTCGAGTAAGTAGTGGCGCTAGTAAGTCTACAAAATGTTTATAGTACGCTGTGGTAAGGCCATCTGGGCCAGGACGTTTGATATTTTTGAGGGACTTGATGGCCGATCGGATCTCTTGTTCGGATATGGGGTTTTCTAGCTGTGTACGTTGTTGTGGGGACAGAGTAGGGAGTGTTAAGGTATCAAGGAAGGTAGGGTCAGAAGGGGGACCGACAGGCGGTGAGGGGGAGGTGTATAGCTTTGATAGGTGAGCGTGAAAGATTTGGAGAATTTTTATAGGGTCGCTGGTGAAGACGCCTGGGGATTTCTTGAGACGAGTGAGTTTATAGGGCTTATTAAGGTTTTGCGAGGTGCGATGTGTGTCAGGTTTGTTTGCTTTGGTGTAGGTTCGATGACTAGTGCGTCTAAGTGTTTTCTCTGCAGACTCAGTTAGGAATAAGTCTAGTTCAAGCTTGGCTTTATCTAAGATTGATTTATTATGGGGTGTTGGAGAGTCTTGGAACGTTTCGTGAGCCAAGGAGAACTCCCGCTCGAGAGTTTGAAATTTGTCTTGGCGTTCCCGTTTCCTATGCGTGGCTGCACTGATAATGGTGCCTCGAATAGTTGGTTTATGGGCCTCCCAGGTCAAGAGTGGGGAGATGTCCCCTGTTGTGTTTAGGGAGATATATTCTTTTAAGGCTGTTTCGATGGTCAGGGCTGTGGGCGGGTGGGCCAGAAGTGTGTCATTCAGTGACCAAAATCTTCTATTATGTGGCGGGGCCAGTGAGGTGAAGGATGTCAGAGTGGCATTGTGGTCAGACCAGGGAATAGGAATTATTAGGGAGGATGAAGCTAGGGGTATCGTGCCAACTGTAGTCAATATGTGGTCAATGCGTGTGAACGTATTATGGGGATGGGAATAAAATGTAAATTGCTTTCTGGTGGGGTTTAGCTCTCTCCAGGTATCTACAAGCGAGTGTTTCATAAGGAGTTGTTGGAAAGAAAGCCTATTTGGAGTAGAGGGGGGGGGGCGAAGGG
>BLSH010006352.1:172932-191238 GCA_018402905.1 Glandirana rugosa | reverse complement strand
GAGTGCTTGCAGTGGTTTGCAAGATGCCTGTGTATCCATAAGTGCTTGTAATGATTGCAATAATGTGAGTGCATCTGGAAAAGTGCTTGCAGTGAATGCAAGATGGCCATGAATCTATAAGTGCTTAAAATGATTGAATAACGTGAGTGCATCTGGAAATGAATTTGCAATGACTGTAAGACTGTGCATCCGTGAGTGCTGCCAACTACCTCTTGGATGATCGGGTACCGCAGCACCCCACACCCTGATGTGAAAACACCATGCATTCGCATACCCATCCTCATCAAGACCTCTGATCCACCCATACCAGCCTGCCCAGTGTACCCCATACCTGCTCCTAATGCCACTACCAGAATGGAAGCGTGCACCAGTTGCATCCCCTCCCTTTCAATGACTGCAGCGGTGGCAATACAACATAAGAAAGGAGGGAGGGGGGCCAGGATGGCTCCTGCAGGCCTACCTGACACACTCCCCCCTGATCTGCCTAGCTAGCCAAATTACTCTAACCCCCCCTCCCCTCCAAATGTACCTGCGGAGCCAATCCCCTGCGATGCTGCCAGTGATGTCCCCTGTCACCTGAAATCCACCTGTATGTGAATGGAGCCGGCCCACAGCCAAGTTATGTGACCAATCAACAAAAAGCCATGGCTGAGGACTGTTCTGTGCGCACCGCAATGCGACTGATGATGATAAAGTAATACCTGTATGCAAACGCCTGTAATGAAAAATTGACACATGCCGCCATACGAATGGAAACGTCAGAATGGTCGCACCGGAAATGAGGAAATGACACACAGCAAAAGACAGCCCACCACCGAGAATGTCAACAAACATGAGAAGATCATTGACAGCCTTGAGTAGAGAGGGGCAGGCTTATATGCAGCCCGACTCCTCCTACAAATTCAGGCTGACCATACCTTGTTATGAGCTCATGGTTTAGCATGCCAACAATATGTGTATAAAAATGCAAGCTGTGAACCTGTAAGGCACCACATAGCAGCTAGCTGGTGGTCCGATGTGACATTGTATATTCTGAATAAACCATATACAGATAAGGAAAACTGATTGACATTGATGTCCTTCCTTGAAAGACCTACTTAACAGTAGCTATCACTGGCACGTTACAAGGACTCGTGGACCTGCACCCAAGCGGAACGAAGATCACGGAGATGCTCCTTATTTGAGGAACAAATGAGTCAGGCAACATGGATGGTTGGAAACCATAATTCGCCATAAATGGAGACAATCGGGAAGCGCCATTGACAATACTATTATGAGCAAACTCCGCCCAAAGTAAGAGGTCTGACCAGTTGCTATGGTGGTCACAAATATAGCAACGTAATAACTGCTCCAAGGCTTGGTTGGCTCGTTCGGTGGCCCCTCTGGACTGTGGGTGATACGCCAAGGAGAAGGAAAGCTAAATTCCCAACTGCACAAAAAGCTCACCAAAACCTGGACACAAACTGGCTACCCTTGTCTGAGATGATAATCTTGGGTAGCCCATGTAACTGAAAGATCTCCTGAGCAAAAATGGATGCCAGTTCTTTGGATGTAGGCAACCTCTTAAGTGGAATACGAGACATCTTCGAGAACCGGTCAACAACCATAAGAATTAGTGTGTTGTCCTGAGAGTTGGGTAACTCCTCAATAAAATCCATAGACAAGTGGGTCCAAGGCCTCTCTCTATTGGGTATGGGTTGTAGGAGGCCCATTGGAAGGTGTCGTGGTGTTTTGCTCTGAGCACACACGGAACAAGCAGCTACAAAAGCGGTTACATCAGTGCGGAGACTAGGCCACCAGAATTGTTGAGAAATAAACCAGATGAGCTGATTCTTCCCTGGGTGACCAGCTGTCTTGGGAGAATGGTATGTCTGGAGCAAAGCAGTGTGGAGATGCTCGGGAACAAAGCAGCGGTCACAAGGATTTTTAGGAGCATGAGCAGCAATTCTGTCACCCTAAGGTGAAGTGAGACAAGTGCTAATATTGGTTAGAATGCGATCTGGAGGTATCGCAGGAGTAGGAACTGACTCCATCTTGGAGGAGGAGGAAAAATGTTGTGACAATGCATCAGCCCTTACATTCTTAGTACCGGGTAAGAATGACACTATGTAATTGAAGCTTGACAGAAAAAGAGCCCATTGTGCCCTTCTAGGAGATAAGCGTTTAGCCTCAGACAAGAATGTGAGATTCTTATGGTCAGTCAAAATGAGGACCGACACAGTGGTACCCAAGAGGAGATGCCTCCATTCTTTAAGAGCTAGCAATTCTCTATCCCCAATTTCGTAATTGCATTCTGCAGGGGACAATTTCTTCGATAAGTAGCCACAGGGATGCATAGCGCTCTCAGAGGTAGGATGTTGAGACAGAAGGGCCCCTACTCCAGTCTCAGACGCATCAACCTCAGGAATGAAGGGAGCTGAAACAAAGGCAGCCTTGAGAGACTCAAAGGCTTTAATGGAATCCGGAGACCAATTCTGTAGCTTGCTGTCCTTCCTTGTCATATCAGTCAGGGGTTTGACCAGAGAAGAGAAGTTACAAATAAATTTGCGATAATTGCAAACCAAGAAAACTCTGAAGCTGACGTAGACCTACGGGTCGAGACCACTGTAGAACTGCAGATAGTTTCTCTTGGTCCACCGAAAAACCGGCAGTAGAAATGACATAACCCAGAAATGTAACTAGTTCACGATGGAACTTGCACTTTTCCAACTTACAATATAGGTTATGATCTCTCAACCTCTGTAGCACATGGGAGACATCTGTGTGGTGGTTCTCTAAGGATTTTGAATATATAAGAATATAGTTGATATAAACCACTACACATTGCTGCAACATATCTCAGAGGACATCGTTGATGAATTCCTGAAAAACTGAAGGAGCGTTGCAGAGACCAAATGGCATTACGAGGTATTTGTAATGTCCAGTCCTAGTATCAAATGCAATTTTCCATTTGTCGCCTCCCTTGATCCTCACGAGATTGTAAGCCCCTCTCAAATGGAGCTTCGTGAAAACCATCACTGCCTTGAGGTGGTCAAATAATTCCGTAATCAATGGAAACAGATAAGCATTCTTAATCGTGATGTAATTGAGACCCCAATATTCGATACAAGGTCTCAGTTCACCACCATTTTTCACAAAAAAGAAGCCAGCACCGGCAGCAGAGGATTTGCGGATGGCAACATAGTCTTCCATGGCTTTATCCTCCGAGACAGACAAAGGGTAGACCCAGCCATGAGGTGGCATGGCACCAGGTTGAAGATCAATTGCGCCATCATACGACCGGTGTGGAGGCAAAATAGCGGCTTGACGTTTGTCAAAGACATTGCTAAATTTGCGGTACTCTTCTTGCAAGGAGGAGAGTGAAGAGGTGCACAAGACCTTAACCACTTTTTTGAAAACATATTTTACTGCATTGTGGTGAGAAGGAAAGAGCCTCAGCACAAATGTCATTTAAAAGAGGATTTGTGCCTCTGTAACCAAGGATAACCAATGACTACCGGATAATGAGGTGTGGAAATGACTTCAAATTGGATTATCTCATGGTGAAAAGCTCCTATGGCCATAGTCAACGGAGCAGTCTCATGAGTCACATGGCCAAGCTGTAAAGGTCTCCCATCAATAGCCATAATAGCAAGTGGAGTGACGCGAAGCTGCAGCAGAATCGAGTGCTTAGACACAAAGGTACTATCTATGAACAGGCCTGCAGCCCCAGAATCGATTGGAGCCTGTGTATTGATGGACGACTCAGATCAAAAAAGGGTAACCGGAACTAGAGGCATATCCTTCAGGATAACTGGGGTTGCAAAAACGCCACCTAAGGTCTGTCCTCTACAGGACCTCAGGTGCAAGTGTTTCCTGGACAGGTAGGACACAATAAAGGCACAATCTCTCCCTCCTCCTAAAGGCCCTCTCCTCCGCAGAGAGACATGTGAAGCCCAACTGCATGGGTTTTACTTCATTGGTGGACTCGGTACCAGGAGGCATGGGAGATGAGGGAGGCATGGGAGGTGAGGGAAGCAAGGGTGGGAATGCAAAGCTCGGAGCCAAACGTACAGGAGGCTTCCGCAAGTGCTCCTTAAAGGTAGACTCTCTGGGAGTCTGGAGTCAATGAGAATGGCAAATGTGATTAACTTCTCCAGATCTGTAGGTATGTCTCATCTGCTATCTCATCTTTAATGTTATCCGAGAGACCATGAGAAAAAGCAGCCACGAGGGCCTCATTGTTCCAAGCAACCTCTGCTGCCAGAGTACGGAATTCAATGGCGTAATCAGCAATGGTTCTCATACTCTAATTGACATGAAGCTCTTGGCAGCAGAAGTGGAGCGAGCGGGAACGCTTTAATACCCTTTTAAAGGAAGCCACGAACTCCGGGTAACTCAGGATAATGGATTTTTGCATCTCTCATAGAGGGTTTGCCCAGACAAAGGCTCTATCAGAAAGCAAAGAAAGAATGAAGCCTACTTTGCTTCTGCCCGTGGAGAATGCCTGGGGCAGCATCTCAAAGTATATCCCAACCTGGTTGAGAAACCCTCTGCATTGAACTGGATCACCCCTGAGGAAGCGGGCCGGAACCAGACATATCTCTTATAGAGGTAATATTCGAGGTGGGTGCCTGCATAGAGATTGGAGCAGCAGCAGGGACGGTCTGCAACACTGGTTGTACCGGAACAGCCACAGTGGGAGGATCCAGGTGAGTAGTGTGAATCAGGAGTGTCTGTAACACTATGGCAAACTGATCCATGTGGTGGTCCTGCTCATCCAATCTGGAAAAAATATTACCACTAGGTGGTTTGCCTGCATCTTCTGAATTCATGGCTTACTGTCAGGAACCATGAAACAGACTGAGACAAAAAAATGCATTAAAAATCACAATGGTAAAAATGGTACAGAACAGTAAACTTAGTCAAAACATAAGCCAGGGATTGGAAGCCAAAACGGGTAGACAGACGAGCCAGTGATCAGGAAACCAGAAATCAACCTAGTCGGAGGCAGAGGAACAGTGTCACGCACCTAGTGGTGGAGTCTGTCTTATGCAGGAAGCAACCACTCTTGCGGCTCTGGTTTGAGGTCCCCTGGTAGAGCAGACAGGAAGCACAGGAGCACAGGGAGGCACGAGGGCTGGACAGGATCACTGGTGGTGGTGTGAAGAGTCCAGTAATGGCTTGTGCAGGTAGTGGGTGGTCGTGCAGGCTGGGTCGGCAACTAGCTGGCAATGCGGTACAAAGGGTCCAGGCAGGAGAGTCGTCAGGTGCAGGCAGGGTCATCAATGGGCTGGCAGCAAAAGTACACAGGGATCAGGCAGAAGAGTAGTCGTGGGCAAGCTGGGGGTCAGTGCAGGCAGGAATCAACAAGGTCAAGCTGGGTCACAGGAACAGATACTCAGGAAATCAGGTAGCTTAGGAACACTCACAAGCTGTAGAATGGACAGCACTGGCTGCTGGGTGTTGTGAGCTTAAATGGAGCCGTTTGTCGCTGTTTCCGGCGCGTGCACGCGCACGAACACGCACACAAAGTCATTTTCAAGCACAGTCTTTTCCTAACATTGCCCCCCCCCAAGGGGCAGCCTCCGGGTGGGCACTTCTCCCTTGGCGGCTCCTTTTAAAAGCTTGAATCCGTTCTTCCGCGTGGATATTTGTTTCTGGTTCCCAGGAACTTTCCTCGGGGCCGCACCCCTTCCACTTAACCAAATACTGGGTGGAACCGCCTCTTCTCCGGCAATCCATGATGGCCTCTACCTCAAACTCCTCCTCTCCATTTACTAATACTGGTTCAGGTGGGTCTGTTCTTCGTCCCGGAAAGGGATCTAGAGCCACCGGTTTCAGCAAAGAGGTGTGGAAAACCGGGTCGATGCGTAGAGATGGAGGGAGGTCGGGCTCAACTGCCACCCTATTAATCCTTCTCTTCACAGTAAAAGGCCCAATGAACCTTGGGCCCAACTTTTTAGAAGGGCATGCCAGTCTCAGGTTCCGAGTAGAAAGCCAGACTTCGTGGCCTGGCTGCAATTCCAGCTCCCCCCACCTTCTCTTGTTGAAGGCCTCCTTGTTCAACTCTTGAGTCCTGGACAGGGTGTCCTGTAGGAGTCTGTTATTGGTTTCAAAGAAGTCTGTGGACCTTTGAGCCGCTGACACTGTATTCTTCATGGACAGAGCTGGAAGAAATGTGGGGTGGAACCCATAATTGGCCCAAAATGGAGACTGTTTAGTGGCCGAGTGGATAGTGTTATTGTACGCAAATTCGGCCAATGGCAGTACTGAAACCCAGTCATCTTGAGAAAAAGAAGAAAGAAGATGTACTGCTCAAGTGTCTGGTTCGTTCTTTCAGTTTGGCCATTAGTCTGGGGGTGATAAGTGGAGGAGTAAGACAACTTGATTTCCAGGGATGAAAACAGAGCTTTCCAAAACCTGGAGGTGAATTGGACTCTATGGTCCGAGATGATGTTGATGGGAACTCCATGAAGTCAGACTTTCTCCTTGATAAAAATCTATGCTGTCTTAGCAGCTGTAGGTGCCAACGACCACAAATATAGTAGAATACCCTTGATAGGGGGTAACTCAACAATAAAGTCCATGGCTATTTGGGACCATGGGCGCTCATGTACTGGGCGCAGATTCAGGAGGCCCCAAGCCTTGGCCTTATCAGTCTTGTTGCGGGCACAGACAGAGCAAGTACTGATGTAGCTCTTGCAATCTTCTTCAGCTTGCGGCCACCTGAAGGTGCAGGAGAGCAATTCGGCCATCTTGCGTGCCCCAAAATGCCCGGCCAGTTTGTGGTCATGGCAGAGTCCTAAAACGACCACACATTGACCAGCTGGCACAAAGATTTTGTTGCCATACCACCATAGGCCATTCTTCGCCTGCAACCTGAAATCAGAAGGGCCAAAAAAGCCTGCCAGGGATCGCCTAATCTGCGATAGCAGAAAGTTGCATGATGGAAGGATCGTGTCGGGTAGCGTGGAATCTCCAGGTCCGCTGAACATCTGAGAGAGGGCGTCTGGATGTTCTTTGACCCTGGCCTGTAAGTTAGGTGGAACTGGAACCTTGAGAAGAAGAGCGCCCAGCGGGCTTGCCGTGGTTTCAATCTTTTCGCCGTTCTCAAGTACTCCAGATTTTTAAGGTCGGTGTATATGAGAATGGGGTGCGTGGCCCCCTCAATTAGATACCGCCATTCCTCCAGAGCTGACTTAATGGCCAGGAGTTTCCTGTCTCCCATGCCTTAATTCTTTTCCGGTGCAGACAACTTACGGGAGAAGAATGCTACCTGATGGAACAGAGCTTTGGAGCCTTGTCTTTGGGAGAGGACAGCCCCCGCAGCATTCTCAGGTGCGTCCACTACCAGGACATAAGGCAATGCTGGGTTGGGATGTTTCAGAATGGGGGCTGAAGTGAACAACTCTTTTAAAGTCTGGAAAGCTGCCTGGGCTTCGGTGGATCAGTGGAAGCGGGAGTTTTGTTTCGCAAGTTGTGTGATTGGGGTGATGATGGCGGAGAACCCCTTGATAAATTTTCTATAAAAATGTTTAAAGCCCACGAAACGTTGGACCCCTTTCTTATCAGATGGTGCCAGTCAGTCCAAGATAGTGGAGACCTTTTGAGGATCCATGTTGATGCCTATGACAGAGATGACTAACCCAAGGAAGTGGATGCTGGACTGTTCAAAGGAGCATTTCTCCGCGTTGGCATATAGCCCGTGTTGCCGAAGGCAGCTCAGAACTAGAGAGACATGTATGCAGTGCTCCTCAAGGGAGGAACAGAAAATCAAAATATCATCTAAGTAAATGATGACAAATAAGTCCAAATAGTCCCAGAACACATCATTTACGAAGTGCTGAAAGGTTGCAGGGGTGTTGCACAGCCCGAAGGGCATGACTAAGTACTCATAGTGCCCAAAACGAGTACAAAAAGCGGTTTTCCACTCGTCGCCCTCTCGGATACAGACCAGGTTGTATGTCGCATGGAGGTCCAGTTTGGTGAAGATGACAGCGGAGCCCTGTCTTTGGAACAGGTTCGGAACCAAGGGTAGGGGATAACAGTTTTTAACCGTAATTCGGTTGAGCTCCCTATAATCTATGCAAGGTCGCAGAGACCAATTCTCCTTCTCCACGAAGAAAATGCCAGCCCCTGCAGGAGACATGGAGGGTCTGATAAAGCCTTTAACCAAGTTGTCGTCCAGATAGGCCTTGAGGGCGGCTACCTCTGGTTTGGACAAGAGATAGATCCTCCCAAAGGGTACGTCTGCTCCTGGTAAGAGCTCGATGGGGCAATCGTATGATCTGTGAGGTGGTAACTGCTCCGCCTCCTTTCTGAAGACGTCTAGAAAGTTGTGATAGACAGTGAGCACAGCTAGTCGGACGTCAGGGTCTGGATCTGGGTTTAGGCTGAGCAAGGTGAGAGTAACATCATCAATACGCTTTAGGCAGTGTTGGCGGCAGTAGCTGGACCGAAATTTGACAGTCCCGGTGATCCAGTCAATACTGGGGTCATGTGCCCGGAGCCAGGGCAGACCCAGAATGATGGGGAACAATGGTGATGCTATAGCATCCAGAAGAAGCAGGTCCTGATGGCCATCAGATGTGGTAGCAAGTAGGGGAGTGGTCTCATGGGTGACTGTGCCGGATTTGATGGGAGATCCATCCGCCAGGCGGATGGGCATCTTATGTGTCTTGGGTTGGAGAGGGATGTGATGCGAGGCTGCAAAGGCTTCATCCACAAAGCAACTGCATGCTCCTGAATCAACAATTGCTGGGACCTGGGTAGTCCCTCTGGAGAGCTGTAGAAAAAGGAAGATAAAGTGAGAAATCTGACTTGGCATGACGGACATTCCTACTGAGGAAGCTGGTGGGCACTTACCGCATTTGGCAGGACAGAATCTCACTACATGCCCCGGTTCCCCGCAATAAAGACACAGATTCAGGGAGAACCTCCGTTGCCTCTCTTCGGGGGTCAGAGAAGGGCGCAGTAGCCCTATTTGCATAGGATCCGGTTGATCCAAAGGAGGATGAGTTCATTGGCGGGAAAGGAGTCGGGCTTGGATATCTAGGAACACGGGGCAGCATCCAGGTGGAACACAGGGGTCCCGAGATTCTTTCGGCGCGGCATTCCCGGAGACGCCGGTCAACCTGGATAGCAAGATTGGTGAGTGCTTCCAGGGTGTTGGGCACCCCTACACGAGCCAGCTTATCCTTGAGGGACACAGACAGGCCCAGGCGAAACTGGTAACAGTGCAGCACCATTCCAGACTGTGTCTGCACTCCACCTCTGGAACTCCGCCACATAGTCCTCCGCTGACTGGCGGCCTTGCTGGAGGGCGTGTAATGCAGCCTCCGCTGTAGCGGCCTGGTGGAGATCTTCATAAAGCAGAGCCATGGCTTGGAAGAATGAGGCCAGGGTAGCGACTTCTGGGGCCCTCTGCTCCCAAAGTCGGTGGGCCCAGGACTGGGGCTCATCTTGCACAATGGTGCGACCTGCGGCCTGGCTAGCTCCGGGGGCCGCGGGTGTAGCACGCTCCTGAACCCATTCTTCCTGCCGGGTATAGCCCTCCTGCAGGCTCTGGACCGCCCATGTGAGTCCGGCCAGATGGACACACAATTCATCCATAGCAGAGGGTGCTCCCTGTGCAGACTCAGACATGGCTGTCCATTACTGTCACGCACCTGGTGGTGGAGTCTGTCTTATGCAGGAAGCAACCACTCGGTAGCCCTGGTTCAAGGTCCCATGGTAGAGCAGACAGGGAGCACAGGAGCACAGGGGGGCACGAGGGCTGGACAGGATCACTGGTGGTGGTGTGAAGAGTCCAGTAATGGCTCATGCAGGTAGCGGGTGGTCGTGCAGGCTGGGTCGGCAACTAGTTGGCAATGTGGTACAAAGGGTCTAGGCAGGAGAGTCGTCAGGTGCAGGCAGGGTCATCAACGGGCTGGCAGCAAAAGTACACAGGGATCAGGTAGAAGAGTAGTCGCGGGCAAGCTGGGGGTCGGTGCAGGCAGGAATCAACAAGGTCAAGCCGGGTCACAGGACCAGATACTCAGGAAATCAGGTCGCTCAGGAACATTGACATGCTGTAGAACAGACAGCACTGGCTTCTGGGCGTTGTGAATTTAAATGGAGCCGTTTGGCGCCGTTTCCGGCACGTGAGCGTGGCGTGCACAGGCGCGCACAAACATGTATGGGCGTGCACAACTGTGCACAGGCGCGCGCACAAGCACACAGTCATTTTCAAGCACAGTCTTTTCCTAACAAACAGGATCAGGAACCAGAAGGGATGTCAGCCAGGCAAAGTCTTACACAGGAACACAGCAGAGAAACTTTGGATATGTTGACCAGACGAAGGCAGGAAAAGAATGAACAAGGCAGTTTAAATAGCCAGAAGGGGCTGGCTGTAGGTGGGACTGACGAGCAGATGATAACCAGGTGAGCCACTGAGGAATCAATGACTGCTGACAATTATTCTATAGCTGAGCAACCTGAGCACAGAGAAGACAGCTGCTAAGAGCCCAGCCCTAACAGTGCTCTTCCAAGCACCATCTTATCTGCCCAATTTTTTTGCTGATTCAACCCAGCCTAATGGCATCCATTGAACAAGCTTCTGCATCTTGCCCTAAATCTGATCAGGACTCATTGAGGAGACTGGGTGGATTACTTTGGCACCAGGACAAAGTCTTCGTATCTCAGGAAGCAAGGTCTCAGGTTCCCAGGACATTCCACGACCACCAACTTGCAGGGCACTTTGGGACCCGTAAAGCTAACAAGCTCATTCAGCAGTCTTTACGGTGGCCTAACTTCAGTCAGGATTGCAGATCCTACTTCAAGTCATGCAACATGTCTAGGTAGCAAAGGCGACAAAACCAAAGCCTGGGGGTTACCCTTGCCTATCGCTAGCCACCCCTGGTAATTGATCTCTATGAATTTATTGTTGACCTTTCTCCCTCTGAAAGATTCACGGCCATCCTTGTTGTGGTAGACAAACTATCCAAAATGGCCCACTTCATACCAATGATTGGTACTCCCTCTGTGGCCGAAACGGCTCATACTTTTATCAAGGAGATCTTCAGACTTCACAAACTCCCAAAGAACATTGTTCCGGACCAGGGGGTGCTTTTTTTTTTTGTAAATCAGAAATAGTGTTTATTGAATTGAAGAAAGTATACATCACAAATACAACCATAAAACCTATTGCCATTGATCGGATTCCAGGTGAAGCAAGTACATACGGTACATTATAGCAAGCACAGTCAAAGCGCAATCCTGTACAATAGGTACTGCTATAGATTAGAGATGGAGAATAAAGAAGTCACTTTAAGCAGGGTATCGACTAATTATACAGTACAACAGAATGATTAGCCCAAGATCCAATCCATGGGAGAAAGTCCCGGGACCGCCAACCAGCTCACCCCATATTCTATCAAACCTACTGGGACTCCACTATGCTGGAAAATAATTTTCTCCAGTTTGAGTGTATGGCCCATATTACATACCCACTCTTTGTGGGTGGACACTCTGTCCTTTTTCCACAATTGCAGAATGAGTTCACGAGCCTGGAATAAGGCTCTGTTAACCGCTATCAGCTGTGATTCTGTTAGCTGAAGATCATCCAAGATACCTAGAATACACTTGGTGGGTTCAAGGGGGACTGTAATGTGGAATACGAAGTTTACTGTATTAGTCACCACCACTCAATACTGATGTAGCTTGGGGCACCTCCACAGCAGATGGACAAGTTCCCCAGCCACAGAGGTAAACCTAGCATATAGAGGTGACTGTAAGATACCCATGTGGTGCAATTTCAAAGGGGTGTAGTGAACCCTGAGGATAATAAACAGCTGTGAAAGTCTGAGTGGTGTTAAGGGAACTGTGTAGGACAGATTCAAGGACATTGTCCCAAAGCTCCTCTTCCAGCGGGCCCAAATCCTGCTCACACTTATCTTTGGCATCGCACGGGTAACCCTGCATGTAAGAAGGCAATAGCATAAGAAGACTTGAAAGATCTGTTTCCCTTGTCTGCAGTCCTGGGGGCTTGAAATTATTTCTTATGGGCTGAGAAAGAAGGCCCACGTTTACGAGGCCCCTTCCCTTTCTTAGACTGTAGCAGGAAGGTACTTTTCTCCCTGTGACACACTTAATGATATCATCCAGGGTAGCCCCAAACAGGTGATCAACGAGCGCTTTCATAGATGCTTTGTCTGCAGACCAGCTCTTAAGCCACAGCACACGTCTAATCACTACTGCTGAAACACAAAGTTTGGACAGCAGGGGAGTCACATCCAAAGATTCATCACATACAAACTGCAGCCCTTGGACCAACTGGTCTGCCAGATCAACATAAGCAGCGGGAACCTGCTCATTTCCCAGACCAGTGTCTGAGACATCAGGACCGAAGCCAAGATCGGTCGCACTGCCGAATCTGCCATAGTGAACATGCTATGCACCACAGACTCCGCTTTCCTATCGGCCAGGTCTTTAAAGAACGGGAATTCCTCTACTGGAATCATGGTTGCTTTATTCAACCTGGAAACAGGAGGGTCCACCACTGATGGACTGGTCCACTTTTTATAAGTGATTCCTCAAAAGGGTAACAATACTGCAAAGTGTTTGGGGACCACAAATGGTGACTTTGGTTGTTCCCATTCCTTATAGGTAAACCTATCAAAATAAGGCAGATAAGGTTAACACCTTTGGTGTACGAGGTGACTTATGCATACCAAAAACACACAAGCCGCATCCTCCATTTTTAAAGTCTCATGCACCGCAGTAATAAGTGCATCCGCCAGCACTTTTTCACTCGCTGCTGTGACCATGGAGGACTCCTCCTCACTATCGGATGGGTCGGGGGGTGATTTTAAGCCCTCCAGGACGGGCCACATCCCCAGCGGCACCAGGCTCAGAATCGGATGAGACAGACTAAGCAGGGGAAGGCGGGGGATGCTTCCTCCTGGGCCTTTGCCCACATGCTACTTCCATCCAGGATAAAAATGACTCTAGGACCACCATCAGCACCACCATGGGAAGCTGGGGTTCTGCTGGACCTGCCACCTCCATGAGGGGGTCAGTAGGGGAGATGTGACCCTGAGGCTCCATAAGGAAAAGGAAGACCCTGCAGTACAAAAGATTTTTTGGCACCACTAAAGGATCCCCCATTGCTCAG
This sequence comes from Glandirana rugosa, assembly GCA_018402905.1. Taxonomy (NCBI): domain Eukaryota; kingdom Metazoa; phylum Chordata; class Amphibia; order Anura; family Ranidae; genus Glandirana; species Glandirana rugosa. Next base: position 178,103 of record BLSH010006352.1, on the reverse strand, counting down.
GGCACCTATTAGCAGGGAGAGAGATCACAGGGACCCCCAAGGACTCTACCATCGGAGGAGTGCCGCTATTTAGACCCAGCAACACCATGGGCGCTAGCTACTTCAAATACCCTGGGACAGGAAGAGGAGAAAGAGGAGACAGAGGAAGAGGAGACAGAGGAAGAGGAGGAGCCCCGACATATCCATGAGGCTCCAGCCTTCAGAAAATGGCCGCCGTGACGTCATCGGGCTACACAAACTTCGCCGCCAGCCGGAGATCCGTCAAACCAATGGAAAATGGCCGCCGTGATGTCATCAGACTTCTCCAAGATGGCTGCCGGCCATTTGATATGCTGAAGCATGCTGCCAGGATCCACTCTCTCTGCAAGGGGAACACCCCAAAGTTATTGTACCCCACCAGGCAGAATGAACACTTAGAGGACTCTGCTGTGCACTCTGCTACCACTGTGCACTCTGCAGCCTCTGCACTAGGGCCCCTAAACTGTACTATACTCCACACTGCACTACACAGCAGGGCATGCACCTAGGGGTCTCCACTGCCCCTCTGCACTGGAACTCCCCATACCGCCAGGGCCAGACAGACACCACCTAATACCCTTACAGAAGGGGGAATGGTGAAGGAGACCCCCACAGGGTCTTTGCCGCCTGCCCTGGGACCCCCACTAGTACATGGGGGGGAGGAAGGGGGAAGTCCAGCCCAACTGAAAGACTTTAGGTTGGGAAGAGGGAACCCACAGCCAGGCCCGACCATCCCTGGAGGGTACCCGCGTCCACCCCAAACCAAACAAAAGGAGGAGCGGGGGGACTGTACTTACCCCTTCCATGGCTGTATCGCTCCAGACAGGACCCTTGTCACCAAAGTGCCAGGGGGACGGTGCGACTCAGACCAGAGACCGGTCTTATGCAACCTTGCAAGACGTTTAACTCGCAGGCCAGCCTTCGTCCATTGAGGCTATTTTGTGTCCGACCTAGCGCGTAGCTGCGGTCTGTGCGCGCTCGCTGGCTGGACTGTGGAGACCCACTGGATCTAGATTATCCAGCCCGTCACCCAGCCCAGCAGTTGATTGTAGATCTCCCAGGAGAAAAATCGAAAAGATGCATGGAAGGAGAAAGAAACAAAAATTGCTAGGACCAAAAAGATCCGAGCAAGAAGCTAGGTCCTTACTCCTGACTAGACAGAAAAAAACTGAATACCTAGAGCAGGGAGGGGGTTATATACCAGCTGAGGACAGCCCATGTGGCTTAGGCAAGTTTCATGTTCTGCCCAGTCCTACTCCTACAGAGGCGATATAACCCAATGGCCAAGATTAAAGGAGGCGCTGTGTCCATCAAACTAAGGAGAAATTGTGTTAACCAGTCTAAAAATGTATAGGGGAATCACTACCAGGGAGTTGTGTAACAAATAAAGGAGCTGGGGCATGATGATCATTTTTATAAGATTAGCTCTCCCAATCAGTGAGAGCCAATGTTTATTCCAAACAACAATTTTAACTTTGAATCTAGCAGAAGTGGCATAAGGTTCAGTTATGTTAGGAGAGATACAGTTGTCCTCATTAATTTACATACCCTGGCAGAATTTATGATTTCTTGGCCGTTTTTCAGAGAATATGAATGATAGTACAAAAATGTTTCTTTTACTCATGGTTAGTTTGGCTGAAGCCATTTTTTATCAGTCAACTGTGTTTACTCTTTTTAAATCATAATGACAACAGAAGTTACCCAAATTACCCTGAGCAAAAGTTTACATACCCTAGTTCTTAATACTGTGTATTGCCCCCTTTAACATCAATGACAGCTTGAAATCTTTTGTGGTATTTGTGGATGAAGCTCTTTATCTTCTCAGATGGTAAAACTGCCCATTCCTCTTGGCTAAAAGCCTCCAGTTCCTGGAAATTCTTGGGCTGTCTTGCATGAACTGCATGTTTGAGATCTCCCCAGAGTGGCTCAATGATATTGAGGTCAGGAGACTGAGATGGCCACTCCAGAACCTTCACTTTATTCTGCTGTAGCCAATGATAGGACAACTTGGCCTTGTGTTTTGGATCATTATGTTGGAAAGTACATCCCATGTGCAGCTTCCTGGCTGATGAATGCAACTGTTCCTCCAGTATTTTTTGATAACATACTGCATTAATCTTACTATCAAGTTTGACCAAATTTCCTGTGCCTTTGTAGCTCACACATCCCCAAAACATCAGCTGTCCACCTCCGTGTTTCACAGTAGAAATGGTGTACCTTTCATCATAGGCCTGTTGACTCCTCTCCAAATGTAGTGTTTATGGTTGTGGCTCATCACTCTAAATGACTTTGTGCCAGAAGTTTTGTCTCTGTGCTGTTTGGTGTATTGTAAGCGGAATACTTTTGGGCATTTGCGTAGTAATGTCATTTCTTCTGGCGTCTCAACCATGCAGTTAATCTTTCTTCAAGTGCCTCCTTATTGTACATCTTGAAACAGCCACACCACATGTTTTCAGAGAGTCCTGAATTTCACCTGAAAATATTTGTGGGTTTTTCTTTGCATCCCAAACAATTTTCCTGGCAGTTGTGGCTGAAACTTTAGTTGCTCTACCTGACCGTGGTTTGGTTTCAACAGAACCTCTCATTTTCCACTTCTTGCTTAGAGTTTGAACACTGCTGATTGGCATTCTCAATTCCTTGGATATCTTTTTATATCCCTTTCCTGTTTTATACTGTTAAACTACCTTTTCCCACAGATCCTTTGACAATTATTTTGCTTTCTCCATGACTCAGAATCCAGAAACATCGGTGCAGCACTGGATGAAAGTTGCAAGGGTCTTTCAGGGGTCCAGAAACTCATTGACTTTTTATACACACACACTAATCACAGGCAAACAGATCACAGGTGAGGGTGGTTACTGTTAATAGCCATTCAAACCCCTTTGTGTCAACTTGTGTGCATGTTATCAGGCCAGAATCACCAGGGTATGTAAACTTTTGACCAGGGTCATTTGGGTAGTTTCTGTTGTCATGATTTAAAAAGAGTAAACACAGTTGATTGATAATAAATGGCTTCAGCCAAACACTAACCATGAGTGAAAGAAATGTTTTTGTGTTGTGTTATCATTCATATTCTCTGAAAATGGCCAGGAAATCACAAATTCTGCCAGGGTATGTAAACTTATGAACACAACTGTATATACTCCTAAATATTTGAGTGATTGTACTATGGGTACCGGGCAAAATGCGGGTAGAGACAGAGAGACTTCAGTGTCAATGGGGCAAAAGGGCCGACTGGGGGGGGTGCAATTTACCTTCAGGTTTTGGAGAGCCCTTTGTAAAGCATTGGAAGTGGAACTCTGCTTATCATCTGCCTACCATCTCCAAAGTAATGGGCAAATGGAACGCACAAACCAAACCCTGGAGCAATACCTCCGTCGCTTTTCACCTTTTACCCAAGATGACTGGGCATCCCTGCTCCCACTGGCGGAATTCACCTATAATACCTCTGTCCATTAAGCTATGAACTAGTCCCCATTCTGGGACAATTATGGATTCCACCCTGCTGCCCTGCCTGCAACTATGCCTGAAACCATACATTTTCATACAAAACAATTATCAGGTCCTCCGGTAGTCCATACAGAAAGCCTAAGTGGATCACAAAAACACTTTGATCGGTAACGGAGGGGGAATCCTGCCTTCAAGGTAGGGGACAAAGTGTGGCTGTCTACTGCCAACCTGAAATTGGCCTGCCCTTCGTGGAAGCTAGGGCCAAGGTATATTGACCCCTTTAAGATCAAACGGGAAATAAACCCAGTGGTGTACGAACTGTCTCTGCCTGACTCATATAGGATCCATCCAGTCTTTCACACCTCCTTGCTTAAACCAAATGTTTCAGATCCATTTCCAGGGAGACCGGAGCCACCTCCGCCACCAGTGACTATTGGAGAGGACAGAGAATTCAAGGTAGAATCAATCCTTGACTGCAGGAAGCGAGGGAGACAAACAATTCCTAATTAAATGGAAAGGGTATCCACCCAAAGAAAGCTCCTGGGAAACCGAAGCCAATGTACATGACTCCTCTGAGAGCTTCGGTCCAAATACCCAGAGAAAATTGCCCAAATGGGCATCCAGAGGCTGCCTGTCGGGGGGGGTGGCACGGTCAGGGCATCAACGGCAGGGGAAGGGCTCTAGGACCCAGCATCTCTACCAGCACTTCACATGGGCCTTTATAAGAAGCCCTGTCAGTGGCTGCAGTTGCTGGTTGATCTTTGGCTCCTCCAGTGTGTTATCTCTGATATTCCTGTGTCTCCTGTTACTGACCCAGGTTGTCCTTGACCTGTCTCCTGTTTGCTTCCTGTGTTCAACTTCAGCTATCCACTTGACCACGTCTGCTCTGATGCCCACATGCCTTTTGACCTCGGCTATCCACCTGACCACATCTTCTCTGATAACCACCAGGCTCATGACCTAGGCTTCCTTCTGACCACGCTCCAGTCTCAACATTATCCGAGTCCTGCAACACCTTATGCCACCTGTCTGCTGATTCTATGCTAGAACATCAGCTGTACTCTGGAACCTCCTGCACACAGTCCAGCAGGCGACCTGTGCTACTTTGGGCCTGACCTATCCTGTTTCCACCCTCAGGGGGGTCTGGAACTTAGCCGCAAGGGAAGCACTCTCTCTCTATTGGCCTCCAGCACCTGGTACGTGATATCATCCTTTCACTCATACGGTCCATCAATCTGAGCTCTTGCGAATTCCATTGGACCCTTCAAATTAGTGTCCTGTTATTGGACCTATGCCGATCACTGTAATTTAGGCACTTCCTAAGGAACCCCTTTCTCTCAACGCTCCTTACTATAACCATTAACTTCACTTGAAAAATTATGCATTGAATTTAGCCCAACAGGAAACTTGCTTCTTTACTTCTATACTTCTTTAGTCTCTCCCCAAACAGACTTTAAACCTCCTTAATATCTACTTATCTTAACTTTGGGAAGGAAACTAAGGAATATAACTAAAGGCAATTTTTTTGTGTGTGTGGATAGAGTGGAGAGGAATTAGAATACCCTTTAGGTTTTTATTGCTGCCTGTTTCCTTGTTAGGGAGATTTTTATGATTCTCATTGACAGTGAAAGTACAAAAAAAAAAATCTGGTTGTCTCCTGAAAAGTAATGGAGAGGGAATCTTCCTATCGACCAATCAAGAGA
>BLSH010006352.1:26715-39446 GCA_018402905.1 Glandirana rugosa | reverse complement strand
CCACTTGAGGTACGGGTTCTCAAAATTTCGTCACGACCTTTATTACTACCGGTGTGTTTTATAACTATGAAACCCGGGTTAAACCTGTAAAAGTGAATCCCCACATGAGTGATGAGTACACCCCTAAGTGAAAATGTCCAAATTGGGCCCAAAGTATCAATATTTTGTGTGGCCATCATTATTTCCAGCACTGCTTTAAAACTCTTGGGCATGGAGTTCACCAGAGCTTCAAAGGTTGCCACTGGAGTCCTCTTCCACTCCTCCATTATGAAAAAAAAAAAAATAGGAGTTAGGAAAAGAGGGGGCAAAAGGGGGCCAGTAGATATGTTTCTTCAATACATATATTTCATTTCCCTCTCAATCTTAGCTCATTCCACCCCTATTGTCTTTAGTGTACTTCTTCTCAAGTTGATCATTATCATATATCAATATATTGCCTGTGCTTGGATCAAAACGTTTTACTTCCCCTATCCAGTCATTATGTCCATATACATAACACAAAAAAAGGACTCAGTGTATTTCCACTAAATCCTCTCAATGGCGTCCTTATCAGGTTACTTCTCAATTCTTCTCTAACCCCTCTAACCTAACTCCCACCACCATGCTTGACTGTAGGCAAGGTACACTTGTCTTTGTACTCCTCACCTGGTTGCCGCCACAAATGCTTGACACCATAAGAACTAAATATGTTTATCTTGGTCTCATCAGACCACAGGACACGGTTCCAGTAATCCATGTCCTTCATCTGCTTGTCTTCAGCAAACTTTTTGCAGCCTTTCTTGTGCATCATCTTTAGAAGAGGCTTCCTTAATTGATGTTGATTTAAGTGACCAAAACCATTCTTGGGCTTGTTCCGGTGTACTAAAGTACATAAGCCTCCCCCCATCTTCCACTCTCAGTCGGGTTGGATAAGCCATAAAGTATTCTACTCCTTTCTCTCTTAGTTTCCTTTTTCTCTCATTAAAAGATGTCCGCTACTTTTGTAGCTCTAAAGAGAAGTCTGGAAATATTGACACTACTGTTTTCATATTATATCTCTCTCTTTTGTCTCGCTTTCCGCAAAATCAAGTCTCTGTCTATGCACTTCAATAGCCGTGCCAGCAGCGGTCTAGGGGGTGCACCTGGTTTTGGTGGTGCTGCGGGCACCCTGTGTGCCCTTTCCCCTGGAAATGCTGCTGGCAACTCTGCATCTGGGAATATACTTTTCAACCATTTTTCAACAAAGTCCCCTGAGTTGTACCCCTCCGCTTTTTCTGGCAGTCCCACGATCCTTATATTATTGTAGTGCATGCAATTTTCCAAATCATCTGCTTTCTGCTGCCACATAATCTGCTTTTCTGCTGTTGATACCTTTTTGAGCATAGGAGATACTGCGGGTCATTTACTAGAGCGCTGCCGCAAAATAGCGACAAAATTACATAGATTTGCGGTAAAATTACCGTGATTCGCTGTAAATTACCGCAATTCGTGGTAAATAGTGCTAAAACAGTATTCACAATAGCGCTGGTGGTAAATAACGGCCAAACTTGAATTCACTATTGCTCCCAGGTCGTAGATAACAGCCAACTCCCTACTCCAGTCCAGACCTGGATTTGTGCAAATAGAAATAATGTTTGGAGCATGATCTGATCCTCTAAATTGTACTAAAATATGCGGTATATTGTTTAAAGGTAATTTGCTTTTAAACTGTGTGAAAAAGTGATTGCTACACTGAAATATCTTAAAAAGTCTGAGAAGAGATAAATTCCCCGTCTCCTTACTCCTAGGCACAGCGCACAGCTGAGCACAACGGAGCATGCTCAGACGCAAAACAACTCTCAAAATAACTCTCATGGAGTAATTCCTTGAGTAGTTAGTAAATACCAAAATGAGAGTTATTTTACACACATTTTTTGGGAGTGAAGAGGAGAGTAATTTTGCCAAGTGCAAGTTTCTGCCATTCATTCTAATGGTGCAATTGTTACTTAATCAAATAAATCCATTTTGTGTTGAGATGAAATGTATCTTTCTGTCAAAGAAATTGTCCTGGCAACAATGTTGCAAATTTGATAATATATTTTGTGTTTAAGAATGCTATAATGTGAAATCTCTTCATGTTTTATAAATCATTTTTGTTTCTCGGTCACTTTCACATGCTGCTGTCCATGTCACAAAAATATTTAGCCAAACTCACACAGATGTCTTTACAAACAATACCATTGCTTATGGAAATTTAAAATTGGTGCCATTTTTTTATGATTTCCAAATGATCCTAATTTGAGCCCCAAAAATGTGATATATGTACCAACATCAGAAATAAAAATGTCATTACGAAAAATCTGAAGATAAAATTACTCTTCTATGCTCACGCAAGAACCACCAAAAATCACAGATTACATTTAGAAGATTAACTCATGACTAATTTAAGTCCTATATATTCCTAGAAATGCAGTATCTGTGTATTTATGTGTAGGAGGACTTGACGTGTGTAAGCCCTGTGGTTTAAAAGGTAGCAATTCTGTTTGCCATTGCAGATGTCCTGAGTTCAATTCCCAAGCATGTCACTTCATGTAGAGATGTTGTTTGTTCTCTCTATGTTGTTAAATATGACTCAGGGCCTTACCTAAATTATGTCTAAATGTAGTATTTATGTGTAGGAGGGTTTCACCACCATTGCAAGTCTTGCCAGATATACTAGTTATACTAGCTATGCAATGAGGATGCCTGCCTTTACATGCACATGAACTTTAATGGCATCCCCGTCTTAGTCCGTAGAGTTCAATATTGAGTTGGCCCACCCCTTGCAGCTATAACCGCTTCAACTGTTCTGGGAAGGCTGTCCATAAGGATTAGGATGTTTGTCTATGGGAGTATTTAGCCATTCTTCCAGAAGTGCATTTGTGAAGTCAGGCACGGATGTTGGATGATAAGGCCTGGCTCACAGTCTCCGCTCTAATTCAGCCAAAAGGTGTCCTATCTGGTTGAGGTCAGGACTCTGTGCAGGCCAGTCAAGTTCCTCCACCCCAAACTCACTCATCCATGTCTTTGTGGATCTTGCTTTGTGCACTGGTCCAAATCATTTGGTGGAGGGGGATTATGGTGTGGGGTTGTTTTTCAGGGGTTGGGCTTGGCCCCTTAGTTCCATTGAAGGGAACTCTTAAGGCATCAACAAGACATTTTGGGCAATTTCATGCTCCCAACTTTATGGGAACAGTTTGGGGATGGCCCCTTCCTGTTCCAACATGACTGCGCACCAGTGCACAAAGCAAAGGCTATAAAGGCATGGATGATGGAGGTTGGTATGGAGGAACTTGACTGGCCTGCACAGACTCCTGACCTCAACCCGATAGAACACCTTTTGGCTGAATTAGAGCAGAGACTGAGAGCCAGGCCTTCTCATTAAACATCAGTGCCTGACCTCACAAATGCACTTCTGGAAGAATGGACAAACATTCCCATAGACACATTCCTAAACTTTATGGACAGCCTTCCCAGAAGAGTTGAAGCTGTTATAGCTGCAAATGGTGGCAGCAAAATGGCCTAACTCTATACTGAACCCTGGGCTGCCATTATAGTTCATGTGTGTGTAAAGGCACATTTCCCAATACTTAGGACAATCTATTGCATATTACTTGTGATACTGAGCATGGCTATGGACTTAGGGCTGGTTCACATCACAGCGATGGACAACACATGTGCTCACTGCTCACTAGCTAAGTGGCTAGCAAATCCACTTGGCACCCAAAAGGTTGCTGGTTCACGTCCCGGATATGCTAATGCTTGTGTTGAAGTTTTTAATAAACCCCTGGTTGGGATTCTCATGCATTCTTCTAGAAGAAAATACTGACCAATTTTCTTGGTTTAATATGTGCCTTTTTTAATATTATGTTGTAATGCTTTGTTAGAATGACTGTTAATTATCTTTCTGTAATATTGCAGCTAATAATGTCATGTGGGTGTTTAGTCATTTTATGAAATGTGTGGGCGGTTATGCACGGTGAAATTAAAATTGTGTCCACTGTAAGGTTTAGTCCAATTTTAGATTGTAAGCTCCTATGAGCAGGGCCCTTCGAACCCAATTGCCAACTGTTTTGCTAAATGTGTATATATACAGTAAATACTTTAATGGCAGTAAATATGTACATACTTGTGTTTCTGCTGCCAAAATAAAATGAAATTGATTTTGCTTGTTACTGATAAGTCATCTTCTCATTTATATTTGTATAGTTCTTACAGATATACATCAGCAGGAAGTGTAATGTGGCTGGAAACAGGAAGTGCTATGTGCACACGGGCTGCAAGCAATTGTGTGGTGACGCCAAATAAATCAATGAACCCCACCCACACCACATATAGCTCCCACATCCTCCCCTACATTGATCAAAAATGTAATTTCAACTTGCTTGCAGCTATAATGTATTGTCCCCCAATCCATACCAAGCCCTTTGGCTCAGGGATGGATTTTAAGGGGAAGCCCACTCCAAATTTTATTACAAAATGGCGGGGAATCCCCCCAAACTCCAGACCCTTTCTGAGCATGCAGCCTGGAGGTCAGGATGGGGGGACAAGTGAGGGCCTGCCCCCCTCCTGGACCAAACCAGGCCACGTGCCTTTAACATCAGGGGGTGTGTGCTTTGGGGTGGGGGGGGCTCTGGGCCCCCCCCACCCCAAAGCATTTTTACATATGTTGATGGGGACAAGGGCCTCTTCCCAACAACCGTGGAGGTTGGGGGGCTGATCAAAATGTGGAAGCCCCCATTAACAAGGGGGCCACCAGATCCTGGCCCCCCATGTGAATGGGTATTGGGTACATCATACCCATTCACCTAAAAAGTGTAAAAATATATTTAAAAATGGAGACATTTTTTGTCCAATCTTTTATGTTAAAAAAGTGTTTGGCGATGTACATCCATGGTCAACAGGGATCGTCCCCCGGTTTGAGTGAAAAGTATGATTGCCGAATCCTAAACATTATGGGGCGCTGGTGGGTAATTTGAGTGGCCCATAATGCAGTGAAATTGTGGGGGAATGCCGCCCGCTGATTGGCCAAAGCATGCACATGACCTACGTGCTTTGGCCAATCACAGCATGCTCTGCTGTGAGAGCCATGATTGGCCAAAGGCAGGGTGCCTTTGGCCAAGCATTGCTCAGCGGGTCGGAGTCCAAGCCCACACTAAATAAGGCCACTTACACAGCGGCCGAATATAGTGAAAACATTTGCAGAGATAGCAAAAGGTTAGGCAGTGGCATGTAGTATAGGAATATATATGTATAGTATGGTAAATATAATATGCTGCATTCAGTGAATTTATTTATTTCAGGTACTTATATAGTGCTGTCACTTTACATATATACTGTACATTCACATCAGTCCCTACCCTCAAGAAGCTTACAATCTATGGTCCCTAATTCACATTCATACATATACTAGGGCCAATTTAAACAGGATCTAATTTACCTACCTTAGGAGTTTGGGTGGAAACCGGAGTACCCGGAGGAATCCCACGCAGACACAGGGAGAGCATGCAAACTCCAGGCAGGTAGTGTTGTGGTTGGGATTTGAACCAGTGACCCTTTTGCTCCCAGGTGCTAACCACTACACCACTGTGCAGACTATATACAGTGCATGCACGCTTGGATAAGGGTCTGGCATAGATTTTAAGAGGAACTCCACGCCATAATTAGACAGAAATTTTGGGTAGGGGTAACTTCTCTTTAAGATGTCCTCAAGAGATTTCATCTTCCTCACCCTCTGTGGGGAGGAGGGTTGCCAACCAATAGTGATCCTTCTCCTTTATGCTACAAATTTGTGGGTCCTTTTGCAGGCTTTGAATCATGAGGAAGCCCATGCACCGCAAGTTTGCGGAGGCATAAGAATCAGACTCCTCTGGGTCACTGAGGATTACAGTATTTGGAACTACCTCCTCCCAGCCACTTACTACTCCCAAGGGTTTTGGGGATGGAAACCATCTCTTAATGTTTGACATATGTCTTCCTCTGCTTCAATGCATCCACAACTGTCAAAATCCTCCTCCTCCTTCTCCTCTTGTGTGTTCTGTGGCATAGGAAGAATGGTGTCTGCATAAAGCGGGCGTTGAGAGCAAAGGAAGTCCTCCTCTTCGTCTTGCTGCTCTGCCTCGAGTGCCCTGTCTATAATGCCACGCAGAGTCTGCTCCAGCAGGAACACAACAGGGATTGTGTCACTGATGCATGTATTGTTACGGCTCACCATCCTTGTGGCCTTGTCACGCACCTGGTGGTGGAGTCTGATTTATGCAGGGAGTAACCACTCTTGCGCACCTGATTCATGTACCCCTGGTAGAGCAGACAGGCACTTCTGGAGTGCAGGATGGCACGAGGGCTGGACTGGTCCAGGGATGTTATGGGATGTCCTGCGTGGCTCGTGCAGCTGGATAGTGGTACAGGCTGGGTCGGCAACTGGCTGACAACATGGTACAGAAGGGTAAAGCAGAAGGATCGTCAGGTACAGGCTGGGTTGTCAACGGGCTGGCAGGCAGAGGTACAAACGGATGATCAGAAGAGTGGTTGTGGACAAGCCGGAATCGATGCAGGCAGATATCAATCAAGGTCAAACAAGCCGGGTCACAGGTAAACAGGTACAGGTAACAGGTCTCAGGAACACTACACGCTGTAGAACGGACAGCACTGGCTGCATGGTGCTGTCTGGTTTAAATGGATTGTTTGGTGCCACAGCGTCGCGCACATGCCCGCGCACCTGCCGCATTCCCACGCACACATGTGCGCACCTGCAGCATGCGTGCGTGCGTGCTCCTATGCGTGCCTGCACAAAGGAATGGCCATTCCAGAAGCATTAGCAACAGAGGTTCTCTGAATAAGCATTTCAGAAGGGTTAGCAACAGAGGTTCCCTGAATAGGCATTCCAGGAGGATTAGCAACAGAGGTTCCCTGAATAGGCATTCCAGGAGGATTAGCAACAGAGGTTCCCTGAATAGGCATTCCAGGAGGATTAGCAACAGAGGTTCTCTGACACATTTCCTGACAGGCCTCCTCAAATATTGACAGTACAGTGCATGCATCCTTTATGAGCAGCCATTGGCGTAGGAGAAAAAAGCAGAGCCCGCCTAAGCCTGTCATTGAGCCATACTCACAGGTACTCGCTGATGGCCCTTAGCTGCATGTGCAGCCACTGCAGCAATGCCAAAGTCAAGTTGCACCTGGTGGGCATGTCACAAATCAGGCAGTTAACAGGCAGGTGGAAATCCAGATGAATTTAGGGAACCGAGCACTGGCTGTGGATGGCCACCTGACATGGCTACAGACTCTTCTGGTCTGCTTTAGCAGATCTTACAACCCTGGGTACCTATTTAAGAAACACTGCCCCACTAAATTGAGGACATGTGCCAGGCATGGCACATTTGTCAACTTTCCCTGTCTAAGGGTGGACAGGAGGGTTGTGCAATTATCGCACACCACCATTCCTGGCTCCAGCTGGCGTGGCGTGAACCACCTCTGGGCCTGCCCCTGCTGAGCTGCAAGAATCTCTGCTGCGCTGTGGTTCCTGTCCCTTGGACACACCAGCTGAAGCACTGCATGGCACCATGTAGCCTGTTTCATTTAATAGCCCCTTGAACGCTTAGGGGGTACTTGTGGTTCACAGGAGAATTCAGCAGAGGAGGGCATGGAGAAGGAGGAGGAGGGGGTAGAGCTGACAAATTACGCATCATCACCAGCTCTATGGAGACATGGTGGTACAACAAGCTGCAGCACTGAGCCCTGTCCTGCATCTTTTCAAGTTGCAAGCAGAGTTACCCAGTGTGCTGTGAACAAACTATATCGTCCCTGACCATGCTTGCTGGACCATGTGTCAGCAGTAACGTGGACTGACGCTGCTGACTGCCTTGCCCAACGATGCCACAATATTGCCTTCCACATGATGGAACAGAGCTTGAATTGCCTTACGTAAAAAGAAATCACGACTGAGAACCTGCCATTGTGGTACAGCACATTCTGAAAGTTCATGGAAGGGGGCAGAATCCACCAGAAGGAAAGGCAGAAGTTGTAGATCCAGCAGCTTTGACAAGCTTGCATTTAGACTACAGCTGGCGGTGTGCTACTGGCAAATGTGCTGCAAAGACCTGGGACACCCTGTGCTATACCATCATCCCTGTCAGTGGAGGCTGCTGAGAGGTCATGAGGTATAGCGGGGGCCGACTGAGGCGTAAGGGGTAGGAAAAGAATTGCGTCCCTTTTGTGCGGCTTTCAGGTGCTCTTGCCAACGGTGGTGGGAGGTTAAATGCCTTGTCAAGCATGTGGTACCCAAATGGCTGGTGTTTTTGCCACGCTTGATATGCTTGAGACAAACTCTGTAAATTGCACCCGCATGATTGGCTGCACATGTGCTAAAAAAGGCCCAGGCAGCTGAGCTGTGGGAAGTGGGCCGCGAGAGGACAGCTCCACAATGTGGTGTAATAGGGTGGCTGCTCTTTACTCTTCCATGATGGCTGCCTCATTGGGGTTGAGCCTCACCCTCACTTTCCTCCTCTGCTCTATCCAGCACCCAAGTCACATCAGTGATGTCATCTCCTCCATCCTCATTACCCCTGGAGACAACTTGGCAATACGCTGCGGCTGAGGGAACATGACTGCCAACTTGTGTACCAGTGTTCTCCCCTGTCTGTAGGCTCCTGTTCCTACCTTCCTACCTAACCTCAGAATCAACATCTGAATCAAGTAATAGCTGTGCATTGTCAAGGAGCAAGTGGCTGATGCTGTGTTCAAATAAGTCCTCCATGCCTAATGCTGGGGCTATGGCAGGAATAGCTGCGGGCAAGGAGGCAGATTTAGTCACTCTGGCAGCTGCAGTGGACTGCACACTAGTCTCTGCTTGGGTGGCGGAGGATGAGGATGGTTTAGTAAACCAGTTCACCACTTCCTCTGCATGCTGTGGCTGGATAGCACGGGCAACATCACTAAACAGAGGAAATGATACCCTGTCCGAGGACTGACCACGTCCTCCTTTGCCTGTGGACACATATGCTGTTGCCCCCTCACAGTGTCATGGGAACGCCTGCCTCTCCTTGTTGGCCTTGTTGTTATGCAAATAGAAACCAAATGGATATACTCTCTAGAGGCAACCAGATTCCCTGGCCTGAATGAAGGGATTCGATTTAAATCCCTCCTATAAGTGTCAGACCCAGGTGTTAATACCTATATTAACATTCTTTATCATAGGGGCACTATTACAGAGCCATGCAATCCCATTTTAATGCCAAGATGTCCCAATGTTCTTATAGGTGCGCAGTGGTGGCTGGTGTTTTTTTTGGGGGGGCGGCAAACAACCACCCCCCTGCTCGCTGTCTGCTGGTCGGTCCGGCATCGATGGGGTCTGGCATTGTGCAGCGGGTGGGCATTGGGTCAGCAGCTCCTATGTCTTCTCCTCACTTCTGCCATGCGCTCCTCCCCTCCTCCTAGGCGTCCAATAGGATCGCCTTTCCTTTCAGCCAATCAGGTGACGGGTCTCAGACCCGCTTCCTGACTGGCCAGGAGGAGGATCAGTGTTACCATAGCGAATATTCATTTGCTATTGCAATATACCTGGGTGGGCTTCGGACACAATGCTCTGCACCCCGAGCCCACCCTATTTTGAAGCCTATTAGAGTCTCTGGCTTTAATCATTGCTTCAAAAAAACACACCCCTGCTGAAATTCATGCGCTCAGTGTCCTGCAAGGGGCCAGATGCATGGATGGGGGGCGGCAGCATGGATGGGGGGGCAGCACCCGTGTGCCCTCAATGGACGGGTTGCCCCTGTTGGTGTGTCTTTGATGCAAGTACTACATGATATAGAGTGGATTTCAAATCCATGAGTCCACTCCTGTATACCCGGTGCATGCTAGGGAATTTAGAATTCATGCACCAAGCGACCTGCAAGGGGCCAGGCGCATGGATGGGGGGACGGCAGCATGGATAGAGGGTCGGCGCCCATGCACCCTCAATGGATGCCCCTGTTGGTGCGCCTTGGATACAAGTACTACATGATATAGAGTGTGTGTTGGCTTACTAGGAATACTGTTTTCTGTATATATTACACAATAAAGAGTTATATTTGCTTGAACCAAGTTGTTTGTACATTGTGTTACACATGGTTTACTTTTTGCTGTGTGTAATAATTGCACTCCTTTTGAGTGGATCAAAGTTTCCATTCTCTTCATTTTCTCTCCCTTTTCTTTTTTCAATATATTTTTTATTGCAAGGTTTTCATATCCATGAGTCCACCCCTGTACACCCGATGCATGCTAGGGGTCTTCATCTCATGCACCAGGGATCCCCGTACAGATGCGCAGGGTGTAGGTTATTTGCCTTTAGGGTTGGGTTGTGACCCTGCCCAGTTTTTACCTGGTTTGGGGCTGACCAGCGGCCCTCTCGTGCAATCCCTGTGCCCTGTATTTTGGGATAGTGATGTGGGCATGGGGCTTCCCCCACCTCACTGGATCTACTTCCTGTCCCTATCTGTTCATGCCTCCCTCCCATCTGGCGGGTTCGGCCGGATGGGCAGACTGTTCCATGCCTTGGACCACTCTTTTCGGGGAGTGGGTCCAGAGCTGTGACGTCAACGGTGGGGACGGGTGTTTCCCTGTCTCCGGGAATGCGCGATTTCCCTTGCTGGCATCCACGCCACATCTTTGACACCATGCGTCGGATGGGTGGGGTGGAGGGGGAGACATATATAAAAGAGCCCTCAGTGATGACCACTATGACGCTGTCCATGCATGGCCGCTCACAACACGGTAGGTACAGACCTTTCATGTTTATGTATTAACACATTCATTGAGGGCTTAGTCTGTGTCCAAAGAACACAGATGGAAACTGGATGACACTTTGTCCCCCTTTTTTGTTAATGTATCTTTACAGGGGTGGCATGTGTTTGAGTTACCATCTGGCATTGAGCTTTCTCGGTGATTGTTTTTTGGGACCAGTGTGTCAGCAAGGTATCTCCTTTTAAAGAGGAAGTAAACCCTTGAGAAAAACGTTTTCTTTTCCCTTCCCTGCAAAGTAAAGACATAATGTGCTAGTATGCATCGCATGCAAATGAAGCCCACGCCATCCCCACTGCAGGCCGCATCCATCTTCGCCCCCTTCCTTCCAGTGCCACGGACTCTGGCTCTGTGACTAGCTGGAGCCGTGTGATGTCACTCCCACGTATGCGCGCGGGAGCCACCAGTCACGGCACTCGCTACTGAAGGAACGGCATGGGTGCCCGTTTCTTCAGAGCGCATACATCATCATTGCAGTATACTGTAAATATCTCCTAAACTGCGCACATTTAGGAAATATTTACAGTACCTATAGGAAAGCTTAATTCTAGGCTCACCTATAGGTACAAAGTGTAAAGGGAGATTTACAACCTCTTTAACCACTTGCCGACCGTCAACCGCAGGTTGACGGCGACAAGGTGGCTCTCCTGCGCAAACCGCCGTCATCTGATGGTGGCTGCCAGATCGCGCACTGTGAGCGTGCGCGCCGCCGGAGGGGCGCCCGCGCGCTCACTTTGTCCGGGGAGGGCCAGGGAGCGGGTGCGGCGGAGTCGATCTCCGCCGGCTACCCGCGATGCCCCCCCCGGAGTGAAAGAACGGAGGTCCGTGTAAGTAAATACAGACCTCCGTTCTGTGAGGGGGGGGGGAAGGGCTGTGATCACAGCCTTCCTTTACATGGAAGCTGTGATCACTTCCCTTCCCCAATCAGGGCAGCCCAAACACAGTTAGAACACGCCCAGGGAACACAGTTAACCCTTAGAGCGCCCCCTGCAGGTTAACCCCTTCACTGCCAATGGCATTTACACAGTAATCAGTGCATTTTTATAGCACTGATCGCTGTATAAATTCCAGTGGTCCCAAAAAAGTGTCAAAATGGTCCGACATGGCCACTGCAATATCGCAGTACCGCTAAAAATTGCAGATCGCCGCCATTACTAGTAAAAAATAAAAAAAAAATAAAAACCCCAGAAATGAATTATCATCCGTAAACGCGGCAACTTTTGCGCAAACCAATCAATAAACGCCGATTGCGATTTTTTTAATCACAAATATGAGTAAGAATATAAATCGGCCAAAACCGATGAAAAAAAATGTTTTTTTATGTGTTTTTTTTGGATTTGGATTTTAGCAAAAAGTAAGAAATTGCGTTTTTTTGCAAAATTGTCGCTCTTCTTTTGCTTATAGCGGCGACCAGAAATGACACAGCGGTGATCAAATACTACCAAAAGAAAGCTCTATTTGTGGGAAAAAAAAAGGACGCAAATTTCGTTTGGGTACAACGTCGCACGACCGCGCAATTTTCAGTTAAAGCAACGCAGTGCCTAATCGCAAATAGGGCTCTGGTCAGGAAGGGGGCAAATCCTTCCGGGGCTGAAGTGGTTAAACTCTCAACTAAGTTTTCATACCATTCATTTTGTGGCAGCGTTACAAGTGCTTTTTACACTCTCGTTTATCATCTCTATATGGAGAGAAGAAGCACAGAGGATAGCACCTGGGACTTTAGGGGTACCATAAGAATTAAACCTTCACAGGAGTCAGGAGGTTATAAAAATAAAAATTATTTCTAGAGGTGGGAGGGGACGCACAGGCCACTTCAATAGCAATAACCTTATAACCGATACCTGATATCTAGTGAAACATCTAAAATACTTATGTACTCATGATTGATTCAGCAAAATAAAAATATTGGAGGACTGAGGACACTTCCAAATTAAGAATACCATGGGGATTTCAGGGTC
>BLSH010006285.1:0-14032 GCA_018402905.1 Glandirana rugosa | reverse complement strand
ACTCTCTATGCCCCGACCGGCTTCTTGATAGCAGATCATCTTGATTGCAGTAAAAAATTAAAATAAAATAAAAAAGAAAAAATGGTCATATCAGGACCGCAGTTCCCTATGGGGAAGCCAGGTCAACTCCTTGCGAACTAGGCATTGAAACTGGAGAGCTATGCTGTGAGGGGGTTTGATGTAGGAAGAGAGGACGGCCCCCAAGGGAGGGGCCAGCTGATCTTTTCCCTGCCTAGTTAACTCCTAGTTGGACGAACATAAAACCCCATGAAGTAAATGAAGAAGCTGCGTCTGTCAGTGAACGTAAGGAGATATTTGGTTTTATTGTTCATGTGGTGACTGACCTACTTTTGAAGTCTATAAAAACCTGTATTTCTGTTCAATCAAGAGTAATTCCTTTGGTTTTACCTCAACTTGTGTACTATGCTTGGGGTAAAAGGCCTGGTACTCACTCTCGGTCTGCTGGAATGGTTTAAGGGGCAGGAGGCACTGTTTGGTGGAAGCACCTATGTGGGGTGCCAAGCACTCTGTCGTGTGGGTAGAGAAATAAAGGTGCCAGGGGAGTGTGAGCAGAACTTTTTTTATCTTTAACTTTTCTCTTACGTTCACTGACAGACGCAGCCCTCTCTGACATATGGGGTTATATGCACATCCTACTAGGAGTTAACTAGGCAAAAAGAAAGCAAGCTGGCCCCTCCCAGGGGGCTGTCCTTTCTCTCTCAAATATAACCCCCCTGCTCTGCTTAGCATATCAGTTTTAATATGCCTAGTGTAAGGAGTTGACCTGGCTCCCTTATGGGAACGGCGGTTCATATTTTTTGCTACCGCTTTTTTATTTTTTTCAAGCTATCTGATAAAGACTGCTATCAAGAAGCCGGCTGGGGCATAGAGGATAACTAGAATCCTGCACTTTCTCCAGCATGGCCGACCGATGCGAGCTAGTCCTATGCTGTGGCGGGGCCCGCGGCATTGTGCCCATTCCGTGCGGGCGGCCAGTGGGTGACCCCCACTTGCGCCCGGTGACCGGACTCGGTTCCTGTCCAGGGGCTTTTGGCCTGCAACATCCCTTTCCGGCTGGGGAGGAAGGTCTGTGACTGGGTGGCTACCCGCTACGCCCGTCGGAGTGGTGAGTGACCCCCTCTCTTCCCCCCTAGGGGCGCGGAGGGGGGGGTGCTGGGCGTACTTTAGCATTTTCTGGCCGTCCGGTGGAGGGTGGTCGCTGGGCTAGTGCCCTCCTGGGTGTCCTCACCCCCCTCACCGCACCCCATTCAAATACTGCATCTGTGCATTTTTGATCCGCCGCCATTTTGCCATAGCCACGGCCATTTTACTGAGGGTTTCCCTCTAGTGCCAGCGGCGGGCATTTTGCTGTAGTTGCAGCCTGCACACAGGCTTTGGCCTCTTGTGGATGATCTCGGCGGCCATATTGGATGTCCCTGGAGCAGTGTAAAACGTGCTGCTGCTGTTTTACTTTCCTTTTCGCTTGGGACAGCGTGGCTGACTACAGACGGCGCAAGCTTCTTCCTAGAGATCCTTAAGCACTCCTGCTGGGAGCAGCGCTTGTGGGCACAAAACAGCAAGTATAGCTGGGCTCTCCCTGGGGTGTTGGTAGTTGGTGTTGGCCTCGGTTGCGCGCGAAAAAGCGCTGGTGACCGCACTGATTTCTATTATACGTGCGTCCTTGCGACTGGACCAAGCAGGGGAGGCGCAAGCGCCGCATATGTTTGCGGGTCTGCTAGGCCACCTAGGTCGCCAAAAGCTTATCCTTATGATCATTTTTCTGACCATTTGGTCTATCAGGAATGGCAGCGTCCGCAAAATTCCTTCGCCCTACCTAAACGCTACGCTATCCCTTTGAGGATAGTTTCGTGAAGAAGTGGATGTCCCCCACAGTGGACCATCCGGTGGCTCGCCTGAACAAGGCAACGACCACTCCTTTGGAAGGGTCCCCCTCGTTTAATGACCCAGCCGATAGGCGGACGGAGGCAGTGTCAAAGGCACTTTTCCTGTTGGCAGGATCAGCCATGCGGCTGGCCCTGGCGTCTGTCATGGCGTCGCAATATCTGTGAGTGTATGGCAGAGCTGCAGAATGATTTGGACTGCGGCAGGACGCTTGAGGCGTCGCAGAAGGCAGACCATTTGTTTCAGGGTATTTGGTACCTGTGTGATGCAGCTCTGGACCTGCTTCCCATGTTGTCAAAAATGTCTGTTTTTGCAGTCATTATCAGACGGGTTCTCTGGTTACGTTCGTGGTCGAGTGACGTGTCCAAAAAAGGTCTTGCGGATCTTCCCTTTCAGGGTGGCCGTCTCTTTGGGCCACAGTTGGATGAAATCATCAAGGATTTCACTGAGGGGAAGAGGACTTTCCTTCTGGAGCCCAGGCAGCAGGAGTTCCGCCGCAAGCAGGGACCCGTCTCTTCGGGTCAGAAGAGGTTTTTTCGTGCCCCTGGTGCAGCGGGCAAGGGGTCGAGGCCCGGCAAGCCTGCCGCATGGGCCGGTAAGCGACCCTGGCAGCGCAAGAACGAAAAGACAGAGGACAAGCCCTCCTCTGCATGATGGGTTGCCCCCACCCGAACTTCGGGGGGGTGTCTTCTGGGGTTCGCAGGCAGGTGGACTGCCCGCATTTCCGACCGTTGGGTGCAGGAAGTGGTGTCCTCCGGGTACAGGATAGAGTTCAGCACTCTACCCCCAGACAGGTTCTTCCCATCGAAATTGAGACTCCCTCAGGGGCGTCGGGAGGCCCTCTTAAGGGCTGTTCAGGCACTCTCTGACCAGGGGGTGATCGTACCAGTACCTCAGTTGGAGAGGTTTCACGGTTTCTACTCGAACCTATTTGTGGTCCCCAAAAAAGGGGGGGGGGTTAGGCCAGTTCTGAACCTAAAGGAGCTAAACCACTTTGTGAGAGCGCGAAAATTTTGGATGGAATCTGTCCGTTCGGTCGTGGCCGCCCTGCACCAAGGGGACTTCATGACATCCCTGGATATCAGGGACGCGTACCTCCACGTCCCCATTTGTCTCCGGCACCAGCGCTTCCTGCGCTTTGCAGTGGGAGATCTTCACTACCAATTTGTGGCACTTCCCTTCGGTCTGGCCTCGGCTCCTAGGGTGTTCACCAAGCTGGTGGCCCCGGTGCTGGCGCTTCTGAGGCAGAGAGGCATTGCGGTGGTAGCATACCTCAACGACCTGCTCCTGAGAGCGGAGAATGTGGCTATCACCATGACCTCGTTAAAGGACTTCGGCTGGCTGATCAATCTGCAGAAGTCGACGGTGACACCGTCCTTTCGCCTTGAATATCTGGGTCTGATTCTGGACACGGAGCAGGCAAAGGTGTTCTTACCTCTGGCCAAATTACTGACACTACAAGCAGCGGTGCGAACCCTGCTGTTACGCCGGTGGTCCTCCTTACGGTTTTGTATGCGGGTGTTGGGGCTTATGGTTTCAGCCTCCGAGGCGGTACCTTACACCCAGAGTCACACTCGGCGATTCTATCTCGGTGGGACAAGTCCCCACTGTCCCTAGACCAGTTGATCAGATTGGATTCTCAGACCAGGGGGTCACTGACATGGTGGCTTCGGGCCCCGGCTCTAACGTTGGGGAAGTCCTTTCTTCCCCTGAATTGGTCGATAGTCACGACGGACGCCAGCCTATCGGGCTGGGGGGGTCCTGGGGCAGTTGTCTGATCAGGGCCGCTGGTCGGCGCAGGAATCTCGCCTTCCGATCAATGTGTTGGAGCTGAGGGCGATCAGGCTCTGGTTGCGCGGCCTCCCGGTTCGGGTTCAGTCTGACAATGCCACGGCAGTGGCGTATGTGAACCATCAGGGCGGAACGAGGAGCTCGGCAGCGGCTGCGGCTCTCATTCTGCGATGGGCAGAACTTCACGTGCCGGTGATCTCCACTAACTACATTCCGGGCGTAGCGAATTTGCAGGCAGACTTTCTCAGTCGCCAGGCACTGGATCAGGGGGAATGGTCTCTCCATCCAGAAGTGTTCAGCCAGATTTGCCACAAGTGGGGTACGCCAGATGTGGACCTCATGGCCTCTTGGTTCAACCACAAAGTGAAAACTTTTGTGTGCAGGACGAGAGACCCGTTGGCGGTCGCCACGGACGCTCTGGTAGCGCCTTGGGGTCGGGATCGTCTTCTGTACGCCTATCCTCCCATCAAGCTTCTACCGTGGCTACTGTGCAGGGTGGAAGCGGAGGGGATTCCGATGATCCTGATGGCTCCGAATTGGCCTCGGCGTCCGTGGTACGCCGACGTGGTGCGAATGGTGGCAGATGTTCCCTGGCGCCTTCCGTTGCGCGAAGATCTGTTGTCTCAGGGACCCATCTTGCACCCTACTTTGCCCTCGCTGGCTTTGACGGCTTGGCTATTGAGTCCCAGGTGCTGAGGGATAGGGGTGTCGCTGACTTCGTGATTCCTACCATGCTGAAAGCGCGCAAGTGTACTTCGCGCAAGATTTATCATCGCACCTGGAAGGCCTATATTGCCTGGTGTGAGGCGGGGGGTTGGAATCCCCGCTCTTACGTTGTGTCCAGGGTCCTGGCTTTTTTGCAGCAGGGTTTGGATAAAAAATTGGCTTTGAGTACTCTCAAGGGTCAGATTTCGGCTCTGGCAGTTTTCTTTCAGCGGCCTTTGGCGTCACATTCGTTGATTCGTACATTTGTACAAGGTGTGCGCCATGAGGCTCCTCTGGTACGGTCGCCTATGGCACCGTAGGATTTGAATCTGGTGCTTTCTGTGCTGCAGAAGCCACCATATGAGAAGAACAGGGACAATTGCTGTCGCAGAAAGTGGCTTTCTTGGTGGCCATTACATCCGCTAGGCGGGTCTCTGAGTTGGCAGCGTTGTCCTGTAAGTCTCCTTACTTGGTCCTTCACAAGGACAAGGTGGTCTTGCGCCCCGTCTCCTTCATTTTTACCGAAGGTGGTTTCTTCTTTTCACATTAATGAAGATATTGTTCTTCCTTCGTTGTGTCCGCATCCTTCACATCCTAAGGAATTTGAGTTACATTCATTGGATGTTGTAAGGGCTTTGCGGGTGCATTTAGCAGCTACAGACTCTTTTCAGAAGTCTGACGCGTTGTTTGTACTGACGGACGCTCTGCGCAAAGGATTGGCGGCCTCGTTGTCTACTGTTTCCCGTTGGATCAGACAGACCGTGACTCATGCGTATTCTGTTCGGGGCAAGGTACCCCCTTTTCCAGTCACGGCTCATTCCACCATGGCTGTTAGCACTTCCTGGGCTTTCAGACACCAGGCCTCAGTGTCACAGGTGTGCAAGGCGGCTAATTGGGCCTCGGTGCACACATTTACTAATTTTTATAAAGTTGATGTGTCAGCATCTTCGGATGCTGCTTTTGGCCGTAGTTTTAGAGGTGGCAGTGTAGGCGCAGCTGGCGCCTCCTGAGAGGTTTTTGTTGGGTACAGTTGTTGTCGTTTACCCACCCCTCTTTACTGACACAGCTTTGGGACATCCCCACATGTCAAAGAGGGCTGCGTCTGTCAGTGAACGTAAGAGAAAAAGGGGTTTTATTAAAACTTACAGTAAAATCCTTTTCTCTGAGTTCACTGATAGACGCAGCACCCACCCCTATGCATTGTGTTTGCACGGCTTGTTATGAACTGATATGCTGAGCAGAGCAGGGGGGTTATATGAGAGAGAGAGGATGGCCTCCTGGGAGGGGCCAGCTTGCTTTCTTTCTATTTGCCTAGTCAACTCCTGGTAGGATGTGCATATAACCCACATGTCAAGAAGGGCTGCGTCTGTCAGGGAACTCAGAGAAAAGGATTTTACGGTAAGTTTTAATAAAATCCCTTTTTCTTCATCAATTTAGGCCAATGAGTATTCTGCTACATATTTTTGGTGAAAAAAAAATCCCCAATAAGCATTTATTGATTGGTTTGTGTGGCGTCTACAAACTATATGGGATATATACTGGAATTTTTTTTTGAATACTGGTAATGGTCAGGATCAGCGACTTTTATAGCGACATTGCGGCTGACAAATCGGACACAAACTAGCACTTTGCAGGAACCAATGACACTAATACAGCGATCAGTGCTAAAAAAAAATGCACTGTCACTGTACTAATGACACTGGCTGGGAAGGAGTTAAACATCTTGGGGGGCGATCAAAGGGTAGAGTGTGTGCCTAGCCAGTGTTTCACTGTACTATGTGAGGTGCTTTTACTAGGGGAAGATATGGATCCTAGTCTCTGCATTGCAGGGACACAAATCCCGTCCCTTCTGCCCCGTCAGAAAGAGGATCTGCCTTGTTTACATAGGCAGGTCGCAGTTCTGTCTCTCTTCCCAGCGATCGGGCGGGTGCCAGTGGACATCAAGTACCCGGCACCCGCTGTGTGTAATGCCAGGAAAAGCAAGCCGCTAGCGCCCCCTACCCTGAAGTGTCGGGTCGTGTGTATAGACGTGACCCGGTGCACAGCAGTAAAGCCGGGAGCGGTTAGAGACCAACCGAACGCTGTAGCTCACCTTCATATGCAACCTCCTAATGTAGGGGGGATCACCAATCAAAAGTAAAAGAAGCGCGC
Organism: Glandirana rugosa; assembly: GCA_018402905.1. NCBI lineage: Eukaryota > Metazoa > Chordata > Amphibia > Anura > Ranidae > Glandirana > Glandirana rugosa. The sequence continues at coordinate 7,483 of BLSH010006285.1, read as the reverse complement.
GCCCCTCTGAAATGCGTAGGGACGTTCCGCAGCAGAGCGAATAGACTGGAAGAAATTAGGAAAAGAGAAAAAAGTATTTTCTATATTCTATCTTATTTTGTATTGTTCTGTTTTACTCCTATTCTATTCTTTCCTAACCACTTCCCGACCACCGTATGCAGAATGACGGCCGGGAAGTGGTTGAGTTATCCTGACTGGGCGTCATATGACGTTCAGCAGGATAACATGGCGGCGCGCGCCCGGGGGGGGGGTGTCGATTGGTGGTGTGGTGGGTCTGTCTGACCCCCCCCGCATTACCGATCTTGGTAAAGTGCTTCCTTCAGAAGCACTTTACCATGTGATCAGCCGTAACCAATCACGGCTGGTCACAGTGTAACACAGGAAAGCAGTTTATCGGATTTTCCTGTACTCGGGTCTGCAGACCTGAGTAGAGGAGAGCCGATCGGCTGCTCTCCTGACGGGGGGGGGGGGGTCTGTGCTAATTATTTATCAGCGCAGGCCCCCCTCGGATCACCACCCTAGACCACAAGGGAGCCTGCCCAGGGACCACCAGGGAGCTGATCAGGACCACCAGGGAGACCCCCCCTAGACCACCAGGTAAGGGGCATAGTGCCCAATATGAATGGCACTCAGTGCCACCTTCAGATGCCACCCTAGACCACCAGGGAAATGGCCCCTATCAGTGCATCTGCCCACCATTGCCGCCTATGAGTGCCCACCAGTGCCGCCTATGAGTGTCCATCAGTGCCGCTTATCAGTGCCCATCATTGCTGCATATAAGTGCCTCATCATCAGTGCCCATCAGTGAAGGAGAAAATGTACTTATTTACAGTTTTGTGACAGAAACAGAGAATTTTTTTATTTATTTATTTTTTAATTTTCTGTCTTTTTTTATTTGTAGCGCAAAAAATAAAAAACACAGAGGTGATCAAATACCACCAAAAGAAATCTCTATTTGTGGGAACAAAATGATAAAAATGTTGTTTGGGTACAACGCCGCACGACCGCGCAATTCTCATTCAAACCGCAACAGCACTAAAAGCTGAAAATTGGTCTGGTCGAAAAGTGTTCTAAGTGCATAGTAGTGAAGGGGTTCATTTCTATATATATATATTTTTTATTTTATTCTTGTTTTAGATTTCAATTTTCGATTCGAATTTTGGCCGAAAAAAGTTTCAGATTTGTTTTAAATTCGTTACTATTGGATACATCCGAATAACGAAAAATGTGTCCTTGCTTCGATTCGGAACGAAACAAGCCGCACATGTGTAGTAGAAAACTTGCTGAGATCCAAAGTTGTATCTTTTTGGACATTTGTTTCCCCCGGTGGTTGTCGGCGGCGCCTGGGGCGCTATTATGCCAGTAGTGAGTAATTTGACAATTTCTGTTCTGTTGTTTTGATTTTCATGTTTTCTGGTAATAATAATTTGTTTTGTTGTCAGCGGCACGTTCTCTCCTGAAGAAGCTACCATGGCGAAACGCGTTGAGATTTCACAGCTATTGAAGTTTCACTGACACCAATGTTAACAATCTATCTATTCATGTATCATTGTGATTATGTTGCATGGGTGGATACATTGCACTCGTAGCGCTCTGTGTCTGGTATATCCCTTTTGTTATAAGTATTTCTTTTACTGTAATTATTTTTGTATCCAATAAAATGTAAACTTTTCTCCTTACGTTCACTGACAGACGCAGCCTCTTCATGACTTTGTGGGGTTTTATGCTTGTCCCACTAGGAGTTAACTAGGCAGGGAAAAGAATCAGCTGGCCCCTCCCATGGGGGCCGTCCTCTCTTCCTACATCAAACCCCCTCACAGCATAGCTCCTCAGTTTCAATGCCTAGTTCGTAAGGAGTTGACCTGGCTTCCCTTCAGGGGAACTACGGTCCTGATTATGACCATTTTTATTTTATTTTATTTATTTTTTTTACAACGAATTGATCTGCTATCAAGAAGCCGGTCGTGGCATAGAGAGTCCTCGAGCTCTTCATTTTCCCCGACCTGGCCAACATGATGCGAAGCCAGTCCCGCTGCATGTGGACCCGCCGCATCGTGCCCGTTCCGTGCGGGCGGCCCGGGGTAAACCCCCTTTTTAGCGCCCTTTACCGGATGCGATTCGGCAGGGCGACTTTGGGCCTGCAGCATACCGTCCATGAGAGGGCGGAAAGTCTGCGATCGGGTGGCTACCCGCGGTGTCGGAGTGGTAAGTGAGCGCCCCTGCCTTCCACCCTTTTTAGGGGCGTGAAGGGGGGCCCGACGACCGAAAAACAAACAAAAATTTTTTCACTGGGTAGCCACTGGTGAGACGCGTAGAGCTCCCGTTTGACCCCCACCCCCCCCCCCCCAGCACCACCGTGATTGTTGGGCGTTCGTATCAAAATTTTCACCGCCATGCGGCAATCGGCCGCCATTTTGCGGCGGACCGCCGCCATTTTGCCGTAGCCGCGGACATTTTGGGCCTATGGGACTTTCCCTCTAGCGCTCAGAGCGGCTGTTTGCGGTACTGCACGTTCCCTGAAGGTGTGTTTTGGCCTCTAGTGGTTAACGGCGGCTATTTTGACTGCATGCTCTGCAAATACACGTGTCTGCAGCATTTCCCTTCTCTGTGGAACGGTGGTGATTCGGGCGGCGCAGCTCTTCTGACGATCTGCACAGTACAGCAGCAAACAGCAAGTATAGCTGGACTCTCCTGTGGGTGCTGGTGGTGGTGGGTGCAGTCCTCCAGGGTTTCCCTGGTGCACTGTGAGGGGGTGGTGTGCGGCTGTGTGGGGGTGCCCTTAACCCTTTCTATGTAAGGAGCGCTATCTGCGCAAAGGGCTTTTTCTGGACCAGCTGTGACGGTCTTTAGTGATCCAAGAAGTGTTCCCTTCCTCCTTGCCCTTCAAGGGAAGATTTTTTTTTGTGAGGGAATCAGGGGTCGGCAGCTGCGGTATCGCACTGTGATGCGATTTAGCCAGGATGGCGAATCGTTGATTCTGCGCATGTGGGGTGGTCCTTTAGGCCCCCTAGGGCGCCCAAGGCTTAACCCTATGATTGTTCTTTCCTGATCGCCTTTTTTGTTGTAAATGGCATCCGCAGCATTCCTTTCTAGTGCAGTGGAACTTACGCCTGGCAGCATATTGCTTGCTGGCTCAGTTCCTGGCGTGGCCTGCCTGAGTTTTGCATGCCCTCCCTGTGCATGTGGGTTTCCTCCCGGTGGTCCGGTTTCCTCCCACACTACAAGCTGCCCCTTGAGAAAAGTTTTTTAAAAAAAAGGAAAAAACATAAAAGGATGTCGCCTTGGGGTCTCGCCTATGTCGCTTCATAAGAAGGGCCCCGCTACCAAAGACAGAGACGCTGTTTAGGTCGCTCTTCCTGGTGTCAGGCTCTGCGACCAGCCCTGACGTTCGCCATGGCGGCGCTGTATCTGTCTGAGCTTATGACGGAGCTCCAGAATCTTCTGGACTGCGGCCACCTGCTGGTTACGCCGCAGGGGGCTGACTTTTTGCTTCAAGGTCTCCAGTACCTTGGGGATGCGATACTGCCCTGCGATCCAGGGTAGCAGTGTTGCTGTATCCTTAGACGGGTACTCTGGTTGCGTTTTTTCTGGTCTAGTGACCGTGCTTCCAGGAAAGGTCTCGCGGACTTCCCTTTCAGGGTGGATGTCTGTTCGGTCCTCAGCTGGGTGAGATCATTTTAGATTTCACGGGGGGTAAGTGCCTTCCTCCCAGAGCCCCAGAGGCGTGAGTTTTTTCGCCGTAGACAGGGGCCCCCTCCCTCGGGTCAGAAGTTTCTTCGCGCCCTGGGCGCAACAGATGAAGGGACCCGCTCCGGTAAGGTCGCTGCAGGGGCCAGATGACGGCAGTGGCAGCGCAAAACCGAAAAGGCGGAGGGCAAGTCCTCCTCAGCCTGATGGGTTGCCCCCACCCGGGTCTCGGGTGGGGGAACGTATTCTGGGGTTGCAGACCGGTGGCTGGCTCATTTTTCCGACCGCTGGGTCCGGTAGGTGTCCACCGGGTACAGGATAGAGTTCATCACTCTACTCCCAGACAGGTTTTTCCCATCGAATTAGGGCTTCCGCGGGAATGCCGGCAGGCCCCCTTCGGGGCGGTACAAGCACTCTCAGACCAGGGGGTGATCGTACCAGTGTTCCCAGGAGAGAGGTTCGAGGGGACTATTCGAATCCTTTCGTGGTCCCCAAACACGGGGGATGGATTCGGCCCATACCAGATCTGACGACCTGAACCGGTATGTCAGGGCGCAAAAAATTCCGGATGGAATCTATCCACTCAGTCGTGGTCGCCCTCCATCAGGGGGAATTTTTTGGCATCCCTGGATATCAGGGATGCGTACCTCCATGTACCCATTCATCCACGACATCAGCGCTCCTGCGCCTTGCCGTGGGAGACTTCCATGTTCTTGTGGCCCCCCTTCGGCCTGGCCTCAGCACCCCGAGTCTTCACATTGTTGCTCGCTCCGGTGTTGGCGTTGTTGCGCCAGTGTGGCATTGCGGGTAGTGGTATACCCGGACGATGGCTCCTGCGAGCGGGGTCTGCCTTGGCTCAAGAGCAGAATGTGAGTATCACAATGGCCTCATTACTGGACTTCGGCTGGTTACTGTACCTGAAGAAGTCGTCGGTGTCTACATCCCACCGCCTGAAGTATCTGGGTCTCTATTTAGTCACGGAACTGGTGAAGGTGTTCTTCCTTCCGGCCAAATTGCAGTGTCTACTGTCAGCAGTGCGCACCCTCTTGTCACACCGTCAGTCTTCGTTACGGTTTTGTATGCGGGTGCTGGGACTCATGGTCTCGTTGTTCGAGGCGATGCCATTTGCCAGAGTCACGCTCGTCTCCTTTAGCAAGCAATCCTGGCCCGGTGGGACAGGTTCCCTCAGTCTTGGACCTTCTGATCCGTCTGAGCTCCAAGACCAGGACGTCTCTGACCTGGAGGCTTCGGGACTCGGCCCTAACAGGGGAAGATGTTCCTGCCCCTTCAATGGGTGATCGTCACCGCGGACACCAGCCTTGCGGGCTGGGGTGGAATCCTGGGGCAGCTATTCGCCTAGGGTCGTTGGGCGGCTCAGGAAGCTCGCCTCCCCATCAACGTTATGGAGCTGAGAGCAGTCAGATTGTGCCTTTTTTCACTGGACAATGAGATTGCAGGGTCGTCCGATTTGATTTTGATCGGACAATGCCTCAGCGGTGCCGTACATGAACCATCAGGGCGGCATGGAGAATCTAGCAGCTGCAGCGGAGGCAGCTCTGATACTGCGTTGGGCGGAACTTCACGTTCCGGCGATATCAGCCATTTGTTTTCCAGGCGTGGGGAACTGGCAGGCACAGCCGCCAGACGCTGGACCAGGGAGAGTGGTCCCTCCACCTGGAGGTGTTCAATCAGGCTGCCGCAGATGGGGGACGCCGGACGTGGATCTCATGGCGTCCCGTTTTCAATCACAAAGCGAGAACTTTTGTGTCAAGAGCGAAGGATCCGTTGGCAGTGGCCACGGACGCTCTGGTGGCCTCCTGGGGTCGTTATCATCTTCTGTACGTCTTCCCTCCGATAAGACTGCTTCCACGATTGGTACGCAGAATAGTTGTGGAAGGGGTACCAATATTCTTGGTGGCTCCAGATTGGCCCTGGCGCACTTGGTACGCCGACGTGGTGCAAATGGTGGCAGACGCCCCTTGGCTCCCCCTGCGAGACGATCTTCTGTCTCGAGGACCCATCTTGCACCCTGCTTTACCCTCGCTGGCGTTGACGGCTTGGCTATTAAGTTCCAGGTGCTAAGGGACAGGGGAGTCGCCGATTCCATAATCCCTACCTTGTTTTAAGCTCGCAAGGGTACTTTTCGCAAGATTTATCTCCGCACCTGGAAGTCTTACATGGCTTGGTGCGGGGCGGCGGGTTATAACCCTCGCTCTTATGTCGTGTCCGAGGTCCTGGCTTTTACAACAGGGCCTGAACAAAAAACTGGCTTTGAGTACTCTCAAGGACCAGATATCGGCTCTGGCGACTTTCTTTCAGAGACCTTTAGCTTCGCACTCTTTGACTCGTACCTTTGTACAAGGTGTGCGACATGTGGCGCCTCGGGTGAAGACTCCGATGGCTCCGTGGGATCTGAAATTGGTGCTTTCTGTTTTCAGAAGCCACCTTATGAGAATATCAAGGAGATTCCTCTGTGACTGCTGTCTCAGAAGGTGACCTTTTTGGTTTCCATCACTGCCGCCAGACAGGTTTCGGAATTAACAGCACTATCGTGCAAGTTTCCCTACTTAGTCATACCTAAGGTTAAGGCGGTCTTGCGAACCTCTCCTTCCTTCCTCCGAAGGTGGTTTCTTCATTTCACAGTAATGAAGATTTTGTTCTTCCCTCATTGTGCCCTCACCCATCGCACCCAAAGGAGTTTGAGTTGCATGCTTTGGACGTAGGGAGGGCCTTAAGAGTGTATATTGGCTGCTACAGCTTTCTTTCAAAAAGCTGATGCCTTGTTGTACTACCAGAGGGCCCGCGCAAAGTATTGGCGGCCTCTTCGGCTACAATTTCTCATTGGATAGGAAAACCGTGACACATGCGGGGCAAGATCCCCCTTTTTCCGGTCACGGCTCATTCTACCCGGGCTGTTAGCACTTCCTGGGTTTTTAGACACCAGGCCTCGGTGTCACAGGTGTGCAAGGCGGCCGCTTGGGCCTCGGTTCACACTTTTCATTAAGTTTTATAAGGTTGATGTGTTTGCACCTACGGATGCTACTTTGGCCGCAAAGTTTTGCAAGCGGCAGTGTAGGCGCGTCTGGCGCCTCCTCAGAGGTTCAGTTGGGTACAGTTGTTAGCGTTATACCCACCCCTCTTTTGACACAGCTTTGGGACATCCCCACAAGTCAATGATGAGCTGCGTCTGTCAGTGAACGATAGGAGAAAAAGGGATTTTATTAAAACTTACCATAAAATCCTTTTCTCCGAGTTCACTGACAGACGCAGCACCCACCCCTCTGGGCTCTGTTTTTGGTACGGCTTGTGTACAAACTGAAGAGCTATGCTGTGAGGGGGTTTGATGTAGGAAGAGAGGACGGCCCCCATGGGAGGGGCCAGCTGATTCTTTTCCCTGCCTAGTTAACTCCTAGTTGGACGAACATAAAACCCCCATGAAGTCAATGAAGAGCTGCGTCTGTCAGTGAACTCGGAGAAAAGGATTTTACGGTAAGTTTTAATAAAATCCCTTTTTTTAAAAATCCACGTCTATTCGTTCCGGAGGTGGCTGAGCACCGGTAATCCCACATTTCATTATTCATGGTTTATCGTTCTGTACCCTGGATGAGTCTCCTTCCAAAGTACTAGAACAGGGCCCCCCCCCACAGTGACGGGGGAGATGTAGATGCAGAGCCTGGACAAGGGGTGGGCTGTCCCGGGCTCTGTGGTATCGTCTGAGATAGGTGGGGGGGGGGGGGGATTTGTGTTAGAAGGGGGATTTTGTAGGGAGGCAGGGGATAATCTTTGTCCTAGGACG
>BLSH010006127.1:628819-655813 GCA_018402905.1 Glandirana rugosa | reverse complement strand
CAGATCTCTCCATAAAGAGGACCTGTCACCTCCTATTACTGTCACATGGGATGTTTACATTCATTATAGACCCCAGATATCTCCATAAAGAGGACCTGTCACTGCCTATTACTGTCACATGGGATGTTTACATTCATTATAGACCCCAGATCTCTCCATAAAGAGGACCTGTCACCTCCTATTACTGTCACATGGGATGTTTACATTCATTATAGACCCCAGATCTCTCCATAAAGAGGACCTGTCACCGCCTATTACTGTCACATGGGATGTTTACATTCCTTGTGACAGCAATAAAAGTGATCAGATATTTATTTTTTTTTAAAAGGGACAGTGTTAAAAAAAAATAGTTTAAAATAAATAAGAAAATGTAAAAAATTAAAAGCGTCCCCGTCCCCGCGTGGTCGAGCACCAAAGAAATTGCACATGTAAGTCGCAAGCGTAAATAGTTTTCAAATCACACATGTGAGGTATCATCGTGATTGTCAGAGCGAGAGCAATAATTCTATCACTAGATCGCCTCTGTAACCCTAACCTGGTATTTGTTATTTTTTTTTAAAACATCAACTATGGAGATTTTTAAGTACCGCAGTTTGTCGCCATTCCACAAGCGTGCGCAATTTCAAAGCGTGACATGCATGGTATCTATTTACTCGGCGTAACGTCATCATTCACATCATACCATAAAATTGGGCTAACATTACTTTTTTGTTTTTTTTTAATTCATGAAAGTGTCTTTTTTTCCCCAAAAAAATTGCGTTTGAAAGACGTAAGACGTAAAAAAATTTGAAACGATTGCCATTTTATTCTCTAGGGTCTCTGCTAAACAAGTATATATATATATAATGTTTGGAGGTTGTAAGTTATTTTCTAGCACAAAATACGTTGTAAGCAACAAATGTCAGGAATACGCTGAGGCATGAAGAGAGTGAAACGCGTGATGTGTGCTGATTTCTACTAAAGATCTCTTTATTTCTCATCCGCACTCCCTATACCTGGGAACAGGCAGTGATATACCGGGACATCGCCCGTCCGCAGTGCATTGTGGGGGAGAAGTGGATATACTGTCAGAGGCGTAACTAGAACCTTCAGGGCCCCGGTGCAAGAAATTATGAAGGGCCCCCTGACCCCTGGCCAGGGCCCTTCCCTCTTCCCACTGATCCTGGGGCCCTTTACTCCTATTGTGGGTCCCTTTATTACGGTACTGCAGTGGGGCCCTTTCACAAGTTCTGCAGCAGGCCCCAGGGTGACAGGGAAGCACACAGGGGCCCTGGGAACAGCAGAAGACAAGTAAACTGGATAGAGGAAAATGGAGGAGATTGGGTCCTCTAAATGCCACCCCCGCCATCCCTGCTATTCAGGTGTACAAGGGAGGCACATGGGCCCCCTGGACCATGGGGCCCGGTTGCAATGGCAACCCCTGCAACCCCTATCGTTACGCCCCTGTATACTGTATATAAATATGTATCTATGCAGCAATGTAACAATGTAATTATGTAACTAACTACGTAAATATGTAACAATGTTACACTTAAATTGGTTGTCAAGGCTGAAGGTTTTTTTTTTAACCTGAAAGCATTATCTGTGTTAAAGTAAAAGACTGTCCAAGATTAGCTTCCCCCTCCCCCCAACCCCCATAAAACTCACCTGAGCCCCATCTCGATCCTTTGACTCCTGCTGCTGTCAATCAAATCCTGTGTGGAGGGAATGGTAGGCGGGGGTGAGCTACACTATGTGTGTCTATAGACACACACACCGTGTGGCTCGGGAGCGAACCTGCACATCTGCCTCTATAGCAAGCGCTTGCTATGGGGATAAACACTGAAGAAGAGCAGCTGACAGCACCAGCGGGGGACCCATGAAGAGGAGGATCGGAGCCGCTCTGTGCAATATCATTACACAGAGCAGGTAAGTGTGACATGTTTATTCTTTTAGTAAATAAATAAACTTTAACTATGTAACAATGTAAATAGATAACTATGCAGCTATGTAACAATGCAACAATCTAACAATGTAACTAAGCAGCAATGTAAGTATGCAGCAGTGTAACCATGCATGCCTTGGGGCTCTGCTGTACACAAGTATCCAAAAGGTCCATGACTCCCTGTGTCGGGTGCAGGGGGAAAGAAGAGCCTGCCCAGCTCTATACAGACAGAGATACAGAAACAAAGTCAAACCGCCGCTCACCAGCACAGCCCAAGTGCAAAATCAGTAAATACGTCTCCATCCAGGCCAAACCCCCTGACGTGTTTTACCCACACCCACATGACTTAGTCATGGATATCAGTGCTGCCTTATCAGTGCCCATCAGTGCAGTCTCATCAGTGTCCATCAGTGCTGCCTTATCAGTGCCCATCAGTGCAGTCTCATCAGTGCCCATCAGTGCTGCCTTATCAGTGCCCATCAATGCAGCTTTATCAGTGCAGCCTCATCAGTGTCCATCAGTGCTGCCTTATCAGTGCCCATCAGTGCAATCTCATCAGTGCCCATCAGTGCTGCCTTATCAGTGCCCATTAATGCAGCTTTATCAGTTCAGCCTCATCAGTGCAGCCTCATCAGTGCCCATCAGTGCAGCATATCAGTGCTTATCAGTGCAGCCTCATCAGTGCCCATCAGTGCAGCCTCATCAGTGCCCATTAGCGCAGCCTATCAGTGCCATATATCAGTGCCAAGCAGTGCTGCCTCATCAGTGCAGCTTCATCAGTGCCCATCACTACAGCCTATCAGTGTCCTTCACTGCAGCCTATCAGTGCCCCTGAATGCTGCATATCAGTGCCCATCAATGCTGCCTCATCAGTGTAGCTTCATCAGTGCTCATCAGTGCACTCATCAGTGCCCATCAGTGCTGCCTTATCAGTGCCCATCAGTGCAGCTTTATCAGTGCAGCCTCATCAGTGCCCATCAGTGCAGCCTATCAGTGCCCATCAGTGCAGCCTTATCAGTGCAGCCTCATCAGTGCCCATCAGTGCAGCCTTATCAGTGCCCATCAGTGCAGCATATCAGTGCCCATCAGTGCAGCCTCATCAGTCCCATCAGTGAAGCCTCATCAGTGCCTGTTAGAGCAGCCTATCAGTGCCATATATCAGTGCCCAGCAGTGCTGCCTCATCATTGCAGTTTCATCAGTGCCCATCACTGCAGCCTATCAGTGCCCTTCACTGCAGCCTATCAGTGCCCATAAATGCCGCTTATCAGTGCCCATCAATGCTGCCTCATCAGTGTAGCTTCATCAGTGCTCATCAGTGCAGCCTCATAAGTGCCCATCAGTGCAGCATATCAGTGCCCATCAATGAAGCATATCATTGCCCATCAGTGCTGCCTCATCAGTGCCCATCAATGCAGCCTCATCGGTGCCCATCAGTGCAGCCTCATCAGTGCAGCCTATCAGTGCCGTATATTAGTGCCCATCAGTGCTCTCTCATCAGTTCAGCTTCATCAGTGCCTATCAGGGCAGCCTATCAGTGCCCATCAATGCCGCATATCAGTGCCCATCAATGCTCCTCATCAGTGCAACCTCATCAGTGCAGCCTATCAGTGCAGCCTATCAGTGCCCATCAGTGCTGCCTCATCAGTGCCCATCAGCGAAGAAGAAAAATTACTTATTTACAATTTTTTTTAACAGAAACTAAGAAAAAGTTTGTTTGTTTTCAAACTTTTTAGTCTTTTTTCATTTGTTGAGTAAAGAATAAAGAAAATCCCAGCGATTATAAAATACCATCAAAAGAAAGCTCTAACTGTCCGAAAAAAATGATAAAAATGCCAGATGAGTACAGTGCAGCATTACCGCGTAATTCTCATTCAAAGTATGACAGCGCTGAAAGCTGGCCTGGGCAGGAAGGGGTGACAGTGCCCGGTACTGAAGGGGTTAATCTTTGGTTGTGCTGCATTGTCCTGTCACCTGATAATATTACAGATTGAGGGATATGAATACACAAGAGGAATAATTCAGAATTCCTGGCGGGAATTTCGCGGACGCCTATGGATGGATACACGCCGCCTTATGTTTGATTAAACGCATGGAATCTCCTCTCCCACACAGGAGCGTGGCGGACAAGACGCAGCACATGAAGAACGGCGCGGCCCCGAGTGCCGGTGATAAAGCGGGAGTAATCCCATCAGCCCAGAGAGCCAACACGAAATTGAAGAGTGAAAGATCGCCGGCGGCGAAGGCTTGACGGATGGCGTTCGCCATGAACGTTGACGCGTTTGCCCTTTAGGACGACGCCGTTTTTATCGCAAATTATTTATGGAATGTTTAGATAGAGACTTACCGGTCCTGCCAAAAAAAAAAGACGCCGCCCCGCATAAAGTCGCGCTGATGGTGAATTACTGACGCATAACCGAGGAATTATATTGTTTACGGCTGGAAATAAAAGGTGCGGGCTTATTGCCGGGAGAGATTCACGGCTTTTGTAAACTTTTTTGGCACGGTTGACTTTTGGCGGATAACAGGAGAGGATGATATAGAGGGGACGACGTCGCAGACACGGCGCTGCGACTGACGCTCACCTGCGATGCGAGATTTATGGCGGGGATAAGGCCCTGTGAACATAAAAATGTTTTTTTGTCACAGATCATTTTTACTGCGCTGAAGGATTTGTGTCATGCTATACACCGCGCCAAATGGTGGGGCGCGTACGGCGCAGGGTGGAGGGTCCCCCCCCGGAGCCAAAGGCCCCAGCAGAAAACTCTGTAAAGATCCCGAAGATTTCTATAAAGTGAAAATAAACAGAAATGCTAAAATCTCATAAAATCTTTAACCTACTAATACAATTTCAAAAGCCATTTTCAATACTGTTTAAATTGTAAGGCTTTTTTTTCCGTTATTCTAACCTGGCGATCCTGCCAGTAACACACTTCCTGTCCTAGGGTGACAACACTTACTGGACTGTATCTATGGAGGGGAAGTGTTGTCACCCTAGGCTGCCTGCTGTGGTGTCATGGGAGGAGGTCTGACCCAATCTGGAGTAGACACTGCGGAAAAATGTGTTCGTTTTCGTTTTCGTTTCATTCGTTTTTATTTCTTTTCGTTTTGCTGGTCATTCCTTATGACCGCAATTCGCAAACTCGTAAATTTGTAGATTCGTAATTCGTAAATTCGTAGATTTGCAAACTCGGAATTTGGAGAGTCATAAATTCGTAGAATCGTAAATTTGTAGATTTGTAATTCTTAAATTCGTAGATTCGTAAATTCATAGATTCGTAAATTCATAGATTCATAAATTTGTAGATTCGTAAATTCATAGATTCGTAAATTCATAGATTCATAAATTTGTAGATTTGTAATTCGTAAATTCGTAGATTTGCAAACTCGGAAATTTGTAGATTCATAACTTATAAATTTGTAAATTTGTAGATTCGTAAATTTGTAGATTCGTAATTCGTAAATTCGTAGATTCGTAAATTCATAGATTCGTAAATTTGTAGATTTGTAATTCGTAAATTCATAGATTTGCAAACTCGGAAATTTGTAGATTCGTAATTTGTAGATACGTAGATTTGTAAATTCGCAAATTCAAAATTGTAAAATTTTAAAATCTGAAATAATAACTATTACTAACTATCAGATTATAGGTATTGGAATTTCCTTTCAAACAAATATGAATTTATCCGAAATAACGAATGGCGGAACTGAACAAGTGGAACAGAACAAATTAATAATAAATAATAATACAATTTTTTTTATTATTATTATTAATTAGCTGCGTTCCATTTGTTTAGATACGGCATTCGTTATTTCGGATAATTTGTAACTTTGGATAAATTCATATTCATTGTGTTAACTAACAGCCAAATTTGAAAGGAAAGTCTAATACCTATAATTTAATAGTTAATAATAGTTATTATTAGTTAGATATTATTTCAGGTTTTCAAATTTTACAATTTTGAATTTCCGAATTTACAAATCTACGAATTTACGAATCTACGAATTTACGAATCTACGAATTTACAAATCTACGAATTTACGAATCTACGAATTTACGAATCTACGAATTTACAAATCTACGAATTTACGAATCTACGAATTTACAGATCTACGAATTTACGAATCTATGAATTTTCGAATATATTTGAATTTACAAATATTCAGAAAAATTTTTTAAACGGGTTTTCGTTAATTTGAATATTTACGAATTAACAAATTTCTTGAAATTCGGAACGAATTGCACATGTTCAGTCTGGAGGAAATCAGTCATCTGCAACTTGCACCTCTGTCCCTCCAGGCTGTGTCCAGGGCTGTGTCCCGGAAACACAGCATCGACATTATTTGAGTCACTACACCTGCAAAGTAACTCAAGAAGGAATTCATTGCAGAGATTGGGGCCTAAGTGGGTGATCGCCTTTTGTCCCGGATTAACCAGGACGGTCCCATACCCTGGCCCTCTGTCCTGCTGTCCTGGGCCGGATCACAGCATCATCATTATTTGATTTACTGCACATGCTGAGCAAATCAAAAAGTCAGGGCCTAAGTGGGCGACATGCCTACTGTCCTGGATTAGCCAGGACAGTCCCATATCTTGGCCCTCTTCTACTAATGCTGTGTCCAGGGCCAAGTCCCAGGGTCACAGCATCAACCTGAATGAATGACTGTGAGGACAAATAAATGAATGATTGCATGCACAGTACCTCATGGCATTCATTGCAGTGATTAGGCCCCTGACTGGGCAGGGTACCAAATGTTTCAGGTTTGCCAGGACAGTCCCATTTCTTGGTTCCCCGTCCTGCCGATGCTATGTGTGCTTACCAGAGAACGGTTCACCGAAGACCTGGCAGATCTGCCCAACGGAATCGCAGATTGGCATATAGACATTCACCAATGTAAATGTGCATGCGCAGGCACAAACGGCTGTGAGGGCTAACGTGCAATTGTGTACGCGATGTGTGACAGATTCTGGCACCCAGTGGCCTATTTAAACCCAGCAGCATCAGTCATTAGTTGCTGGATGATCTTCAGTTTCCCTGTGAGTTCCTGTTCCTGATATTTTTTACTTTCCTGTTACTGACCCAGCTTGGCTCTGACCTGTCTTGTCTCCCTTCCTGGCTTTGACCCTCAGCTTGCTCCATTCACCCCACATCTGCCTGCTGATCCGTGTATGACCTCTTTTCCTCTTGGACTCCGCTGCTGCCTGATCCCCAGTGTATGACCCTCCTGGTTGATATTCTGTGTATGACCCCAGCTGACTCCTGACCCTGCTTGCTGCCTTACTCCTGGCTGATATTCTGTGTGTGACCCCAGCTGACTCCTGACTCTGCTTGCTGCCTTACTCCTAGCTGATAGTCTGTGTATGACCCCAGCTGACTCCTGACTCTGCTTGTTGCCTTACTCCTGGCTGATATTCCGTGTGTGACCCCAGCTGACTCCTGACCCTGCTTGTGGCCTTACCCCTGGCTGATATTCTGTGTATGACCCCAGCTGACTCCTGACTCTGCTTGCTGCCTTACCCCTGGCTGATATTCTGTGTATGACCCCAGCTGACTCCTGACCCTGCTTGCTGCCTTACCCCTGGCTGATATTCTGTGTATGACCCCAGCTGACTCCTGACCCTGTTTGCTGCCTTACTCCTGGCTGATATTCTGTGTATGACCCCAGCTGACTCCTGACCCTGCTTGCGGCCTTACTCCTGGCTGATATTCTGTGTATGACCCCAGCTGACTCCTGACCCTGCTTGCGGCCTTACTCCTGGCTGATATTCTGTGTATGACCCCAGCTGACTCCTGACCCTACTTGCGGCCTTACTCCTGGCTGATATTCTGTGTATGACCCCAGCTGACTCCTGACCCTGCTTGCGGCCTTACTCCTGGCTGATATTCTGTGTATGACCCCAGCTGACTCTGCTTGTTGCCTTACTCCTATCTAATATTCCGTGTATGACTTCTGGCCTAGCTCCTGACTCTCCTTCTGCCAAGTCTCATCGGGTACTCCTGAGGGACTCCTGCCCAGCAGTGCATCCTACTCGTCAGCCGCATCCAGCGCACATCTCATCACCTTAGCCTGCTGCAGCTGGCAACCCTTGCTTCTCTGAGCATAGCACTCCCTGTCACCACATTCAGGGGTGCTCTGCACTCAGCCACAAGGGAAGCCCTCTCAGTACTTTAAGGAGATTGGTGCCCCACGCAGGAAACATGCCAATTGTCCTTGATTTGCCAGGGCAGCCCTGCATTTTGACCCTCTGTTCTGCCAATGCTGTGTCCTGGGCTGGATCACAGCATCATCCTTATTTGAGTTACTGCACATCCTCAGTTAATTAGAAAGGTATTGATTGCAAAGATTGGGGCCTAAGTGGGCAACATGCCTATTGTCTTGGATTTTTTTGGGACCGTCCCATATCTTGGCCCTCTGTCCTGCCAATGCTGTGTCCAAGGCCATGTCCCGCGATCACAGCATCAACCTAAATGAATGAATGTAGGGACAAATAAATAAAGTGATGAATGTAAGAACAAATAAACATATGAATGATTGTGTGCATGCACAGTGGCTCAAAAAGGCATTAATTGCAAAGTTTGGGGTCCCAGAGGGGGCAGCATGCCAAATGTCTCAGGTTTGCCATTACAGTCCCATATCTTGGTTCTTGGTCCTGCCGATGCTCTGTGTGCTAAATCAGAAAGACATTAATAGTGGAGATCGGGGCCCCATGTGGGAAACATGCGAACTGTGGTTCATTTACCAGGACAGTCTCACATCTTGGCTCTCTATTCTGCTGATGTTCTGTCCCGGGCTCTGTCCCGGGATCGCAGTATCAATCTTATTTCAGTTACCGCACATGCTCAGAAATGTATAAAGACATTCATTGCAGAGATTGTGGCCTTAAGCGGGTGACATGCCCATTGCGCCAGATTTACTAGGACAGTCCCATATCTTGGCCCTCTGTCCTGTTGATGTGTCCCGGGCCATGCCGTGGATCGCAGTATTAATCTTATTTGAGTTACCGCACATGCTCAGTAACTCAAAAAGGCATGAATTGCAGAGACTGGCACCTAAATGGGAAACATGCCAATTGTATGGGATTTGCCAGGACAAACCCACATCTTTGCCCTATGTCTTGCCAATGCTGTGTCCAGGGCCATGTATCAGAATCACAGAGTCTACCTGAACAAATGAATGTAAGGATGAATAAATGAATGAATGAATGTAAGGATGAACAAATGAATGAATGAATGTAAGGATGAATAAATTAATTGATACAAGTAAGTACAAAAAAAATGAATGGATGAATGAATGTAAGGCCAAATAAACAAATGAATGTAAGAACAAATGAACGAATCTAAGGACAAACAAATGAATGAATGAATGAATGTAAGGACAAATAAACTAACTAAAAATTAAACTAATTAATGAGTGTACAACAAATAAACAAGTAAATGAAAGAACAAACAAATGAATGAATGTCTGAACAAACACAGTATCTCACAAAAGTAAGTACACCCCTCACATTTTTGTATATATTTTATTCTATCTTTTCATGTGACAACACTGAAGAAATGACACTTTGCTACAATGTAAAGTAGTGAGTGTACAGCTTGTATAACAGTGTAAATTTGCTGTCCCCTCAAAATAACTCAACACACAGCCATTAATGTCTAAACCGCTGGCAACAAAAGTGAGTACACCCCTAAGTGAAAATGTCCAAATTGGGCCAAAAGTGTCAATACTTTGTGTGGCCACCATTATTTTCCAGCACAGCCTTAACCCTCTTGGGCATGGAGATCACCAGAGCTTCACAGGGTCCTCTTCCCCTCCTCCATGATGACATCACAGAGCTGGTGGATGTTAGAGACCTTGAGCTCCTCCACCTTCCATTTGAGGAGCCCCACAGATGCTCAATAGGGTTTAGGTCTGGAGATGCTTGGCCAGTCCATCGCCTTTACCCTCAGCTTCTTTAGCAAGGCAGTGGTTGTCTTGGAGGTGTGTTTGGGGTCGTTATCATGTTGGAATAATGCCCTGCGGCCCAGTCTCTGAAGGGAGGGGATCATGCTCTGCTTCAGTAGGTCACAGTACATGTTGGCATTCATGGTTCCCTCAATGAGCTGTAGCTCCCCAGTGCCCGCAGCACTCATGCAGCCCCAGACCATGACACTCCCACCACCATGCTTGACTGTAGACAAGACACACTTGTCTTTGTACTCCTCACCTGGTTGCCGCCACACACGCTTGGCACCATCTGAACCAAATAAGTTTATCTTGGTCTCATCAGACCACATGGCATGGTTCCAGTAATCCATGTCCTTAGTCTGCTTGTCTTCAGCAAACTGTTTGCAGGCTTTCTTGTGCATCATCTTTAGAAGAGGCTTCCTTCTGGGACGACAGCCATGCAGACCAATTTGATGCAGTGTGAGGCGTATGGTCTGAGCACTGACAGGCTGACCCCCCACCCCTTCAACCTCTGCAGCAATGCTGGCAGCACTCATACGTCTATTTCCCAAAGACAACCTCTGGATATGACGCTGAGCACTGCACTCAAATTCTTTGGACGACCATGGTGAGGCGCTGTTCTGAGTGGAACCTCTCCTGTTACACCGCTGTATGGTCTTGGCCACCGTGCTGCAGCTCAGTTTCAGGGTCTTGGCAATCTTCTTATAGCCCAGGCCATCTTTATGTAGAGCAGCAATTATTTTTTTCAGATCCTCAGAGAGTTCTTTGCCATGAGATGCCATGTTGAACTTCCAGCGACCAGTAGGAGAGAGTGAGAGCGAAAACACCAAATGTAACACACCTGCTCCCCATTCACACCTGAGACCTTGTAACACTAACGAGTCACATGGCACCGGGGAGGGAAAATGGCTAATTGGGCCCAATTTGGACATTTTCACTTAGGGGTCTACTCACTTTTGTTGCCAGCGGTTTAGACATTAATGGCTGTGTGTTGAGTTATTTTGAGGGGACAGTAAATTTACACTGTTATACAAGCTGTACACTCACTACTTTACATTGTAGCAAAGTGTCATTTCTTCAGTGTTGTCACATGAAAAGATAGAATGAAATATTTACACAAATGTGGGGGGTGTACTTACTTTTGTGAGATACTGTAAATGAACGAATGAATGTAAGGACACATATTGATTAATGAGTGTAGAACAAATAAATAAGTAAACGAAAGAACAAATTAATGAATGAACGAAAGGACAAATGAATGAATGAAGAACAAATAAACAATTCATTCAATGTTAAGACAAATAAATAAATGAATGAAGAACAAATAAGCAAATAAATGTAAGAACAAATAAATGAATGAACGAAAGGACAAATAAACAAATGAATGGCGTACATTTTTTTTTTAAAGAAATGAATGTATGTAAGAACAAATAAACAATTCATTCAATGTTAAGACAAATAAATGAATGAATGAAGAACAAATAATTCATTCAATGTTAAGACAAATAAATGAATGAATGAAGAATAAATAAACAAATTAATGAAAGAACAAATAAATGAATGAACGAAAGAACAAATGAATGAATGAAGAACAAATAAACAATTCATTCAATGTTAAGACAATAAAATGAATGAATGAAGAACAAATAATTAATTCAATGTTAAGACAAATAAATGAATGAATGAAGAATAAATAAAAAAATGAACGAAAGAACAAATGAATGAATGAAGAACAAATAAACAATTTTTTTTAAAGAAATGAATGTATATAATAACAAATAAATAATTCATTCAATGTTAAGACAAATAAATGAATGAATATACTGTAAGAATGGACAAATAAATGAATGAATGAATATACTGTAAGAATGGACAAATAGATGAATGAATGAATATACTGTAAGAATGGACAAATAGATGATTGAATGAAGAACAAATAAACAAATGAATAACTAAATGAATTAGCTGACAAAGACATAATCAGACCTCATAATGAATCCATGACAAATGAATGAAACAGAGGACTCCAGGAATGAATGAATGAGGAAAGGAATGAAGGAATATTTGGGAGACACTTCCTCTGTCTATGATGCGGCTGACGTCTCTGAAGATACAAATGATCTCAACGTTATTTTTATTATCGGACAGAAAACAATTTGCAGATGTGGACAATCCCGTCCCTTCATTCATCTTCCCGGCCCCGATGAAGAGTGATGGGACCTCAGGGTGACCGGTGTCAGGGATGGGTCATGTGACCTTGCCGGCAGCAAAGACAATCGTCTCATTGCGGTGGAATGGGTAATGGATGAAGAATGAGATGTGAGCTCCATCGCGGGGAATTGTACAGGACGCTCAGATTATTATTTCTGTAAAATTACACAGCGGCTGCAGAGGGCCACACGCCGTCCAATGCCGGGATCTCCTCTTCTATAGGAAGAATGGGGAGGGTGTCAGAGAGCACAGATCTATACCTCAGGTAACAAAGGTATAAAAGGTAACCAAGATACACCTCTATTATTAGTTTCAGGTTAAATGAAAAAAAAAAGAAAGAAAAGTTTGTATGGGGAAAATACTGCATTATGGCCACCAGGTGGAGCTGAGGAGCCGACTTATTTACTATAATACTTAGTAGTGCCATCTAGTGGCCATCATGTAGTAGTTTTCCCACTCCCACTTTTTTTTTGTGTAGCGCCGGCCCCCTTTGGAGATTGCTTGAAAATTCCATTCCCCCTTGGCCTCCCCGACTCTGAGAGTCCTCCACCACTCCTGACACTCTGGGTTCACTCATGTTGCAACCTTTCTTTAAGTTTGATACCTTTGAGTTTTAAAACATTTACTTAACTCTTTCTTGGTATTGAAGTAAGACTCCTGAATAATCAAAGTTGTGTTTCAAAAGTTAAGAATCGACAGTTCACTTTAAATCACACGCTTATAAGAGCTTAGCACATTAATTGGCTCAGGAGACCTTAATGAATAAGAAGGAGGCGACGAGGTCAAAGCGTAGTCACCGCTCCCTGCTATTCATCAATGATTATAATAATTGTAACAATGAAATTCCTCCAATTGAGTTTAATCAAAATACCAACTTGTTCACACTGTAGAGATATACTACTTAGAGTGAATCAATATCAGGTAATGATTGGACTATAGAGATTTATGAACCAAAGGTAAATTGATGCCACTCAACGGAATACAAACAAATTGGTACCACTCTATGATAATGCAGCTAAACTGGTACAACTATGATAAACAGTATGAATTATTTATTTAAATCCTCCTGCTCTAATTCAGAGAGTTCTTAGGGCAATTTAGTGGCACTAGATAGAACAGCCCTGAGTCCTGTTAAGTGGGGAGGAAAAGTAACAATTCCGTAGTCAAAAGTTCAGTATATCTTCTGCCGGCTATGTTATTTTGAAGTTAGGTACCTAAAAAGCAACTGTGTCCACTAATCCCCAGGATAAGGCACAAAAGTAGGTTAGCAACTTCACTGAATTGAAAAAAAAAACTCTTCACAGTGATCACTGACTTTTTAGAATGAGCAACTAGCGGCAATCCAGTACACTCAGTAACACCAAGGCATTTTTCAGACGCTTTAGCGCAAAAAATAGCGCCTAAAAAGTGTCTGAAAAACGCCCCCCAATACACCCCAGTGTGAAAGCCAGCGTGCTCTCACACTGGGGTGGTGCGCTCGCGGGATAGAAAAAAAAGTCCTGCAAGCAGCATCTTTGCAGCGGCGTGGGAGCGGTGTATTCACCGCTCCTATACCGCCCCTGCCCATTGAACACAATGGGGCAGCGCTCCCAAAGCGCCTGAACACCGCTTCAGGAGCACTGCAAATAGCGCCGCTATAATGAGTGGTAAAACACCGCTAACTAGCGGCGTTTTACCGCTAACGCTCGGGTGGCTCCGTTGTGAAAGGAGCCTTACTGTAATCCAATATCCTCCGTGAGATAATATTACTTGGGTGACTAGAACCTTTCTTTAGAGAAGGACTGCAAGAATATATCAGTACTCTTATGTATGGGCCTGAGGCCGCTCACCCAACCGGACAGATGACTGCAGACAGACGGTCCTGCTGCTCAGATGATGATGATGACCATGGAACTGATGAAACACTCCTGCTCTTTGCTCCTGGAAAACGGCCTCCACTGTACTGCCTGTAGCTCTCTGTGATCGATCGTTGCTGGATCTGGAAAAGACTCAGATGGATGTAAAGCTGGTTCTGCAGATCATCCGCTGGAACACTGTAGCCCGGCAGCTTACTGGAACTGTGAAATACAGCCCGCTGGATCGATGAGTGTCGGCCGCGGTCCCGCTGCAGAAACACACAGGGCCCTTGGTGATTGATCACGCCGTCCAATGAGGCTGCAACAAGCCCCTCCCTTGACTTAAATAAGTTCTCCCAGAAGGCACTGATTCTCCCAGGAGCCTTCCATCGCAGCACAGCCCGATGGGAAATGGAGTCCTTCCACAGCAGAGTCAGATGACATTTCCCTCTGTCACACTAGGCATCACTCCCACACAGTTCCATCTCCTTCTTAACAGACTCAACATGAGGGGAAAATTCTCCATAGTATTCAAAAGACACAAATGTCCCCATGCCAGAGGAGCAATGCCAGGCTCCTGGCTACACTTGCAATGAATAACATTCGATCTGCAGAGAATATAGCCTAGGAGCGTTTGATTTCGCTCTTTTCACACTAATGAACTGCAGTTTCAATGGATGAAGAGCTTTATAAATGTCTTGTCACTGTGTAGCATGCTTAATATGGTTCTTTTTTTATCTAGCACAATACTTTCCGGTTGCTTGTGTTTTATTTTTCGTTTACAGTTTCAGGCCGGCCGGTAAAAAAAGATGAAAAGCTCTGCCTTCGACTTTTCTGGCCGCCGAGCGGTTTGTCCTCTGCACTCAGCGGTTGATGAATGGCGGCGGGGAGACAGTGCTGTGTCTAGGAACTGATAGAGGAGTACCGGTCTGCTCCCCTGTAGGCGCTGGGCAGCGGGTGCGGGGCCGCCACGTGGCAAGCGTGATGGAAGAAATCCAATGGTCCCCCCCTGTAAGGACCGGGGATAGGAGACTTTACCGCATTGCGGGTCTCCTTTGCTTAGGGATAAATAACAACAAAGGGAACAAAACTCATATTTTCCCGCCAATCTGACTGCGCCGGTTTTATTCCGTTCCGATTGCTAGAGACGCATAAAGCTGAAATATTTTCTTTGCTTATGAAAGACACTGGGCGAGGGGGCCTTGTAGGTTCAACGCGGCGGCACCGACTTACCGCTCTCTGACATAAAATATGACAATTCAGGAGCAAATGTCTTCTGAGGCAAAGCCGGTGCGTTAAACACGTTTCTGATTACCAATGTGGAGTGACAGCATATCACAAAAGTAAGTACACCCCTCCCATTTCTTCTATCTTTTCATGTGACAACACTGAAGAAATGACACTTTGCTACAATGTAAAGCAGTGAGTGCACAGCCCCCCCGGAGTGAAAGAACGGAGGTCGGTGTAAGTAAACACGGACCTCCATTCTGTGTGAGGGGGAAGAGATGTGATCACTCCCCTTCCCCTGCTAGGGCAGTCCCCATACAGTTAGAACACGCTTAGGGAACACAGTTAACCCTTAGAGCGCCCCCTGCAGGTTAACCCCTTCACTGCCAATGGCATTTACACAGTAATCAGTGCATTTTTATAGCACTGATCGCTGTATAAATGCCAATGGTCCCAAAAAAGTGTCAAAATGGGCCGACATGTCTGCCGCAATATCGCAGTACCGCTAAAAATCGCAGATCGCCGCCATTACTAGTAAGAAATATTAAAAAATTAAAACCCCATAAATGAATTCTCATCATCCGTAAACGCGACCACTTTTGCACAAACCAATCAATAAACGCCGTTTGTGATTTTTTTTTATCGCAAATATGAGGAAGAATAAAAATCGGCCAAAACCGATGAAAAAAAAATGTTTTTTTATATTTTTTTTTTTGGATTTGTATTTTAGCAAAAAGTAAGAAATTTGGGGTTTTTTGCAAAAATGTCGCTCTTCTTTTGTTTATAGTGGCGATCAGAAATGACGCAGCGATGATTAAATACCACCAAAAGAAAGCTCTGTTTGTGGGGAAAAAAGGACGCAAATTTTGTTTGGGTACAACGTCGCACGACCGCGCAATTGTCAGCTAAAGCGACGCAGTGCCGAATCGCAAAAAGGGCTCTGGTCCTAAAGTGTGAAATCCTTCCGGGGCTGAAGTGGTTAATGTCTAAACCACTGGCAACAAAAGTGAGTACACCCCTAAGTGAAAAAGTCAGCAGCTACAGGATTTGATGGGGGGTTGGAGGGGGAATACGATCAGCGGGCACTCCAAATGTGGGTGGAACTCCACTCTAAAGGGACAGCAGGGGAGGTGGGAAGGGGTTGAAGGTCCTTGATACCAATGTTTTTTATGTCTAGGGTCGCCTATGCGTTTTTTTACTGCATTTTTCAGTTTGCTGAAACGCACTACAGTCCATTTAACATGGTTTCCTATGGATGTAGTTCACATCTGTGCTCTTTGCGGATTTGCGTTTTTTTGGAAAGGGTCGGGGACTTTTTTTTTTCTCAGCGCAGTTTGCGTTTGGCATGCCGTAGACTTCAATGGAGCTGCACCTGAAAGTGGTGTTTTGGTGTTTTTGTGATGCGTTTTTTACCGCGATTTGCATTTTTAAATCTGCCTAGCAACAAATCCCCCCCCCCGCCCAAAAAATAAAATGAATAAAAACGCAAACCGCAAGATTGCGGCAAAAAACTAGGTAAAATCGCTGGAAAAAGACGTGGAAAAAGCATCCACAAAGGTGTGAACCTAGACTTAAAGCGGCATCAGGACTCAAGAAGCTCTCAATTTTTTTTGCAAAGAGTGGAATATTCTTTGACTTGACGGCGGCAAACTGGCTCGTTATCGCAAACCGCCATCACCTGAGAATGAGTATTGTGAGCGTGCGCTCGAGCACTCAATGTGTTCCGGGGGAGCGGACTTGATGTCTGCCGGCTACCCGCGATCACCCCCCCCACAGTGAAAGAACGGAGGTCCGTCTAAGTAAACACGGATCTCCGTTCTCATAGAGAGGGAAGGGCTGTGATCACAGGCTTCCTGTATATGGGAGCCGTGATCACTCCCCTCCCCCTAGAAGCCCAGCCCCCATACAGTTAGAACACACTGAGGGAACACAGTTAACTATTAGACCACCCCCTTCACTGCCAATGGCATTTACATAGTAATCAGTGGATTATTATAGCACTGATCGCTGAATAAATGCCAATGGTCCCAAAAAAGAGTCAAAATGGTCCGACATGTCCGCCGCAATATCGCAGTACCGCTAAAAATCGCAGATCACCGCCACTACTAGTAAAATATAAAAAATAAATAAAAACCCCAGAAATGAATTCTCATCATCCATAAAAGCGGCAACTTTTGCGCAGACCAATCAATAAACGCCGATTGCAATTTTTTTTTACCAAAAATATGAGGAAGAATATAAATTGGCCAAAACCAATGAAAAAATGTTTGTTTTTTTTATAAATTTTTTTTTGGATTTGTATTTTAGCAAAAAGTAAGAAATATTGTTTTTTTTTTTTTTTTTTTGCAAAATTGTCGTTTATATTGTTAATTGTTAAAATTAATTTTGTTTATAGCGGCGATCAGAAATGACGCAGAGGCGCTCAAATACCACCAAAAGAAAGCTCTGTTTGTGGGAAAAAAAGGACGCAAATTTGGTTTGGCTACAACGTCGCACGACCGTGCAATTGTCAGTTAAAGCGGCGCAGCGCCGAATCGCAAAAAGTGTTCTGGTCCTAAAGTGGCAAATCCTTCCGGGGGTGAAGTGGTTAAATGAAGCCGCTGGAGCCTCCGACACAAATAAAAAAAAGATATGGAATGGCGCAGCCCTGCAGGCCCCGCCCACAACGCAAATCATACATTTCTCAGGGCTGACCCTTTTAAATGAAAACTTTGTTCTAATTGCCTCCTCCTGAGTTCTGAAGCAGAAGCTCGAGCTGCTAAGTGCCGCCACGTTTTCTAATATAGAGAGTTTGGCTGGAAAATGATTGAAATAATTGAATCCTTTTAAGAGTTGAGCCTTAATGAGAATGCAAATGAAAGGGACTGCAGATTGCCAGCATATGGTACAGTTGTAAAAATGAGAGAAAATAGTTGTTTGCTGAAAAGACACATTTATTAATTGCCGTTCCCTCTACCGGGGAACCATATGTGCCAATGAGGCGGCATTGCTGTTACTTTTACTTTCTGCTCATGGACTTTTTGTTCTTTTTGTTACGTATTTTTATGACTGTTGTGCCAATAAAGTTTCAAGTTGGTCTACAAATGGATACAAGGGATTGTAGAAACCTTCTCCACGCCTCAGCAGCCTGTTTGTTCCCATATACAGTGCATCCGGAAAGTATTCACAGCGCTTCACTTTTTACACATTTTGTTATGTTACAGCCTTATTCCAAAATGGATTACATTCATTATTTTCCTCCAAATTCTACAAACAACCCCCCATAATGACAACATGAGAGAAGTTTGTTTGACATCTTTGCAATTTTATTAAAAATAAAAAAGGAAACAAAATGCCATGTACATAAGTATCACAGGCTCCTCCCATGTACATAAGTATCACAGACTCCTCCCATGTACATAAGGATCACAGACTCCTCCCATGTACATAAGGATCACAGACTCCTGCCATGTACATAAGCATCACAGACTCCTCCCATTTACATAAGGATCACAGACTCCTCCCATGTACATAAGGATCACAGACTCCTCCCATGTACATAAGTATCACAGACTCCTCCCATGTACATAAGTATCACAGACTCCTCCCATAAGTATCACAGACTCCTCCCATGTACATAAATATCACAGACTCCTCCCATATACATAAGTATCACAGACTCCTCCCATGTACATAAGTATCACAGGCTCCTCCCATGTACAGAAGTATCACAGACTCCTCCCATGTACATAAATATCACAGACTCCTCCCATGTACATAAGTATCACAGACTCCTCCCATGTACATAAGTATCACAGACTCCTCCCATGTACATAAGTATCACAGTCTCCTCCCATGTACATAAGTATCACAGACTCCTCCCATGTACATAAGTATCACAGACTCGTCCCATGTGCACAAGTATCACAGACTCCTCCCATGTACATAGGTATCACAGACTCCTCCCATGTACATAAGTATCACAGACTCCTCCCATGTACATAAGTATCAGACTCCTCCCATGTACATAAGTATCACAGACTCCTCCCATGTACATAAGTATCACAGACTCCTCCCATGTACATAAGTATTACAGCCTTTGCCCAATAATTTGGTGAAGCCCCTTTGGCCCCAATTACAGCCTCAAGTCTTGTTGAGTGATGCCACAAGCTATTTTTGTCCTGTTTTGCTTGTTCTTCTTTGCAGGACCTCTGAAGCTCCATCAAGTTGGATGGGGAGCGTCGGTGCACAGCCATATCAGATCTCTCCAGAAATGTTCAATGGGGTTCAGGTCTATGCGCTGGCTGGGCCCATTCAAGGACATTTACAAAGTTGTCCTGTCCCACTCCTATGTTATCTTGGCTGTGTGCTTATGGTCATTGTGCTGTTGGAAGATGAACCTTCTCCCCAGTATGAGATCCAAAGCGCTCTGGATCACGTTTTTATCAAGGATGTCTCTGTACATTGCTGCATTCATCTTTCCATCGATCCTGACTAGTCTCCCAGTTCCTGCCGCTAAAAAACATCCCTTCAGCATGATGTTGCCACCACCATGCTTCACTGTAGGGATGATATTGCCCAGGTGATGAGCGGTGCCTGGTTTCCTCCAGACATGACGTTTGCCATTCAGGCCAAAGAGTTCAAACTTTGTTTCATCAGACCAGAGAATTTTGTTTCTCATGGTCTGAGAGTCCTTCAAGTGCCTTTTGGCAAACTCCAGGCAGGTGGGCTGTCATGAGCCTTTAACTTGAGTTGTGGCTTCTGTCTGGTCGCTCTACCATACAGGCCTGATTGGTGGAGTGCTGCAGAGATGGTCGTTCTTCTGGAATGTTCTTCTCTCTCCACTGGAGCTCTGTCAGAGAGACCATCAGGTTCTTGGTCACCTCCCTGACTAAGGCCCTTCTCCCCCAATCAGTCAGTTTGGCCGGGCGGCCCGCTCTAGGAAGAGTCCTGTTGGTTCAAAACTTCTTCCATTTACGGTTGATGGAGGCCACTATGCTCATTGGGACCTCCAATGCTGCAGAAATGTTTCTGTACCCTTCCCCACATCTGTGCCTTAATACAATCCGGTCTCGGAGGTCTACAGGCAGTTCCTTTGGCTTCATGGCTTGGTTTGTGCTCTGACATGCACTGTTACCTGTATGGCCTTATATAGACAGGTGTGTGCCTTTCCAAATCATTTCCTCCTTGCGCAAAGTGTCACTCCTGCGACAAGTGTCTTGGCACTTGTATATGGGCACACCTCTAGCAAGACCACCTTGTCATCGCCACCATCTTCTCATCATGCCTTCTCTGCTCTTTCAGGTAACTGCACAGACCCTCCCGGCATCAAATCACTCGCTGTCTGCGATTTCCCACCTGCCTCTCCGTAACCACTGGTAACTGCACCGACTGCACTCTTCTCTTAAACACTGGACTACATTGTCTAACTGAACTCTTTCTGCCTTGCTAAGAATATGAAACTGCTGTCTATACTTGCTTGTTTGTTTATCAATTGTAAGTGACATTTACTTTGTATTACGCCGCCTTGAACAACATTAAACATCTTAACCTTATCCAGTTGCCCCCTCCTGCATTGCACCCTGGTCAGGCCACCCTGCCCATGAGCCTGGTTTTATCAGCCCTAATTGAATAATTGTCAACCCCCCCCCCCCTTCACACCTTGCGCCAAGTGTCACTCCTGCAACAAGTGTTTTGGCGCTTGCACACGGGCACTTCAACAAAAAGCAAGTATAGACATTATTGTTCCACAGCAATGTGCAAGGAAGTCCCCCTTCATCTTCTAACTTTCCTCAGCCTTGCTTCTATTCCCCTCCCTCAACCCTCCACCATGCTCACACTAATCTTCTATGCTATAGCGTCCTTTCTCCTCAAACTCTCATTTATTTACCCCCCTCCAGCCCGCAACCTAAACATATCTCCCTCACTTCTGCCCACTCAATATTGCTGCACTTATCACCTCCTGCTCATCCTAGGCCCACGCAGTGTCACCTCTTCCATTCCACTACAGCATCTGCCCTCCTATAAATCCCACTCCCACCTTACCACCCTCACCCTCCTACTGCTCCTAATGTCTGGGGATATCGCACCAAACCCAGGTCCTCCTACACCCTATTCCCACCCCCAAAATTTGCTGTCTACCTCCTCCAACAGTAGTCGTAACGCCCACTTTCTCATCCCAATTCCCCTGATTCCACAAGTCAGCTCGCCCCTTACATGTACCCTCTGGAATGCTTGCCCAGTCTTTAACAAACCAGCTTCTGTCAATGAGCTTTTCTTATCCAACTCCCTTAATCTATTTGCTATTACCGAAACCTGACTCCAGGAATCTGACATTGCCTCTCCAGCTGCACTCTCCCACAGTGGCCTCCTCTGGACTCACTCGCCCAGAACCTGTGGACAGAAAGGAGGCGGCGTCTGGCTTCTCCTCTCCCCACAATGCACCTTCCAGGTTCTTCCCTCACCTCCCTCTCTTTCCCCCTGCTCTTTCGAAGTGCACAGCATTCGTCTTTTCTCTCCAGCTTGTCTGAGGGTCACAGTCATTTATCGGCCTCTTGGGCCAGTGTCACGATTTCTGGATGACTTCTCTGCATGGCTACCCTATTTTCTATCCTCTGATATACCTGCCATCATCCTAGGTGACTTTAACACTCCAATCTATGTTAATACCACAACCACTTCCCAACTACTCAACCTAACCTCTTTTAACCTAACACAATGGACACAAGCCACCATTCACTCCAACGGCAACACTCTTGACCTCGTATTCTCCCATCGCTGCACCCCCTGCAACCTCTCTAACACCCCCTTTCCTCTCTCTGATCACAACCTTGTCCATTTCACACTCTCTCTGTCTCCTACCTCCCATGCAGCCAACCTGCAAACTGCTACCCGCAGAAACCTTCACCACCTCAACCCTTCCCTTCTTCATTCTGCTACTGATGGCCTCTACGACAAAATTACACCCTTGTCCTGGCCAGGCCAAGCCACTTCCATCTACAACAACACGCTGCCCTCCTCCCTAGATGCACTTGCTCCTCTTTCTACATGCAGAACCAGGCCTCATCTGCCACCACCCTGGCAAACAGATGACACCAGAAGTCTCAAGAGACGCAGCCGTGCTCTTGAGCGAGCGTGGCGTAAATCTAAATCCCCGCAAGACTTCACCCTCTACAAATCTGCCCTTCTCAAATACAACTTCCGTCTACACACTGCTAAACAAACCTACTACACCACTCTCATCCAAACCCTCTCACCCAAACCTCATCAACTCTTTTCCAGCCTTAACCCCTTACTTCACCCCCCCATTCCCCCCACCTACCAACTTGCTTACCGCTCATAAAAATTGCCAACCATTTCAAAAGCAAAATCAACACAATTCGTAAGGAGATATCCAACATCCAACTCCTTCCCCTATGCAGCACATCAAATCCAACACTGTGCTCAACACTCCTTCTGCCATTACCACCAAGGAAGTTAATGAACTCCTCTCCATGGTCCACCTCACCACCTGTCCCCTCACAATTACTGCAACCACCTTCCCGCTCTATCCTAAATTCCCTAACTCAGGTCTCCAACCTCTCCCTCTCCTCCCCGCTCAAACATGCACTGGTTACCCCCATACTGAAAAAAACCCTCACTTGACCCCACCTGTTTGAATGAATTAAGACCCATCTCCCTACTCCCGTTTGCCTCCAAGCTCATCGAATGCCTTGTCCACGACCGAATGAGTTGCTACCTCACTGACAACCTTCTCGACCCCCTACAGTCCGGCTTCCGCCCACAACATTCCACTGAAACTGCCCTACTAAAACTCACCAACGACCTACTTACTGCTAAAACCAATGGCCAGTACTCCATACTCATCCTCCTGGACCTCTCTGCTGATTTTGACACAGTTGACCACCCCCTCCTCCTCAGCAAACTCCACTCCCTTGGCCTCCATGATTCTGCTTTATCCTGGTTCTCCTCCTACCTATCTCAGCGCACTTTAAGTGTCACAACTTTATCTCCTCTTCCTCTTTCTGTTGGGGTCCCCCAAGGCTCCGTCCTTGGGCCCCTCCTATTCTCTCTCTATACCTCTTCCCTGGGCCAGTTGATAACCTCCCATGTCTTTCAATATCACCTCTACACCAACGACACCCAGATCTACCTCTCCACTCCTCAACTCACCCCCTCGATCTCCTCAGGGATCACCAACGTACTGAATGACCTATTGGTATGGATGTCACACCACTTTCTCAAACTCAATCTTTCTAAAACTGAACTTGTAATATTTCCTCCTTGCCGCCCCCCCCATGACTTTACTAAGATCAATAGC
This sequence comes from Glandirana rugosa, assembly GCA_018402905.1. Lineage (NCBI taxonomy): Eukaryota > Metazoa > Chordata > Amphibia > Anura > Ranidae > Glandirana > Glandirana rugosa. Next base: position 632,372 of record BLSH010006127.1, on the reverse strand, counting down.
AGAACCATTGGTCCCTCCACACATGCCAGGGTGCTGGGCATAATCCTTCACGCTGACCTCTCCTTCGGCCCCCACATCCAATCACTGCCTAAATCTTGCCGCCTTAACCTCCTCAACTTCTCCAGAATTCGACCCTTCCTGACTAACGACACCACAAAACAACGTATTCACTCCCTGGTTATTCCTCGCCTTGACTACTGCAACTCTCTCCTCACCGGCCGACCCTTACACAGGCTATCCCCCTTCCCTTCAGTCTATCATGAATGCTGCCAGACTCATCCACCTTACTAACCGATCCACGACTGCTGCCCCTCTCTGCCCATTCACTTCACTGGCTTCCCCTACCCCGCCGTATAAAATTCAAATTACTAACCACAACATACAATGCCATCCACAACACTGCCCCCAGCTACATCACCAACCTCATCTGCAGATATCACCCCAATCCTTCCCTCTGCTCCTCCCAGGACCTCCTTCTCTCTATCTCCCTTATTACCTCCTCCCATGCTCGCCTTCAGGACTTCTCCAGAGCCTCTCCCATCCTCTGGAGCTCCCTGCCCCGGTATGTCCAATCAGCCCCTACCCTGTCCACCTTTAGAAGATCCCTGAAAACTCATTTATTCAGGGAAGCCTACCCCTCACCCACCTAAGAACTGTACCTGAGCCCCCCCCCCATCAACCCCTCCCCCACAGCTATTACCTTTTGTACCACCACCCCCTCTCTTTAGAATGTAAGCTCTACGAGCAGGGCCCTCCGTCCCTCCTGTATTGAACTGTATTGTAATTGTACTGTCCCCCCATCTACATTGTAAAGCGCTGTGTAAACTGTTGGCACCAGGGCTATTTTTCAGCAGGAACTTGGTGGAGCTCAGTTCCACCACCTCTGGTTCTCACCCTCCGCTCTCTTTTCACCGCTGTCACTTGTACACATAGAAGCCCAGCTTCTGTGCTTACCAAGGACAGATTGCCTCTCCCAGTGGCTCCAGAGATCCCTCCCTGCCCTACACTCATGGCGTGGACAAGGGAGGTGCAGGTGCCGTGTGGTCATGGGTGAGAGGGGCTGTTGTGTGATAGGCTGCAACCTCTGTGATCCTCATCTGTTCCCTGGTGCATGGATGCCACCACCCACAGATGATCTTGCTGCAAATCCAAAACATTATCTTGCTATCGCCTACAGTTGGGGGAGTTTTGTGGTGCAGAAGTCAGAGCTGAGAAGGGGTGGAAATGAGATGTGGATGGGGGATGCAGAGATAAGGGCCTGAGAAAGAGACCTGAAAACTTCACTCTGTATGTGGTGTACCCCTGAACCCTCCACTTGGGACAACCCTGATCCCTGCACTCTGTACCTAGCACACCCCTGATCCCTGCACCCTGTATGTAATGCACTCCTGATCCCTGCACTCTGTGCGTAGCACACCCCTGATCCTTGCACCCTATATGTAATGCACTCCTGATCCCTGCAATCTGTACCTAGCACACCCCTGATCCTTGCACCCTATATGTAATGCACTCCTGATCCCTGCACTCCGTACCTAGCACACCCCTGATCCTTGCACCCTATATGTAATGCACTCCTGATCCCTGCACTCTGTACCTAGCACACCTCTGATCCCTGCACCCTGTATGTAATGCACTCCTGATCCCTGCACTCTGTACCTAGCACACCCCTGATCCTTGCACCCTATATGCAATGCAATCCTGATCCCTGCACTCTGTACCTAGCACACCTCTGATACCTGCACCCTGTATGTAATACACTCCTGATCCCTGCACTCTGTACCTAGCACACCCCTGATCCTTGCACCCTATATGTAATGCACCCCTGATCCCTGCACTCTGTACCTAGCACACCTCTGATCCCTGCACCCTGTATGTAATGCACTCCTGATCCCTGCACTCTGTACCTAGCACACCCCTGATCCTTGCACCCTATATGTAATGCACTCCTGATCCCTGCTCTATGTACCTAGCACACCTCTGATCCCTGCACCCTGTATGTAATGCACTCCTGATCCCTGCACTCTGTACCTAGCACACCCCTGATCCTTGCACCCTATATGTAATGCAATCCTGATCCCTGCACTCTGTACCTAGCACACCCCTGATCCTTGTACCCTATATGTAATGCACTCCTGATCCCTGCACTCTGTACCTAGCACACCCCTGATCCTTGCACCCTATATGTAATGCACTCCTGATCCCTGCACTCTGTACCTAGCACACCTCTGATCCTTGCACCCTATATGTAATGCACTCCTGATCCCTGTACGCAGCACACCCCTAAATCCCACAGTCTGACCACACCCACCAATTGATGGGGTTTGGTTGAAAGGGGGGGCATTGTTGAGTTCCTGCACCTATTTTCTGAGAAGAAAAGCTCTGGTTGGCACTATATAAATCATGTATAATAATAATGTCCAATCAAGTGAATTTACCACAGGTGGACTCCAATCAAGTTGTAGAAACATCTCAAGGATGGTCAGTGAAAACAGAATGTGATATTCATGTACGCAGGACTTTTTCCTTTTATCTTTTTAATACATTTGCAAAGATTTTAAACAAACTCCTTTCACGTTGTCATTATGGGGGATTGTTTGTAGAATTTTGAGGAAAATACTGATTTCAAGATTGGAGTAAGGCTGTAACATAACAAAATGTGGAAAAAGTGAAGTTGCTGTGAATACTTTCCGGATGTGCACCCGTAACAAACCCAACGTAGAAATTTCCAGAGCTTTATCTTTCTGCTGCTATTTATAACCAAAATCTGTGAATACGAAGCCTGGAGATTGGAGTATTGGAGAACATTGTACAAAATTCCACGACTGAGCTGGAGGATTCATTTCAGCACCATGGACAGAGGAGATGAATAATTCATGGGGCGATGGGGCGTTGTGCTGTCCGGGGTGCTGAATAATTACTGTCAGTAGAATCTAGAAGTTAGAAGAACCTTTCTCAAACTTTGTACCCCCATAGGAACCCTTGAACTTATTTCTGGTCCCAAGGAACCCCTTGCTAAAGTGATATCTACAGCTTTTGATATATTAGAAAGATCAATAGGTTTTATATAATAATAATAATAATAATAAACAAAACAAGTGTTATCACAGCACCAGGATATGTTGAGCTGGGGATTTGTCTGGGCACCACATCTCCAAATGAACAGATTATTACTTAAAACAACACATATGAGATGTTTTAGATGTCTTATTGATATATCAATAGAATAAGTATATACATTTTTTTATTAACAGCTATTAAAACGTACCTTGGAAAAGAAAACACAAGGCATACAGTACAATGGGTTCTGGAGCACCAATATTATATATCGTTACAATGGATCTGCTCAGCTTATTTACTGATCACCACAAATCTTGATGTGACCAAGTTGATAAGTTGGTAGCTAAGGACAAACCAATACCAAGCAACAACATCCTGGTCTGTTCCATGGTGTCCAACAACAAGTGATATAGTAACTTCATTATTAGACAAGTAAACCTCTACACCACGGGTCTGTTTAGGGGTCGAGTTGTATAGGACCACGACACTATTGTGA
>BLSH010006127.1:594316-604720 GCA_018402905.1 Glandirana rugosa | reverse complement strand
CCCCCCCCCCCCCTCTTGCCCTGCGCTCCATAACCTTTTCGGATTTTAATTTACTCCACCAACATCTGCTCGTCACACTTTTTTTTCCCCCGGCCGGACCGCGAAGGTCGGAATCGCTCGGCGAGCGGTGAGGGTCAGTTCGCTGCGTCAGTCCCTATACCGCGGCGCGGGATGAATGTCATTGGCGCCGGTGACCAATAAGACAGTTTTATACTTATTACCCACCAGGAGGTAATTATCCAGATCATGTTTGTTGATTTCTATTTTCCTTAAGGCCCCCTTTCACATTGCCGCGCGATTTTGCAGCGATTTCAGGGATTGCCCGTGTAATCATCAGGTCTATGGACCTCAACTCGCATCAAAGTGGGACCAAAGTAGTGCAGGGACTACTTTGAAGTCGGTGCGACTTGAAGTCGCACGGATATGAACGGTACTCATTGGAAATCATGGGGAATGGCTTGTCATGCGTCTTTGCAGTCGCACAAAGTGTGAAAGGGGCCTTAATTTGACCTCCGGATTTCCCTTCAGTTTGGCACAGGTGTACCGGAGGCTCCTCTCCTGGACCCAGGTTGCTGCAGTGGCGGCTGGTGGTATAATTTTTTTTTGGGGGGGGCGGCATACAATCCACGCACCCGGTCGGTCGGTCACCAGCCCCACACTTACCCAATCTAGGTCGCGGGCATCGATTCCTCCGTGCAGTGGGCAGCGGCTTCACCCTGCGTCATCTCCCTCCTCCTCTTCACTTCTCCTCTCGACCAGTCGGGTGAAAGGTATGAGGGCCCGCTTCCTGATTGGCCTGGAGGAGAATCAGGAAGACAATAGTGTATATTAAGACTCCATGGCCAATCGGGTCTCAGGAGCTTCTTCCTGATTGGCCGGGGGGAGAATCAGGAAGACAATAGCGAATATTAAAACTCCCTGGCCAATCGGGTCTCGGGAGCTGCGTCCTGATTGGCCGGGAGGAGAACCAGGGAGACAATAGCGAATATTAATTTAATATTGCCACACAACTGGGTGGGCACAGAGCGCCCCGAGCCCACCCTTTTTTGAAGCCAATTAGAGCCTCAGGGTCTAATCACATGCTTCTAAAAAAAAAACCTGATTGGAATCCATGCGTCCAGCGCCCTGCATGGATTAGGGGGGCAGCACCCTTGCGCCCCCGTATGGACGCCACTGGGTTGCAGGAAAGAAAATTGCTTAATTCCCCCATCACTCAGTGTTCCCTCACGTGGAGCCATTGGAGTCGATTTACTAAGAGCAAATAGACTGTGCACTTTGCAAAGTACCGTTCCTCCAGAGTTTAGTAAATGAGGGGAACCTCTGCTGACTTCCGTCGTCCAATCAAGTGCAAGCAAAAATGCAGTTTTGTTTTTCTTTCCTTGCACGTGATTGGGTAACCTTTTCAAAGTGAAACTTTACCTCATTTACTAAGCTCTGGAGCAACTGCACCTTGCAAAGTGCACAGTCTATTTGCCTTCAGTAAATCAAACCCAGTGTGTTCTCCCAGTGTGGGGGAGTGGGGAGCCACCCCGGCTGGGAGAACACAATGATTATTGCTAGCGGCTATTATTGCATCCTAAAACTCCGACATGCTGGGAGCCGCTGAGAGCCTGAGTGAGCCGCTCCCGCCCCCTCCACAGCCCAGCACTCGGGTGAGCGAGGAGGGGAAAGCTGCTGACTGACAGTCACCGGCTCTCTGCTCATGGAGCTCTGAGAACCGAGCGATCAGTGGTCTTTGATCGCTCAGTTTTCAGTGTTAGAGATGCTGCATCCTCCTAGATAAGTATGATTCTTCAGAAAAAAAAGCAAACTTCTCTTTTAAACGCTTCTGGACCGTCCCACGCCTATGTACTGCAGCGGGGCGGCCCTTCAGCGCGAAATCACGTACCTGTACATCTTTTCTTCGGGTCTGGGCCACCAGTGACCCGTTCCTGCTGTGATTGGAAACCCCCCGACCGTTCTCTGGAGAGGCAGAACGGTGGTCTGTGAGAGAAGAGGATGGCGAACTTGTGTTTCTGCTAATCAGGAACACTGATCTCTGTCTTCCTCCAGTCACAGCACCTCCTCCACAGTTAGAAAGCACACCCTAGGAGCACACTTAACCCTTTGCTCGCCCCTGATGTTAACCCTCTTCTCTGCCAGTGTCATTAGTGCAGTGACAGTGCATTTTTTTTTTTAGCACTGATCGCTGTATTGGTGTCACCGGTTCCCAAAAAGTGTCACTTACTGTCCGATATGTCCGCCGCAATGTCGCAGTCCCGCTAAAAATCGCTGATCGCTGTCATTACTAGTAAAAAAATATTTTAAGAAATAAAAAGTCCTTAAATATGTCCCATAGGTTGTAGACACGATACGTTTTGCGCAAACCAATCAATATACGCTTACTGCGATTTTCTTTTACCAACAATATGTAGAAGAATGCATATCGACCTAAACTGAGGAAGAAATTCAATTTTGTTACATTTTTATTGGGAATTTTATAGCAGAAAGTAAAAAGTATTGTTTGTTTATTTTTTTCAAAATTGTCGCTCTTTGTTTGTTTGTAGAGCATAGAATAAAAACCGCAGAGGGGATCAAATACCCCCAGAAGAAAGCTCCATTTGTGGGAATAATAGGACAACAATTTTATTTGTGCACAACATCGCACGACCGCGCAATTGTCAGTTAAAGTAACGCAGTGCCGTATCGCAAAAAATGTCCTGGTCAGGAAGTGGGGTAAATCCTTCATTTATTAGTTTTTTTTTTGCTAGGGACCTGTAATGCATTGCACCCAGGATCAGCAGATCACAGGTGTGATGTCCATAAAGACAGGGATGAGCGAGTTTGGGGTGGAGGAACTTGACTGGCCTGCACAGAGTCCTGACCTCAACTCGAAAGAAGACCTTTAGGATGAATTAGAGCGGAGACTGCGAGCCAGGCCTTCTCGTCCAACATCAGTGCCTGACTTCACAAATGCTCTTCTGGAAGAATGGTCAAACATTCCCATAGACACTCCTAAACCTTGTGGACGGCCTTCCCAGAAGAGGTGAAGCTGTTATAGCTGCAAAGGGTGGGCCAACTCAATATTGAACCCTACAGACTAAGACTGGGATGCCATTAAAGTTCATGTGCATGTAAAGGCAGGCGTCCCAATACTTTTGACAATATAGTGTATCTTTACCGCAGCGTAAATGCACTTCAATTATGTCTTGCCTAAATAGTTGATGATTGGATCTGAAGTAAGCGCAGCAGCACTATATTGAATCCTATTTACATGCAGGTTGTGGGAACATGCTTTTATATTTGTTTCTATATCACTTTATTTTACTAACCACTTTACATACCTGGCAGTGGCGTCAGGAGGGGGGGGCTGACCAGGGCTATAGCCCCGAGTGGGCCTCCAAAAAGCCCCGGGTCTCATATTGCCCGTCCAGAATTGTTAGCCCCGAGACCCAAGGCCTGGGGTTGGCCGGGAACCCGGGGGTACCTACTTCCGCAGTGTAAAAATCTATCCAGCACATCCAGTGATTGGTGGGCAAGCCGGGGCATATAATCGCCAAGAGAGTAAGTGGAGCTGTCAAATCTAAGCTTTGATGTCGGGGATGTGGCGGTGCCGATATGTGGGCTCCGACCCCCTTTCTTTAGAAAGCCTGTGCACAGACAAAGAGCCGGAGTGTATTCATTGGTGTGCGGGGGGCAGGACCAATTGTAACTACTGTATGTGCACCTACAGCGTGTAAAATTCAGGTTTATTATAATTCAGGTTTATTATACACCGCTGTGGGTAAACACGCAATAGTTACAATTGGTCCTTCCACTGCAACCTTCCTCCCCGTTCCGGCGATACAACGCATGCGCGTGTAATTACGCTAGCGTCTATGGGAAAACTTGGTCAGCTTGACATGGCACTGCTCCCAGTTTTTAACATTGGCACCTATGGGAAATCTTGGTCAGCTTGGCATGGCACTGCTCCCGGTTTTTAACATTGACGTCTATGGGAAATCTTGGTCAGCTTGACATGGTATTGCTCCGTGTTTTTAACATTGGCATCTATGGGAAATCTTGGTCAGCTTGACATGGCACTGCTCCTGGTTTATAACATTGGCGTCTATGAGAAATCTTGGTCAGCTTGACATGGCACTGCTCTCGTTTTTTAACATTGGTGTCTATGGGAAATCTTGGTCAGCTTGACATGGCACTGCTCCCGGTTTTCAACATTGGCGTCTATGGGAAATCTTGGTCAGGTTGACATGGCACTGCTCCCGGATTTTAGCACTGGCATCGATGGAAAAATCTTGGTCAGCTTGAAATGGCACTGCTCCCGGTTTTCAACATTGGCATATGATCGCCAAGAGAGTAAGTGGAGCTGTCAAATCTAAGCTCTGATGTCGGGGATGTGGCGGGGCCGATAAGTGGGGCTCCGACCCCCTTTCTTTAGAATGCCCGTGTACAAAGAGCCAGAGTGTATACATTGGTGTGCGGAGAAGAAGGTGGCGGGGCAGGACCAACTGTAACTACTGTATGTGCACCTAAAGCGTTTATAATTCAGGTTTATTATAATTCAGGTTTATTATACACCGCTGTGGGTAAACATGCAATAGTTACAATTGGTCCTTCCACTGCCACCTTCCTCCGCGTTCCGGCGATACAACGCATGCGCGTGTAATTACGCTAGCGTCTATGGGAAATCTTGGTCAGCTTGACATGGCACTGTTCCCGGTTTTAAACATTGGCACCTATGGAAAATAATGGTCAGCTTGACATGGCACTGCTCCTGGTTTTTAACATTGACGTCTATGGGAAATCTTAGTCAGCTTGACATGGCACTGCTCCTGGCTTTTAACATTGGCGTTTATGAGAAATCTTGGTCAGCTTGGCATGGCACTGCTACCAGTTTTTAACATTGGCGTCCATGGGACATCTTGGTCAGCTTGACATGGCACTGTTCCCGGTTTTTAACATTGGTGTCTATGGGAAATCTTGGTCAGCTTGACGTGGCACTGCTCCTGGTTTTCAACATTGGCGTCTATGGGAAATCTTGGTCAGGTTGACATGGCACTGCTCCTGGATTTTAACACTGGCATCTATGGAAAAATCTTGGTCAGCTTGAAATGGCACTGCTCCTGGTTTTTAACATTGGCGTCTATGGGAAATCTTGGTCAGCTTGACATGACACTGCTCCCACTTTTTAACATTGGCGTCTATGGGAAATCTTGGCCAGCTAGATATGGCATTGCTCCCAGTTTTTAACATTGGCGTTTATGCGAAATCTTGGTCAGCTTGACATGGCACTGCTCCCGGTTTTTAACATTGGCATTTATGAGAAATCTTGGTCAGCTTAAAAAGGCAGTGCTCTCGGTTTTTAACATTGGTATCTATGGGAAGTCTTGGTCAGCTTGACATAGCACTGCTCCCAGTTTTTAACATTGGCGTTTATGGGAAATCTTGTTCAGCTTGACATGGCACTGCTCCCGGTTTTTAACATTGGCGTCTATGGGAAAACTTGGTCAGCTTGACATGGCTCTGCTCCCGGTTTTTAACATTGGCGTCTATGGGAAATCTTGGTCAGCTTGACATGGCTCTGCTCCCGGTTTTTAACATTGGCGTCTATGGGAAATCTTGGTCAGCTTGATATGGCACTGCTCCTGGTTTTTAACATTTATTATAAACCCCAGATCTATCCATAAAGAGGACCTGTCACTGCCTATTACTGTCACATGGGATGTTTAAATTCATTATAGACCCCAAATCCCTCCATAAAGAGGACCTGTCAACGCCTATTACTGTCACATTGGATGTTTGCATTCATTATAGACCCAAGATTTCTCCATTAAGAGGACCTGTCACCTCCTATTACTGTCACATGGGATGTTTACATTCATTATAGACCCCAGATCTCTCCATAAAGAGGACCTGTCACCGCCTATTACTGTCACTTGGGATGTTTACATTCATTATAGACCCCAGATCCCTCCATAAAGAGGACCTGCCAACGCCTATTACTGTCACATTGGATGTTTACATTCATTATAGACCCCAGATCCCTCCATAAAGAGGACCTGCCAACGCCTATTACTGTCACATGGGATGTTTACATTGATTATAGACCCCAGATCTCTCCATAAAGAGGACCTGTCACTGCCTATTACTGTCACATGGGATGTTTACATTCATTATAGACCCCAGATTTCTCCATAAAGAGGACCTGTCACCACCTATTGCTGTCACATGAGATGTTTACATTCATTATAGACCCCAGATCCCTCCATAAAAAGGACCTGTCACCGCCTATTACTGTCACATGGGATGTTTACATTCATTATAGACCCCAGACCCTTCCATAAAGAGGACCTGTCACCGCCTATTACTGTCACATGGGATGTTAACATTCATTATAGACCCCAGATTTCTCCATAAAGAGGACATGTCACTGCCTACTGGTGTCACAAAGGATGTTTACATTCATTATAGACCCCAGATCCCTCCATAAAGAGGACCTGTCACTGCCTATTACTGTCACATGGGATGTTTACATTCATTATAGACCCCAGACCCTTCCATAAAGAGGACCTGTCACCGCCTATTACTGTCACATGGGATGTTTACATTCATTATAGACCCCAGATCCCTCCATAAAGAGGACCTGTCACTGCCTATTACTGTCACATGGGATGTTTACATTCATTATAGACCCCAGATCTCTCCATAAAGAGGACCTGTCACCGCCTTTTACTGTCACATGGGATGTTTACATTCATTATAGACCCCAGACCCTTCCATAAAGAGGACCTGTCACCGCCTATTACTGTCACATGGGATGTTTACATTCATTATAGACCCCAGATTTCTCCATAAAGAGGACATGTCACTGCCTACTGGTGTCACAAAGGATGTTTACATTCATTATAGACCCCAGACCCTTCCATAAAGAGGACCTGTCACCGCCTATTACTGTCACATGGGATGTTAACATTCATTATAGACCCCAGATTTCTCCATAAAGAGGACCTGTCACTGCCTACTGGTGTCACGTGGGATGTTTACATTCATTATAGACCCCAGATCCCTCCATAAAGAGGACCTGTCACTGCCTATTACTGTCACGTGGGATGTTTACATTCATTATAGACCCCAGATCTCTCCATAAAGAGGACCTGTCACCGCCTATTACTGTCACATGGGATGTTTACATTCATTATAGACCCCAGATCTCTCCATAAAGAGGACATGTCACTGCCTACTGGTGTCACAAAGGATGTTTACATTCATTATAGACCCCAGATCTCTCCATAAAGAGGACCTGTCACCTCCTATTACTGTCACATGGGATGTTTACATTCATTATAGACCCCAGATCTCTCCATAAAGAGGACATGTCACTGCCTACTGGTGTCACAAAGGATGTTTACATTCCTTGTGATAGCAATAAATGTGATTTAAAAAATCAATTAGTAATTAACAACTTGCTGACCGCCCGCCACAGCATGACGGTGGCAAGGTGGCCGTGATAACTAGCATTGTGAGCGCGAGTGCCGCCAGCCAGGGGGGCCAGGGAGCGGGTAGGGCAGACTTGATCGCCGCCGGCTACCCGTGATGTCCCTCCCGCAGTGAGAGAACGGAGGTCGGTGTAAGTAAACACGGATCTCTGTTCTGACAGAGGGGGAAGGGCGGTGATCACAGGCTTCCTGTATATGGAAGCTGTGATCACTCCCCTCCAACTGCCAGCCCAAGCCACGCCCAGGGAACACAGTTAACCCTTAGAGCGCCCCCTCCAGGTTAATCCCTTCACTGCCAATGGCATTTACACATTTATCAGTGCATTTTTATAGCACTGATCGCTGTATAAATGCCAATGGTCCCAAAAAAGTGTCAAAATGGCCCAACATGTCCGCCGCAATATCGCAGTACCTCTAAAAATCACAGATCGCCGCCAATACTAGTAAAATAGTAAAAAAATAAAAACCCCAAAAATGAATTCTCAGCATCCGTAAATGCGGCAACTTTTGCGCAAACCAATCAATAAACACCGATTGCGATTGTTTTAACCAAAAATATGAGGAAGAATATAAATCGGCCAAAACCAATGAAAAAAAATGTTTTTTTATATTTTTTTTTTGGATTTGTATTTTAGCAAAAAGTAAGAAAAACTTTTTTTTTTTTGCAAAATTGTCGCTCTTTTTTTTATTTATGGCGGCGATCAGAAATGACGCAGAGGGGATCAAATACCACCCAAAGAAAGCTCTTTTTGTGGGGAAAAAAAGTACGCACATTTTGTTTGGGTACAACGCCGCACGACCGCGCCATTGTCAATTGAAACGACACAGTGCTGAATCGCAAAAAGTGCTCTGGTTCTAAAGTGTGAAATTCTTCCGGGGCTGAAGTGGTTAAAAAAAAACAAAAAAAATGTAAAGTGAGCCCCCCCCCGTGCTAGCATGCAAAGGCGAATGCGTGCGTCAGTCCTGCGTGCACGCAAACAGCGATCTTCCCACACATGCGAGGTATCAATGCAAACGTCAGATCACGGGCAGTAATTCTAGCATAAGTCCTCCTCTGTACATCTAAAATGGTAACCTGTAAAGGCTTTTAAAGCGTCATCTATGGATAGTGAAATTTACGTCATTTGTCACCGTTGTGCGGGCGTGCTCAATTTTAAAACGTGTCATGTTTTGTTTCTATTTGCTCGGCGAGACATCATCTTTTTTACAAAAAAATAAAAATCAGGTATGCATTGTGCTTTTTTGCACTAACATTTTTAAAAAAGTGTATTCTTTCCCAAAAATTGCGTTTGAAAAACTGCTGCGCAAATACTGTGTGACATAAAAAAAATTGCAAAATCCACCATTTTATTCTCTAAGGCAGTGTTCCCCAACCCAGTTCTCAAGGCCCACCAACAGGTCATGTTTTCAGGATTTCCCTCAGATGACTTGGCTGTGGTAATTACTAAGGCAGTGAAACTGATCAAATCACCTGTGCAAAATAATGGAAATCCTGAAAACATGACCTGTTGGTGGGCCTTGAGGACAGGGTTGGGGAACACTGCTCTAAGGCCTCTGCTTTAAAAAATATATATAATGTTTGGGGTTTCCAATTAATTTTCTAGCAAAAAAAAATGATTTTCACATGTGAACAAAAAGTGCTAGAAAATGCTCGATCTTTAACTGGTTAATATAGACATGCACATTTTATTTTACTTTTATTTATTTTGTTACAAATACACTGGTTGATAAATAAGTTCCATGTATTGGTAACACAGGATTGATTCTCCGTATAATAACAATGCTATGCTGCACAGCGGTTTTTATCTGGGAACTTCACAGGTCAGAACTGCAGCATAGCAGACAGCTACACAGTGTGCAGATAGAGGCTGTGTCTGTAAGAGAATCGATCTGAGCTGTTTGCGGTAAGGAGGGAGGGGAAGAGCAGACAACCCAAAGCTGACATCAATCAAACAATGGAGAAGGAAATTAGGTGGATCCCGACTAGATTGTCGGCATCAGAATCCAGAGAAGACTGTAGCCCAGCCATTCTCAACCAGGGTTCCATGGAAACCCTGGGTTCCTCCAGAGGTTGCTAGGGTTTCCTTGAGCTGTGGCTGATCCACCTATTTGATGATGGCCTACAGAGTTCAAGGTTCAGCACCACTTAGCAAAGCCAGCAGCATGGCACCAAATATCTTTTTAGCTGTCTTTAAGGGTGGCACTCTGAGCACCACTTTTAAGGGGGCATTCTTCCTATTGACCACCAATATAAGGGGCATGAAAATTATTTTTGGGGTTCCTCCAGGGTTAAAAGGTTGAGAAAGCCTGCTGTAGCCAATCCCACAGGTATTTACCTCAATTTTAACAGAAAGGGTGCACTTCTCAGAGGGCTGGAAAGATTTGTATGCATTAGCAGCTCACATGGAATAGGATGAAGCTAAGAAGAGGAAACCCGTACTTCTCTTTTAAGGTTGTCTTATTAGAGCAGTAGAGGTATTTGGGGATGCAACTAAGAGCTGGGGGAACTGCAATATTCATTGATACAGTGTGATAAAGGGAAAGAGGACAAGCGTTCATAAAGCTCAAAGGCTCTAGTTAGGCAGCTCACGTGCAATGGCACTACCTGCCAATGGGCACCCAGGAACATCACTCAGAGATTAAGCCAAAAGAAAGAGCGCCAAACCCGGGCAGTGTCAAGACCCAGGTCTGAACCTATGACCTCTGCTGTGTCTGGCAGTATCTCTTCTTGCTGAGCCACCTCAGCTTCTTTTCTGATTCCTTAGACCAGCGGTCTCCAACCTCCCCAGCTCCATGCAAAAGTCAACCCCTTCACAGACTGGTGGGGGTGGAGAGGGTTGGTTACAGCCTGTCACCTCGGGGGGGGGAGGGTGGTGTTGAGGTGCACCTCATGGGGGGGGGGGGGGTGCAGCCTGGGTCTCACCAGTGC
>BLSH010006127.1:559595-594306 GCA_018402905.1 Glandirana rugosa | reverse complement strand
AAGAAGAGGAAACCCGTACTTCTCTTTTAAGGTTGTCTTATTAGAGCAGTAGAGGTATTTGGGGATGCAACTAAGAGCTGGGGGAACTGCAATATTCATTGATACAGTGTGATAAAGGGAAAGAGGACAAGCGTTCATAAAGCTCAAAGGCTCTAGTTAGGCAGCTCACGTGCAATGGCACTACCTGCCAATGGGCACCCAGGAACATCACTCAGAGATTAAGCCAAAAGAAAGAGCGCCAAACCCGGGCAGTGTCAAGACCCAGGTCTGAACCTATGACCTCTGCTGTGTCTGGCAGTATCTCTTCTTGCTGAGCCACCTCAGCTTCTTTTCTGATTCCTTAGACCAGCGGTCTCCAACCTCCCCAGCTCCATGCAAAAGTCAACCCCTTCACAGACTGGTGGGGGTGGAGAGGGTTGGTTACAGCCTGTCACCTCGGGGGGGGGAGGGTGGTGTTGAGGTGCACCTCATGGGGGGGGGGGTGCAGCCTGGGTCTCACCAGTGCTCTATGAGATTCTGTCCCCGGCCTGGCTCTCCTCCCCTCCTCCTTCTTCGGGACCACAGAGAGGGGAGGGTTTAATGATGCTAGGAGAAGGGGAGCAAGTGCCCTCTGATGGTTGGTGTGTGGCAGTGCAGGTTTTGCTGGTTCACTCTGCCCACCGTGTGGTCCAGCTCCCAGCAAGCCAAAAAACAGCACGGGTCTGTGGCCCGGTGTTTGGGACCCCTGTCTTAGACAACCTTGACTTGTGCTTTATTTCTCTTGAAGCTTGATCTCTTTGCTTCTCCCATGAACTTCCTATTTTAGCCATGCCTTTGCGCTTCCTGTTTGCAAGATTATTGTGCTCTCTCCAGCCAATATTTCGTTATTGTCACTCCTGCTGCCGTCCGTATCTTTGCTACCATTTGTTACTGACCTTTGGCTTGTTCCTTGGCTATGCTTATGCTTGATCCCAACCTGCAACCACTTGTTACTGACCTTTGGCTTGTTTACTGACTATGCTTCTGCTTGATCCCTAACTGCTATATCTGCTACTGGACCCCCTGGCTTGCTCACCTCTTGGTGGGGCAATCCTGAGGACCTTGACCATGCAACAAAACCCATCTTCACCATCAGGAGCTCTGGTGAATACCGGTTAGTACTTAGACCCCGCACATTGGGTGATCCAGCATCATTCAATAGGGTGACCTGCTTGTATACTTATCCAGCTGGTCGGTGGAAGCCTCACTACTGCTTTAGCTACTGGTCTCTGTGCTTGACCCCTGACTGTGACAGGTAGTGCTAGAGGGGCACTGGATACAGATTTTCACAGATTATGAAAATACAGACAAAGTCATTACTTGGGCCCCCTTGGACTGTATTTGGCAGCTCACCACAAAGACGGGGGCCCCCTAGGAGAAGACATTCTCATGCGACTGGGCTGCCCCATACGCGGTAAGTGGAAACACTCCCAAAAAAAAAACGTTTGCTGGAATGTGAGAAAGTATATTCCCTGATAGCAAACAATTGTGCTGCAAGCGTGAAAATGACTTGCTAAGCTATTCCTAGACTTGCCAGGTTTTACAAAATTGTTAGACATGTAGCGCCCCCCTTGGGTCTACTGAAGGCAGGGTGATGATTCTTCACTGACTCCAGACTAGGAGAGGTGACTCTGCTCCTCACAATTTTTGACCAATACTCCTATACGTTCTTCATGTCTTACTGATTACAGTCCCCACACGTTGCACGGAGCTGATCTTCTGTGGATGCGACTGCCTTGGACAAGCTGGTCCAGTCTGGACAGTCTGCTGAAGCACAATATCATTACTAATGTTGCATTGAAATGCATGATACTCATGATGATGATTCACATACTGGATTCTCATTCTTTCCCCTGAAGAAGGAAAACATGAAAAAATCCGAAACGCGTCGGGTTTGGGAACACCTTGTAATACCAGTGCCTTACATAGGCCGGCTCGGTGTGTACTGTATTACCGCACTGTGGATTTTATTGTTATGTCTGGGAACTTTTTACTCTATGTAATAAATAAAATTTGTTATATTTTACTATTTCTCTACTACCATTACTATTGTTTTCCCCCATGCCTGTCTTAAAAGTCCCATTTGGGTTAATTATTCTATTGTCTATAGTTCTATTAGGATGTTGATAGGTATAATGGGATGGTGCTGCACATAGCTCTTCTACACTGAAGGCAGGGTGCGTCCTTCAGGGGGCGAGCTATCATTTACCCCAGGGCTGAGTCCATGGCCATAATGGGAATTTTGGAACAGAAATTAGGCACCAGTCACTTTTGATATTTTCAAAGCTTTAATGCAGAACTTGAAAGGAGGTAGTAAGAGAGAGGGTTAGGGGTCTCAGATACCAGCAGCAGAAGACTTACAGGCTCCTTGGATCCAGAAAAAGTACAGCTTCACACAACCAGAACCTTTAAGCCGACCCGGCGATACTGCAAACATGTTTTCAAATGTAGAGCAAGATCCAGCTTCACAGTGTCAGAACCTTTAAGCCGACCTGGCAGCACTGTAAGCACATTTTAGATGTAGGTGAGGCCCCCAAATGAGTCATCAGGCCCTCCTGAGAGACCAGCCTTCATCCTGGCTCTCTCCAGCAAGGGTCCTCCCCTGGATCTTCTTGGATTTGGCTTCTTCCATGCCAGGCAAGGCAGTCTAAGGACCACCTCAGGATTAGAGGGCCCAGAGAGGTTTCTGGGCCTACTTGCAGAGCTCACTTTAGCAGCACATCCTCAGGCCAGGAGGGCCTGAGGCAAGAGAGAGCAAGCACATGGCCCAGCCCAAATATATATCCTCTCCCAGAATGCACCAGTGGCCAAGAACCTCCTACTGGAGGGGCTGGAAGAAGAATAAATATTCATAACTCAACCTAGTTGTACTATCTCATACTGGCCTGTGGTACCAGTGACACCTACTGGTGACATTGAGAAATGCACAACCTTATTGAGATTAGGGAAAGACCAGATAAATGGTGCAATCAGTCTGAGCTGTCTACAGCTCAGCCAAAAACTACATTTACATTATAGCCCCAGTTTAGCACCAAGGGGCTACACACAATTGCAGTAAGTCCGCATTGCATGACTCCAGATCAATCTTTGCAAATATTCTGTGAGTTATGGTTCAGTTATGTTGTGCAATAGTCATCCCACCACAGGGGGCACTGTGGATGAATTTTCATGCTGTAGACTTGTAGAGCTCTTGCTGTAGACTCACTACTGCAACTTTGCTCTTGCTACAAATTGGAAAAGTGTCAACTAGAACTTGTGCTTCAAGTGCTCTGCAAGTGGACAACCTGCCAGTGAAGATGCGCAGCAAGTTTGCGGAAAGTTATCTTTGTTATCTGGGTTGTTGTTGTGGTATTAATATGGCATGGCTCCCCACCTCCACACAGCCGCATTATCCATTTACTGGGATCGCTCAAACCTCGGATTGCGAGTACAAGCGTTTCGCAATACAAGACTTTTTTTTTTCGGTTTGCAAGTGCTGTCTCGCAAAACGAGCAGGATTAAGCCTCTGTGCATGCAATACTGCATGTAGCCAGAGGCACTGGGGCGCTGGTGAGGCTCGGAGACTCTGGGAAGCCGTCGGAAATACTTGGAAATAGCGAAAGTATCAACAGTTCCCGAGCGTTTCCAAATGCTTCCAAGCCTCAGCAGCGCCACCACACCTCTGGCCACATACGGTATTGCATACACCAGCGCCCCCCGGACCTCTGGCCACATACAGTAATGCATAGACAAGCAGTCACTGTGAAACGAATTATCTGAGTTTCCATTGTTTCCTATAGGGAAACTTGCTTTGATATACAAGTGATTCGGATTACAAGCATTCTCCTGGAACGGATTACGCTCGTAATCCGAGGTTCCACTGTACTACAGGTCCAGTTGGCAACTGACACCAGGGAGGGGACTTCACAGCAATTGTGGTCCAACCAGCGCTACCCCCAGCCCCCCGTAACAAATCCACAAGGGGTCTGTGCATTGCAGCCCCCCCGACACCCTCATTGCAGTTGCAATCCTGTGCAGTCTTCCTACCAAATATTTATTAAAAGCAGATTTTTCATTTTATCAGAGTTATTGAATTTACAGAATTTTTGCAGTAGATGGACTTTGCCTGAGATAAAACCCTGGGAAATGTGTGTATTGCAGGGATGTGCCGCATAGATGCAGCTCCACCTGACTGCCTGTAGATGGCACTGCAGGCTTTTGTGTTTTTTTTACATTCAATGCATTTCATACTTTTACATTTATAATATATCCAAAAGAAAAGAAAAATAGAAACTAAATGATAATAATATCAGGGAACATTTAGTACAGGCGGGGTCTGCTCTGATCTCAATGGTCTTGGTTTGTTCAAGACTCTGAGTGGTCTTATTATACAAGGTCAATGGAGACGTTTCACATTTCTTTGGGTTTCTTTTTACCATGGGAAATATCAGTTCTGTCTACAACACCGCGGAGGGGGATTTCTCTGCTCATTTTCATCATATTTTTAACCAAGATGAACATTGCTCTCTACCGCATGGCTAAGCATGGGGCAGCAGCTCCGCCCTTCTACAGGGCCGTCTTTAATATTGATTGGACCCTGGGCAAATATTTTCTTGGGCCCCCCCCCTCATGCAATTTCACTCTCCCTCTCCTCTGAGACATACAACAGCAACTAGACTCAAAATCAGTTTACTGAATCAGATCAGCAGTGATTTCGATTGGTTGCCAGAGGTTACAGCATATTATTACCACTTACTGTCTGGTTGCTAGAGGTTACAGCACATGTTTTCTGCTTGTTTGGTTGCTAGAGATTACTGTACATCAATACTGCTCACTGATTGGTTGCTAGAGGTTACTGCACATCATTACTGCCCACCGATTGGTTGCTAGAGGTTACAGCATATCATTAGCACTTACTGACTGGTTGCTAGAGGTTACAGCACACATTACTGCTCACTAATTAGTTGCTAGAGGTTACAGCACATGCTTTCTGCTTGTTTGGTTGCTAGAGATTACTGTACATCAATACTGCTCACTGATTGGTTGCTAGAGGTTACTGCACATCCTTACTGCCCACCGATTGGTTGCTAGAGGTTACAGCACACATTACGGCTCACGGATTAGTTGCTAGAGGTTACAGCACATGCTTTCTGCTTGTTTGGTTGCTAGAGATTACTGTACATCAATACTGCTCACTCATTGGTTGCTAGAGGTTACTGCACATCATTACTGCCCACCGATTGGTTGCTAGAGGTTACAGCACATCATCTCCTCACTGCCTGCACACCATGGACTGGGGAGCGCAAAGTCGCTTTCCTTACACCACAGAAATGTGCTGCCCTTTAGCAGATACACAGCAGTGCCATTAATTGTTAATGACACCCTCACGCATCTGCTGACATGTGCTGTGGACTTTCAGTCATGCCTTTGTCTCCCGAGTGGGCAGCATCCAGTGTAGGTGATGGTGGAAATGACCTCAGGGGGGCATGATATACATATGAATGCCACCTTTGTTTACATATCAGTGCAGTTGGCCACCACTATTCACATATGAATACTGCCGTTATTTACATATCAATGCCGGTTATTTACTTGTAAAAAGGTGAGTCATCTGTACACAACAATAGGGCAGCTTTAGTAGCAGCACTTAGATATTGGGACACAGCACAGGTCAAAAACTTCAAGGGACAAGGGAATTTAAACCAGGATATTTGGCAGGTATGAGGCAGCTGCTTTGGGCCCCACAACAAAGACAGGGCCCAGGGCAGCTGCCCCTTTTGCCCTGCCTTAAAGATGGCCCTGCCCTTCTATCACTGACACCACCGTGCATGCATGGGCTGCGGGAACCTCAATGTGATCCAGCAGAAGGCACCCCTGTGGTCCAATATAGTGAAATTGGTGTTCAGTTATTCACTTTAACCACCTGCCGACAGCCTCGCGGCGCGATCCCTAAACAGCGGCTCGCTCGTGCCCGCCGCACTCTGCAGAAGTGTGGCGAGGCTCAAGTGGACTCGATGTCCGCCGGCGAGCTGCGATTGCCTGGCAGAGAAGGAAAAACGGGGAACCGCCGATGTAAATACATTGGTTCCCCATTCCATACCTCCTAGCATTTTGAGATGGGAATGAGGGACACCTACTGGCAAACGTATGCAGGCTTAGGACACGCCCCCTGTCACGTCCCCTTAAAGGAGAATTAACCAAAAAAAGGTTCATTAAATTCACAAGGGCTTTTTTGTTCACCACTAATATTCCTTTATATTGGCTTTTAAAATTTACAAATGCAGCAATTTAGAAATTGAATGAAAAGTTCAGCACTGGGAAACGCTTTTTGAAAGATAAAAAAAGTGCATTTTATATGCAACTTTATAGATCAGACCAAGATGAGGGACAAATGAGGGGGAGTGAGGGATGGAGGGACTTCCAAATCAGGGACAGTTGGGAGCTGTGCTGTTCTGACAGGCGGCATGTAAGAGATCTGCTGATTCCTGTCACTGGGATCTCTGGTGCCCCCTGGTAGCCCAGCCCCCTCACAGTTAGAACACGCCTAGGGAACACAGTTACCCCCTAGATCGCCCCCTGCAGGTTAACCCCTTCCCAGGCCCCTCACAGTTAGAACACGCCTAGGGAACACAATTACCCCCTAGATTGCCCCCTGCAGGTTAACCCCTTCCCTGCCCCCTCACAGTTAGAACACGCCTAGGGAACACAATTACCCCCTAGATCTCCCCCTGCAGGTTAACCCCTTCACTGCCAATGACATTTATACAGTAATCAGTGGACATTTAAATTTCTGATCGCTGTATAAATGTCATTGGTCCCAAAAAACTGTCAAAAATGTCCGACATGTCCGCCGCAATAACACAGTCCCGATAAAAATCGCAGATCGCCGGCATTACCAGTAAAAAAAATAGTAAAAACGCCAGAAATTAATTCTCATGGTTTGTAAATGCGGCAACTTTTGCGCAAACCAATCAATAAATGCCGATTGTGATTTTTTTTTTTTTTTACAAAAAATATGAGGAAGAATATAAATTGGCCAAAACCGATGAATACATTTGTTTTTTTTATATATTTTTGGGATTTGTATTTTAGCAAAAAGTAAGAAATATTTTTTTTCAAAATTGTCGCTTTTTTTTGTTAATAGCGGCGATCAGAAATGCAGCAGAGGGGATCAAATACCACCAAAAGAAAGCTCTATTTGTGGGGAAAAAGGACGCAAATTTTGTTTGGGTGCAACGTCGCACGACCGCGCAATTGTCAGTTAAAGCGACGCAGCGCCGAATCGCAAAAGTGCTCTGGTCCTAACCTGGGAAATCTTTTGGTCCTTAAGTGATTAACCAGCAGCCCATTGTAGCTTTACTGCTACAGGATGGCCGCTCTGCGCAGAATCATCCATATATATGTGATTCTGCTCTTCCTGGTAGGGGGCGCCAGGGCCGTCTTACTGAGCGGGCACACCTGGGCACAGCCCAGGGGCCCCAAGTGCTCATGGGGCCCCTAGGGTGCCCAGGTGTCCTGCAAATGCACTCTGTGCACTGGCGAGAATGCCTACGGCTAGACCAGGGCGCACGCGTGCGCCCGCTTCTGCTGTGATCACTCACAGCAGAAGCTGAACAGCAGGTGCCAGCCAATGGGTGACCATCGGTACCTTCTGATTGGCAAGGAGACAGACAGGATGCAGCTCTGCCTATGTAAACAAAGCAGAGTTCCCTTCTGTCAGCGGGGATGTGCTGGATTTTGTTTCCCTACAAAGCACATCCCTTAGTAAAAGCAGCACACACATAAACACTGGCTAGGCACACTTTGCTCACCCTAGGCCTAGACGTTTAACCTCTTCCCAGCCAGTGTCATTAGTACAGTGACAGTGTATAGTTTTAGCACTGATCACTGTATTATTGTCACTGAGTGTCAGATTGTCCGCTGCAATATTGTAGTCCCACTATAAGTCACTGAAAACCACCATTAATAGTATAACAAATTTTCATTTTTTAATTCCAGTATACACTATATTGCCAAAAGTATTGGGACGCCTGCCTTTACACGCACATGAACTGTAATGTCATCCCAGCCTTAGTCTGTAGGGTTCTATATTGAGTTGGCCCACCCTTTGCAGCTATAACAGCTTCATCTCTTCTGGGAAGGCCGTCCACAAGGTTTAGGAGAGCCTCTTCCCTACAACCCTGGGCGGTGGTTGTGGGGGTCTGCAGGCAGGGGGGGCTTATCGGAATCTGGAAGATCCCCCAGATCCCGCCCCCCCCCCCCCCAATGTGAAGTAGTGTTGGGTGCATCGTACCACTACTAATTCACCAAAAGTGTCAGAAAAAGAAAAAACCACAGGAGACAATTATGGAGAAGTCCTTTATTAAATAAAAAAAATGAGTGTCCCCCGTTGTAATCCATCATCAATCACAGTGAGCAACGACCCGAAAAAAAACCAAAAAAATAGACAGCTCCTCCTCCATGGGAGGGCTCTCGCCGACTGAACCCTCTTTGTTTCAATGTTTTATTTATAGAGAAGGGCGGGACCACCCGGTGACGTAATTGAACGACCCGTCCCTCTGACGTCACATGACGTCGGAATGGGGCGGGGGGTCACCCATATGTCACCGGGTGGCCCCTCCCTGCACTATAAATAAAACGTCAAAACAAAGCCGGCGCAGCCATGGTGGAGGAGCTGTGCGCGCCGTCTGCGGGCATTGACGGGGCAGGCGATTATGGGGTGTTCGGCGGCACCGAAGTCGCGCCGAACGCCCCATAATGTAACCTTCCCCGGGAA
Source organism: Glandirana rugosa (assembly GCA_018402905.1). Taxonomy (NCBI): domain Eukaryota; kingdom Metazoa; phylum Chordata; class Amphibia; order Anura; family Ranidae; genus Glandirana; species Glandirana rugosa. Next base: position 585,533 of record BLSH010006127.1, on the reverse strand, counting down.
TGGGTTCTAGCTCAGACTCGGTAGACTTTCTTATATTATAATCCTGTACTCCCCTTTCCTTTCTTTTTTTTAACCACTTCAGCCCCAAAAGATTCACCCCCCTTTCTGACCAGGACATTTTTTTGTATGTAAATAGGTGGCGATTTGCGGATGGGCAGCTAGGGGGCGAGAACGCTCCGCACTCTGGAGGAGGAGTGTGCCCGCGGGTCAGGCGGACCCGAGCTGCAATGACCTGCCAAAGGGAAAGAACGGGGAACTGCCAAAGTAAACACGGCGGTTCCCCGCTCTGTCAGGCGGCATCTAAGAGATCTACTGATCCCTGTCACTGGGATCAGTTAGATCTCTGGTGCCCCTGGCAGCCCTGCCCCCTCACAGTTAGAACACCCAGGGAACACAGTTACCCCCTAGATCTCCCCATGCAGGTTAATCCCTTCACTGCCAATGACATTTACACAGTAATCAGTGGATATTTAATTTTATGATCGCTGTATAAATGTCATTGGTCCCAAAAAAATGTCAAAAATGTCCGACATGTCCGCTGCAATATTGCAGTCCCAATAAAAATCACAGATCGCCACCATTACTAAAAAAAAAATTAAAAACCCCAGAAATTAATTCTCATGGTTAGTAAACGCGGCAAAACCGATGAATACATTTGTTTTTTTATATAATTTTTTTTTTAAATTTGTATTTTAGCAAAAAGTAAGAAATTTGGGGTTTTTTTGCAAAATTGTCGCTCTTCTTTTGTTAATAGCGGTGATCAGAAATGACGCAGAGGGGATCAAATACCACCAAAAGAAATCTCTATTTGTGGGAAAAAAGGACAAAAACAAAGCGACAATTTTGAAAATAAAAACAATATTTTTTAATATCTGCTATAAAACATCCAATAAAAACAAATGTAAAGAAATAAAATTTGTTCATAAATTTAGGCCAATATGTATTCTGCTGCATGTTTTTGGTAAGAAAAATCCCAATAAGCGTTTATTAATTGGTTTGCGCAAAAGTTGCACAAAACGGGGGGTATTTCCCTGGAATTTTTATTTATTTATTTATTTTACTAGTAATGGCGGCGATCAGCGATTTTTAGCGGGACTGCGACATTGCGGCGGACAAATCGGACACCTAACTGACACTTTTTGGGGACCAGTGACATCATTACAGTGGTCAGTGCTAAACATATGCACTGTCACTGTACTAATGACACTGGAAAAATTCAAAAATTCTAATATTTTTAAAATTCATAAATTTGAAAATCTGAAACAATAATTAACTAACTAATAACCAACTATTAAATTATCGGTGTTGGAATTTCCTTTCAAATTTTGCTGTTAGTGAATGCAACGTAAATATAAGGAATGTAATGTAAAATTTGTTAGTTTTCGCTTCATTCATTTTTTTTAGTTTTTTTTTAGTTTTTCGGGTCATTCATTATGATTGAAATTCATTATTTTGAATAAATTTATAACTTTGGAAAAATTTGATAATTCAGAAATTCCCAAATTTGGAAATTCGAAAATCGGAAATAATAACTAACTAGCTAACCAACTATTAAATTATTAAATTATAGGTGTTGGAATTTCCTTTCAAATTTGGCTGTAAGTGAATATAACCTAAATGTAATGAATGTAATATAAAATTAGTTTGTTCATTTATTTAATTTTTAGTTTTTCGGGTCATTCGTTATGATTGAAATCCATTATTTTTAATAAATTTGGCTGTTAGTGAATGTAACATAAATGTAACGAATGTAGTTAAAAAGTTTGTTCATTTTCACTTCATTACTTTTTTTTTTTTTGAAATTCGAAAATTCGGATATTCAAAAATCCGAAATATTTACTAGCTAACTAACTAACTAATAACCAACTATTAAATTATAGGTGTTGGAATTTCCTTTCGAATTTGGCTGTTAGTGACCGTAACGTAAATGTAACGAATGTAATGGAAAATTTGTTCGTTCTTGCTTCATTCTTTTTTTTTTTTCATAGTTTTTCGGGTCATTTTTTATGATTGAATGAAACGATTCTGTGTATTCATTCAGATTCAAATTTGTAACTTTAGGAAAATTAGAAAATTCGGAATTTCGAAAATTTTTGAAATTCAAAAATTCGGATATTCGAAAATCTGAAAAATCAAAAATCCGAAATAATAACTAATTAACTAACTAATAACCAACTATTACATTTTAGGTGTTGGAATTTACTTTCAAATTTGGCTGTTAGTGAATGTAATGAATTATTAATAATAAATAATAATAATAAAAAGTTATAATTATTATTGTTTATTATTATTAATCCATTACGTTCCAATCGTTTAGATGCAGCATTCGTCACTTCGGATAATTCGTAACTTTGGATAAATTCATTAAGTTCACTAACAGCCAAATTTGCAAAGAAATTCCAATACTTATAATTTTATAGTTACTAATAGTTATTCTAAGTTTGTTAGTTATCATTTCGGATTTTTCGTTTTTATTTTCAGTTTTTCGAATTTCGGATTTTCAAATTTTTGAATTTCGGATTTGGAATTTTTGGATTTTCGAATTTTGGATTTTCGAATTCTCGAATTTCTGAAAAATTAATTAAACGGGTTTTCATTCATTTTACTATTTCTGAATTAACACATTAAGTTGGAAAACGAAAATATCAAACGTGGAAGGTAAAGATCTGGATGCTCTATGTATTGTTTGTAAATGCTATATAGACCATCTATTGTCTTCCTCCTCCGGCCTCTTGGAACGCATTTTTGGCTTCCAACACGACCGCTGCCGCTGCGCATGCGTGTGGCGTCACGGTGGCCATTTAGGCCATGTGCAGTGTCAGTCACTCATGGGATCCACAAGGGGGCGCTGAGTGGTGTCCTCCTGAGATGGTGTGCTGTATGGAGGGGGGAGTTTGGCCGGCAGACCACTCCTCTAGGATGGGCTCTGTAGATATCTGATTGAGCCTTGGTTCACCCCGGTGCGGCTTTCAAATCGCACTGCTCCACTACTTCAGATGACTGCGATTCGGATCTCCAATTTCTTCGCGGCTTGCGACTTCGTTTAACTGAAACAAATGTGAGACGCAAGTAAATTGCAAGAAAAACTAGCGCGGGAACCTTTTTTAGAGTCGCTGCGACTTGAGTCGCAATGATTTGAGTGTGTCCATTGCCGGCAATGGGGTGCGACTGGCCACACAATTTCAAACTGTCAAATCGCATGACAAATCGCACCGGCGTCAACCAGGGCAGTGCAGTTTGCTTTTGATTTTGACCTTTCCGCATTTTGCTCTTTTCGTGCGTTTTTTTGATGCATTTTGCCTATTTTTATGCTTTTTTTTTTGGGCCAAGTTGTTGTTGGCCAGATTACAAAAAGCGAAACGCGTAAAAAAAATGCATCTGCGTGCTTTTCTGCAGATTTTCCAAGTATTGACCAGGCTTCCCGCCCGCCCGCCGTATGAAGAATGACGGCCTGGAAGTGGTTCAGTTATCCTATGACGTGCAGTAGGATAACCCGCGATCGCGCTCCCGCGGGGGCGCGCGGCACGGTGATCGTTTGCCACGACAAGGTGGTTTTTACAAGCGACATTTCTTCACATGTTTGTGAGAATTCTTAAAGCGGAGCTCCACCCAAAATTGGAACGTGCGCTTTAATGGAAGGTGACCCCCCGGCATGCCACAATTGGAATGTCTTTTTTTTGGGGGGGGCAGGGACCCGGTTTTCACAGGGTCCCAGGTCCCACTTCCTCCGCTGAAGCCGCGGCTCCACAAGGAAGTTCAGCTCCCCCCCCTCCCTCTTCTGGGAGACGTCAGAGTTCCCAGAAGATGCGCCGAGCCATTCAAAGGTGCAGCGCGACTCGCGCATGCGCAGTGCGCGCCCGGCTTTGTAGCCAAAGCCGGGTGCCCACACTTGTGAAGTTTGCGATGCCGAGGGGAGGGGGAGAAGAGCGAGGCCTCGGGCGCCCGCCGGGACAGGCTTTCGGTAGCTGCTGACTTTTAAACGGGTGGAACTCCGCTTTAAATTCGTTTTTATATCTAATGAATATTCTTGGGATGATGCACTGGGCTGGTGCCCCCTCTTCTCTTTCATTTTTCCAGGCACTCGTGCTGCAGCAGGTTGGCTCTATTGAGCGGAATTCACGTACCTGTGCTTCATTTCATGCAATAGCCACTAGGGGGCGTGCTGGAGGCGTGATCTGACGCCCCCCCATCCAATCAGGGCGCAATCTCGCCTTCCTGAGAGAGGCAGAATGGCGGTCTGACAGGGGAGAGTTAGAGATCCCGTGTTCCTGCTAAGTGCCTTAGGTCAGGACTCTGTGCAGGCCAGTCAAGTTCCTCTGTCTTAGTCCATAGGGTTCAATATTGGGTTGGAATGTTTGGCCATTCTTCCAGAGGTCAGGCACTGATGTTGGATGAGAAGGCCTGGCTCGCATTCTCCGCTCTAATTCAGCCCAAAGGTGTTCTTTCGGGTTGAGGTCAGGACTCTGTGCAGGACAGTCAGGTTCCTCTACCCCAAACTCGCTCACCCATGTCTTTATGGACCTTGTATTGTGCACTGGTCCAAATCATTTGGTGGAGGGGGGATTATGGTGTGGGGGTTGGGCTTGGCCCCTTAGTTCCAGTGAAGGGAACTCTTAAGGCGTCAGCACACCAAGACATTTTGCCCCCGCTCATCCATGTCTTTATGGACCTTTATGAACCTTGCTCTGTGCAGTGGTGGGCAGTCATGTTGGAACGGGAAGGAGCCATCCCCAAACTCTTCCCACAAAGTTGGGGGCATGAAATTGTCCAAAATGTCCTGGTATGCAGATGCCTTAAGAGTTCCCTTCACTGGAACTAAGGGGCCAAGCCCAACCCCTGAAAAACAACCCCACACCTGAATACCCCCCTCCACCAAATGATTTGGACCAATGCACAATACAAGGTCCATAAAGACATGGATGAGCGAGTTTTGGAGTGGAGGAACTTGACTGGCCTGCACAGAGTCCTGACCTCAACCCGAAAGAACACCTTTGGGCTGAATTAGAGCGGAGAATGCGAGCCAGGCCTTCTCATCCAACATCAGTGCCTGACCTCTGGATGAATGGTCAAACATTCCCATAGACACTCCTAAACCTTGCAGACAGCCTTCCTAGAAGAGGTGAAGCTGTTATAGCTGCAAAGGATGGGCCAACCCAATATTGAACCCTACGGACTAAGACAGAGGAACTTGAGTGGCCTGCACAGAGTCCTGACCTCAACCCCTTCTCATCTAACATCAGTGCCTGACCTCTGTAAGAACGGTCAAACATTCCCATAGACACTCCTAAACCTTGTGGACGGCCTTCCCAGAAGAGATGAAGCTGTTATAGCTGCAAAGGGTGGGCCAACTCAATATTGAACCCTACAGACTAAGACAGAGGAACTTGACTGGCCTGCACAGAGTCCTGACCTCAACCCAACATCAGTGCCTGACCTCACAAATGCACTTCTGGAAGAATGGTCAAACATTCCCATAGACACTCCTAAACCTTGAAGCTGTTATAGCTGCAAAGGGTGGACCAACTCAATATTGAACTCTGCGGACTAAGACTGGAATGCCATTAAAGTTCATGTGCGTGTAAAGGCAGGCGTCCCAATACTTTTGGTAATACAGTGTGTATACAGGATGGGAATTCCGTATTCACTGCAGGATCAGTGGGGTTAATATTTTGTGGATGGAGCAGCCACCTCCGGTAGGAAGACGAGGAGGGGAGCCCCCATATTTAATACATAATAATGCAGGACCTGGATAGATAAAAGCGACACTCATCTTACTATTGCCATATATTGGCGGGCCGCAGATTAAGCAGGGCCGGCAGCACCGGGGACGGGTGGACGGGTGGAAGGAGATTAGTGGAGAGTAATGAAGGATGCTGAGGCTCGGATGGAAATGATTGAATTGCTCTGCAGTCAGGTGGAGATACAAATAAATGTATTTGTGATGGGGCTGCTGAATCCTCCGGAGATGATGGCCAGAGGAAAGTCGCATTAATCTATAATACAAAGAATAAAGAGGATAAAGAAATATATTTATATAAAGGTATAAAATTCTGAAATACGGCCGTGGTGCTCCACACACACACCCGGCACTGAACATAGCAGACGGCCTTGGGGCTTCCAAAGGAGAAGAAGACCAAGACCTAATCCAATAGTAGACACCAATGTTTTGGCCAATCCTCGGTCTAATAAATCTGCTATTTGATTGGTTCCTGAAGTCCCGAGAGTGTCCATTGCTTATAGTTTACCGATCTTCTTAGATGTGGTCGCTCAGTTACAGGCAATACCCGTTGGTCTCGCCTTGTAGTGCCCTTGGCACTTCGGCAGGGCTGAAATAACGTAGGGGCTATTGGAGCTGCAGCTCTAGGCCCCTACCTTAATATAGGCCCAGCCACCCAAAAAGAACAGACTGCTCATGGAAAGCAATGGGCCACCGCCTGGGCAGGGTGGTGGGATTGGTAATGGGTGCCGCATGAGCAGTCCTAATGGAAGCCTTGGGCATGCCCATGCAGGGTTCTTACAGGTATCTGGGGCTTCCATAGTGTTAGGCCTGTGCAGTTGCTCTCTTTCAGCTCAGAGTTCACAGCCCTTATGGAAACCTGGCAAACCAAATGCCAGGATTCCCTAGTGTTACGTCTGTGCAGCTGCACTCAAGCACCCTTGTGAGCTTTTGGTGGGTATGATTTTTTCTTTGGCGGGGGGGGCAACATTTCATTCTTGGACCCAGGCAGCACAATCTCTTGGGCCAGCCCTGTTCGCTCTGCAGGCAGCCGCCTGACCGCCACGGCGCCTGCGCTGTGATGATCCAGCGGAGGCTGCCGGAACGAAGACGTTACGTCTCGCGGCTCCGGCCACTCACAGCGCCGGAACCGTGTACCCAGAAGTAAGAAGAGGAACATCATGTCGGCCCCCTCAGCGCTGATCGCAGGGGCGTTGCTAGGGGGTGACTATTGGGGCCCATAGCCCCGAGTCTCTTACCGGGTGGGTGCATTTCTGCAATTAGCAAGTATGTCTCTCTGGGGACCCTGATGTAAGGGGAATCCACGCTCAGGTAAGTAACAATATTTATATATATATATACACACACACATTTATATTATATACATGCGCATGCCCACTCAAGCGTATGACTTTCTTAACTTCGCTGCTATGGGCTCTAGCCCCAGATCTTTTGTAGACCTAGCAACGCCCCTGGCTGATCGTGTCGAGCTGCGGGGGCCTCGTTCTAAGGTATTTCATAATGTGCTAGTATGCGATGCATACTAGCACATTATGCTATTGTCTTGCAGTGGTTTTTTTTTTTGGTGCGTGTTTCCTACCGCTTTAACCACTTGCCGACCGCCCGCCAAAGCGTGACGGCAACAAGGTGGCGCGTTATCGCAAACCGCCGTCACCTGACGGCGGCCGCGATAACTAATATTGTGAGCATGCGTGCGCCGCCAAAGGCACGTTCGCGCGCTCAATGTATTCGGGGGGGCCAGGGAGCGGGTAGAGCGGACTCGATCTCCGCCGGCTACCCGCGATGGCCCCCCGCAGCGAGAGAACGGAGGTCCGTGTAAGTAAACACGGACCTCCGTTCTCATAGAGGGGGAAGGGCGATGATCACAGGTTTCCTCTATATGGAAGCGGTGATCACTCCCCTTTCCCCAGCCAGGGCAGCCCCCATACAGTTAGAACACGCCCAGGGAACACTGTTAACCCTTAGAGCGCCCCCTGCAGGTTAACCCCTTCACTGCCAATGGCATTTACACAGTAATCAATGCATTTTCATAGCACTGATCTCTGTATAAATGCCAATGGTCCCAAAAAAGTGTCAAAAGTGTCCGACATCTCCGCCCCAATATCGCAGTACCGATAAAAATCGCAGATCGCCGCCATTACTAGTAAAAAATAAAAAAAAAATTAAAAACCCCTGAAATTAATTCTCATCATCCGTAAACGCGGCAACTTTTGCGCAAACCAATCAATAAACGCCGATTGCGATTTTTTTTACCAAAAATATGAGGAAGAATATAAATCGGCCAAAACCGATGGAAAAAAATGTTTTTTTATATATTTTTTTTGGATTTGTATTTTAGCAAAAAAGTAAGAAATTTGGGATTTTTTGCAAAATGGTCGCTCTTCTTTTGTTTATAGCGGCGATCAGAAATGACGCAGAGGGGATCAAATACCCCCAAAAGAAAGCTCTATTTGTGGGGAAAAAAGGACGCAAATTTTGTTTGGGTACAACGCCGCACGACCGCGCAATTGTCAGTTAAAGTGACGCAGCACCGAATCGCAAAAAGTGCTCTGGCCCTAAAGGGGGAAATCCTTCCGGGGCTGAAGGGGTTAAACACTCTGCTTTCCATGATGAACTGTGACTTTGGCTCCAGGTCCTGACCCACGCTGTTATCTCTCATTCTACTGACATTCCTGTGTGGGACCTCAGCCCAGATCCTGACCTTGACAACGCCACTGCGGTTCCTCCCTGCTTTGCTGATTCTGCACCATCTTCACCTGCACTCCGCCAACTGCCTGGGCCTGACCCGCTCTCCTGCAGGGTGCCATTGATGTCCTCACCGACCCGCCTGATAACTACCCAGCTGGTCAACTCCTGGAGCAACCACCAGTGAGCTGCTCTATCTGCCCCTTGGAGCTTTGCACTCCCTGGCATCACCTCCAGGTTTACTTCTGCTGTAGTCGCAAGGGGTGCCCTCTCGGCATTCCAGTCTCCAACCAAGGAGCTTGGTATTCACAGGATTACCGGGTGAAAATAAAGGAAACCCCGCCTATAAGGACTGGGAAGTTGCTATATAATCATTTTTGGTTCCCGGGTTTGGATTCGCTTCCTCTAGTGCCTCCACCCAAAAGGACCTTGGGATTACAAGTGTGACTCTCTTCTAGGACCAACCCCTTCCCCTGGTAGTCCACTTACTTGCTCTTATAAATAGATACAAGGCTGGACAAAGCAAGGCCACAATGGCTCGCAGTCTCTGCTCTGATTCAGCCCAAAGGTCTTCTTTTGGGTTGAGGTCAGGACTCTGTGCAGGCCGGTCAAGTTCCTCCACCCCAAACTCGCTCATCCCTGTCTTTATGGCCCTTGCTTTGTGCATTCGTCCAAATCATTTGGTGGAGGGGGGATTATGGTGTTGGGGGTGTTTTTCAGGTGTTGGGCTTGTCCCCTTAGTTCCAGTGAAGGGAACTCTTAAGGCGTCAGCATACCAAGACATTTTGGACAATTTCATGCTCCCAACTTTGTAGGAAGAGTTTGGGGATGGACCCTTCCTGTTCCAACATGACTGTGCAACACTGCACAAAGCAAGGTCCATAAAGACATGGATGAGCGAGTTTGGGGTGGAGGAACTTGACTGGCCTGCACAGAGTCCTGACCTGAACCCGATAGAACGCCTACTAACTGTGTGTGGGGGGGAGGTGCTCTGACTGGGTGAAGACACTTAGCAGGAACACGGAATCTCTATTTACCCCGCTGGAGGCAGGATCGCGCACTGATTGGACTGGCGGGGGGGGGTCAATCAGCAGGTCTGGCGGACCCGATGCCCACCAGCCACCTGCAATCCTTCCTGAGAGAGGCAGAATGGCGGTCTGACAGGGAAGAAATAGAGATCCCGTGTTCCTCCTGCTAAGTGTCTTCATCCAGGGCTAGGGCAAGGATTTTAGACACCCGGCCTGGGCGAAACCTCATTTTGCCACCCCCATTGGCCCCACCCCTGTCTCCTCCCCATTTGCCCCGCCCATGTGACAAGAGGCGGTGCTCCCTCTAGCATTGGCTCCAGTGTGTTGCCTCTAATTACACTACTGGTTGAATGGAGCTGCTGCCTGAGACTGAGTTAGTTACAAGCTGCAGCTTGCAGAGCATGCAGGCGCGGAGGGAAACCAGCCACCGGGCGCCCCCAGGCAGCAGTGCACCCTAGGCGGCTGCCTTGTTTGCCTAGTGGTAGCACCGGCCCTGTCTTCAACCAGTCAGAGCACCTCCCCCACACAGTTAGTAGGTGTTCTATCAGGTTGAGGTCAGGACTTCATCCATGTATTTATGGACCTTGCTTTGTGCAGTGGTGGGCAGTCATGTTGGAACAGGAAGGGGCCATCCCCAAACTCTTCCCACAAAGTTGGGAGCATGAAATTGTCCAAAATGTCTTGGTATGCTGACGCCTTAAGAGTTCCCTTCACTGGAACTAAGGGGCCAAACCCAACCCCTGAATAACAACCCCACACCATAATCCCCCCCTCCACCAAATGATTTGGACCAATACACAAAGCAAGGACATGGATGAGCGAGTTTGGGGTGGAGGAACTTGAATGGGCTGCACAGAGTCCTGACCTCAACCCAACAGAGCACCTTTGGGATGAATTAGAGTGGAGACTGTGAGCCAGGCCTTCTCACCCAACATCAGTGCCTGACCTCACAAATGCGCTTCTGGAAGAATGGTCAAACATTCCCATAGACACCCCTAAACCTTGTGGACGGCCTTCCCAGAAGAGGTGAAGCTGTTATAGCTGCAAAGGGTGGGCCAACCCAATATTGAACCCTACAAACTAAGACTGGGATGCCATTAAAGTTCATGTGCGTGTAAAGGCAGGCGTCCCAATACTTTTGGCAAAATAGTGTATGTGATTCTGCACTTCTGCCTGCAGTAGGCAAGCGTAGCGCCGGCGGGCTGCCCCTGCTGTGATTATCTGATCTGCGGGTGGCAGGCACTGGATGTTCGCTGGCACCCGCCAATCGTCGGTAATACGCGCAGAACTGACATTGTCTATGTAATCAAGGCAGATCTCAGTTCTGACGGGGGGGGGGATGGGTTTTGAGTTCCTGCAAACCAGGGAACAAAATCAATCTCTTCCCTTAGCAAAAGCACCTCACACAGTGCACATAAAACACTGGCTAGGCACACATTTAACCCTTTGATTGCCCCTAGATATTTAACCCCTTCGCAGCCAATTATTAGTAAAGTAACTCTGTGTTATTTTTAGCATCGATCGCTGTATTGGTGTCACCGATTCCTGCCCAGTGCCAATTAGTGTCCGATTGTCCGCCTCAATATCGCAGCCCCGCTATAAGTCGCTGATCGCCGCCATTGCTAGTAAAAAATAAATTAATTGATTTAAATTACATAAATCTATCCCCAATTTTGTAAACGCTATAACATTTGCGCAAACCAATCAATAAACGCTTATTGGGATATTTTTTTACCAGAAATGTGTAGCAGAATAAATATCGGCCTAACTTGATGAAGAAATTCGATTTTTTTTTTCAATGTTTTATAGCAGAAAGTAAAAATTATTGGTTTTATTTCTTTTAAATTGTTTCGTTGCTTTTACATTTTTTTTTGTTATTCGCAAAAATTACAAACCGCAGAGGCGATCAAATACCGCCAAAAGAAAGCTTTATTTGTGACATAAATTTTATTTCTGTACAGCGTCGCACGACCGCGCAACTGTCAGTTAAAATGAAGCAGTGCCGTATCGCAAAAATGGCCTGGTCATGGGGGGGTAAGACTTCTGGAGGTCAAGTGGTTAATCTGCTTGTACAGTGCCTTGAAAAAGTATTCATACCCCTTGAAATTCCCCACATTTTGTCATGTGACACCCAAAAACCTAAATATATTTTATTGGGATTTTAAAGTGGCTCATAATTGTGAAGTGGAAGGAAAATGATAAATGATACAAATAAATATGAGATAAGTGTGGGGGGCATTTGTATGGCGCCCCCTTTACTCTGATACCCCTAACTGAAATATAGTGGAACCAATTGTCTTCAGAAGTCACCTAATTAGTAAACAGAGTCACCTTTGTGTCATTTAATCTCAGTATAAATACAACTGTTCTGTGAAGCCCTCATAGGTTTGTTAGAGAACCTTAGTGAACAGCAGCATGAAGGCCAAGGAACCCACCAGACAGGTCAGGGATAAAGTGGTGGAGAAGATTAAAGCGGGGTTAGGTTATAAAAATAAATCTCCCAAGCTTTGAACATCTCACAGAGCTCTGTTCAATCCATCATTGGAAAATGGAAAGAGTGGCACAACTGCAAACCTACCAAGACATGGCCGTCCACCTAAACTGACCGGCCGGGCAAGGAGAGCATTCATCAGAGAAGCAGCCAAGATGGTAACTCTGGAGGAGCTGCAGAGATCCACAGCTCAGGTGGGAGAATCTGTCCACAGGACAACTATTAGCCGTGCTCTCCACAAATCTGCCCTTTATGGAAGAGCGGCAAGAAGAAAGCCATTGGTGAAAGAAATCCATAAGAAGTCCTGTTTGCAGTTTGCGAGAAGCCATGTGGGGGACACAGCAAATGTGGAAGAAGGGGCTCTGCTCAGATGAGACCAAAATTCAACTTTTTGGCCTAAAAACAAAGCGCTATGTGTGGCCGAAAATGAACACTGCACATCATCCTGAACACACCACCCCCACTGTGAAACATGGTGGTGGCAGCATCATGGTGTGGGGATGCTTCTCTTCAGCAGGGACAGGGAAGCTGGTCAGAGTTGATGGGAAGATGGATGGAGCCAAATACAGGGCAATCTTAGAAGAAAACCTCTTAGTGTCTGCAAAAGACTTGAGACCGGGGCGGGGGTTCACTTTCCAGCAGGACAACGACCCTAAACATCCAGCCAGAGCTACAATGGAATGGTTTAGATCAAAGCACATTCATGGGTTAGAATGGCACAGTCACAGTCCAGACCTAAATCCCATTGAGAATCTGTGGCAAGACTTGAAAATTGCTGATCGCAGACGCTCTCCATCCAACCTGACAGAGCTTGGGGGATTCTGCAAAGAAGAATGGGCAGAAATGTCCTCTCTAGATGGGCAAAGCTGGCAGAGACTTCCCCAAAAAGACTTGCAGCTGTAATTGCAGGGAAAGGCGGTTCTACAAAGTATTGACTCAGGGGGGCGCCATACAAATGCCCCCCCACACTTTTCACAGATTTATTTGTATCATTTTCCTTCCACTTCACAATTATGAGCCACTTTTCATCGGTCTATCACATAAAATCCCAATAAAATACATTTACATTTTTGGGTGTCACATGAGAAAATGTGGGGGATTTCAAGGGGTGTGAATACTTTTTCAAGGCACTGTATTTTGCCTTCTCTAATTCCCCCCTCCCCCCTCATGCTAATGGATTGTTATCAATAAAATCTTTCAACTTTCATTACATTTACTTCATTTTCAGGTCAAGGGGTTAATGCGCCCGCTGCTGTACGACATACGTTAGTGCCAGCGTGAGAGTTAAAATCCTCATGAGATTTCCCCAGTGGCGGCTGTTGGGTTTTTCTTTTTGGGGGGGGGGGGGGCAGATAGCCACACCCCCTCCCCCCGCGGCCAGAGGTCCAGCACTTAGCCGATCCAGGGATCTAGCTGGCGGGCCGTGGTGTCTCCTCCTCCTCTCCGGTGTCCCCTCCTCCAGCGGCTTCCTCCGCCGCACGTCTCCTCTCTCTTCCGCCTTATCCACTTCAGCCCCGGAAGGATTTCCCACTTTAGGACCGGAGCACTTTTTGCGATTCTGCACTGCGTCGTTTTAACTGACAATTGCGCGGTCGTGCGACGTTGTACCCAAACCAGACTTGCGTCCTTTTTTTCCCACAAATAGAGCTTTCTTTTGGTGGTATTTGATCCCCTCTGCGTCATTTCTGATCGCCGCTACAAACAAAAAAAGTGCGGCAATTTAGCAAAAAAAAAAATGTTTTCTTACTTTTTGCTAAAATACAAATCCAAAAAAAAAATAAATATAAAAAAAATTTTTTTTTCATCGGTTTTGGCCGATTTATATTCTTCCTCATATTTTTAGTAAAAAAAACCCTGCAATCGGCGTTTATTGATTGTTTTGCGCAAAAGTTGCCGCGTTTACGAATTATGAGAATTAATTTATGGGGTTTTTATTTATTTTTTACTAGTAATGGCGGCGATCTGCGATTTTTAGCAGTACTGCAATATTGCGGCGGGCATGTTGGACCATTTTGACACTTTTTTGGGACCATTGGCATTTATACAGCGATCAGTGCTATAATAATGCACTGATTACTGTGTAAATGCCATTGGCAGTGAAGGGGTTACCCTGGAGGGGGCGCTCTAAGGGTTAATTGTGTTCCCTCAGTGTGTTCTAACTGTATGGGGGCTGGGCTGGCAGGGGGAGGGGAGTGATCACGGCTTCCATATACAGGAAGCCTGCAATCACAGCCCTTCCCCCTCTGTCAGAACGGAGATCCGTGTTTACTTACACGACCTCCGTTCTCTCACTGCGGGGGGCCATCACGAGTAGCCGACGGCGATCGAGTCCGCCCTACCCGCTCCTTGGCCCCCCCAGAACACCGTGAGAATGCCTCTGGCGGCTTGTGCTCACAATACTCACGGCCGCCGTCACCTTGACGGCGGTTTGCGATAACGAACCACTTTGCCGCCGTCACGTTGCGGCGGGTGGTCGGCAAGTGGTTAATCGCTAGGCATCCAATAGGATCGCCAGACGCTTTGGTCAATCAGGAAACAGGTCACACGACCCGCCTCCTGATTGGCGGGGGGGAACTTTAGTGTGAAAATAGTGAAAATTAATTCGCTATCGTCACACAACTGGGTGGGATCACTGCGCCCCGAGCCCACCCTTTTTTTAATGCAAAATTGAAAACCAATTAAATCCCAGAGTTCTCAGCAGCGCACAAAATTAATTAAAGTGCATAAAGCAAAAGTCCAAGGTGGTAATCAGAAATTCATAATCCCAAGTGCAGTAGGAAACTGAATTAATCGGTCTCCATTCAATCCTCCTCCACCGGAAAACCAGTCCGCGATCACTGCACTGCACCCCCCTCCGACACTGCGACACATCTGGCAACCATCCAGCCTGGCTCTGAGTCGCCGCATAGCCACGCCCTTGACGCGTTTCGTCACATCAGACTTGGTCACAAGGATCTGTTATGCTGGTTACTACCCCGCCGAGCGTAACTCGGCTCAGCAGGCCGGTCACTGCGAAACTCAGACACCCGCATCCTGTCGGATGGCGGGGAGGGCCGACGCCAATGGATGAGATGGCTTATAACGCCCTTCGCCCCCCCGACGCTGGCCTCTCCCTGACGGAACTTTGCGCAGAGGGTTTCTCATAAACTCAGCTACCTTATTGTCATAAAGCAGATCCATAGCATCCACAGGAATGTCAGCTCAGACGCCACAGCTTGATCCTTCAATTGCCCGAAAGCTTTCTATGTTATTCTTATGCATTCTGGACATAGCCATTGTTTCCTACTTCATGTCTATTTCATTGTTGTAATTGTAACTCTTTTTTCTCTTTCCTGAAAACGTAATAAACTTCTTTTGAAATAAAAATCTCCATAGGCGACGTTTAAAAAAATTCTACAGGTTAGCAGTTTTGAGTTGCAGAGGAGGTCTGGTGCTAGAATTATCGCTCTCGCTCTAACGATCGCGGCGATACCTCACATGTGTGGTTTGAACGCCGTTTTCATATGCGGGCGGGACTTACGTATGCGTTCGCTTCTGCGCGCGAGCTCGGCGGGGATGGGGCGCTTAACTTTTTTTTTTTTAAATATTTATTTTACTTTTTATTTTTACACTGTTCTTTTGTTAAAAAAATGTGATCACTTTTATTCCTATTACAAGAAACGTAAATAATAGAATAAAGCATGGCAGAGATCTGGGGGTCAAAAAGACCTCACATCTCATATTTGCAGTAAAATGCTAAATAAATAAATAAATTAATGAGAAGGCTGACCATAGGTCAGCCTGAATTTGTGGGAGGAGTCAGGCGGCATTTAAACCCCTCTCTCCCTTCATCACGTCGCAGGGCTCTCGTGCCCCACCTGCCCTCCCCTTTTTATATACATTTCCCTTCATCGGGATTACTGTCATGGGTATGCCCACTTTTAGGAGTACCGACCACGTGATTACGGCACACTTCAGGTCACTTCCTCAATCTGGTAGTTGGTATCTCCTTTCATAAGTCTCTCACAGACTCTGAGTACAAATAATGATTTGAAAAAAAATGACAGTGCAAAAAAAAAATAAAAATGGGCCCTTGAAGAGCGTTGGGCGGAAGTGACTTGTGACGTCGCTTCCGCCCTGCCATGATATGGAGCCTAGTGAACGGCTTCAGCCGCTCACTCGGCTCATGAACACTGGGGGGGAGAGGAACCGATCATCTCCGCCAGTGCCAGCAGGCCCGGGCGGAGATGACCGGAAACCGGCGGGAGGGGGGCAGCTGATAAAAGTGATCTTGTGGCGAATCCGCCGCTGAGACCACTTTCATCTTACAGAGAATCGCCTGCTGAAAAAAAAAAGATGCCGGGGTTATGGTAGCTCTCTGCTACCATAACAACGGTATTCCACTGTAAATTGATCGCCGTCAGGTGACGGCGTTGGTCCTGAAGTGGTTAATGCGGAATTCCACCGTGAATTTTTTAAAATTTTTTTTGGCATCCACTCTTTTAATAATAAATAGATGTGACCTTTTGTTTCCTTACTTTCAAACCGCCTAGTAATTCCATGTATTTTTTACTCACAATTTAGTTTCTCTCACTGCTGGACTTTTCCATTTTAGGTGAGGGCATCTGAAGCCCATCCTGGGTCTCCTGGCATCTCTTCCTGAAAGAAGTGCATGGTGGGTAACCATGGACTCCTAGATCTCGGTCCGCCTTAAATCGCGTAATTTCCTGTCTGGAAATAACACGATTTTACAGTACAGGGAAGCCCACTGACCCCTGAGAAATGATGAGTCACATCTCCCAGGAGGCCAAGCGAAGCAGGAAGTGAGGAGAAGAGCCTAGGACCTAAAAGGGGAAGATTACAAAGACCACCTAGCAACAAGCGACTTAGGGTAAGTAACATTTTTTTTCTTCCTACAAAGGTAAGTCTATATAGGCAAAGAACTTGAATGTTGTAAAAAAAAAATTCTGGGTGGAACTCCGCTGCTTTGTGTCACTTATTTGTTAGCCATGATTAAGGCCTGATGGCCGAAACGCGTTGGCTTTTTAGACTGGACTGTTGTTCACATGCCATAATAAAAGGATGTTTCAGCCGACTTCCATGACACCAGCATTTTTTTTTTGTATGGACTACATGGAAGTTTACCGAGACTTCATAGGCTGAGTGACATTGCACAGGAGGTGGCAGCTCGGATGCACCTGTTCCAGTCCTGATAAGTAGATCAGGGGGCCGGACACATGGATGGGGGGGGGCCCTCTATGGACGGGCCGCCACTGGATTTCCAAGGATGTTTTAGCCAACTTCCATGGCACCAACCTTTCTCTTTTAATTTTTTTTGTATGGACTTCATGGAAGTTTACAGAGACTTCATAGGCTGAGTTCTGTGTTCATGAGGCTCACCAGACATTGCACAGGAGGTGGCAGCTCAGAAGCACCTGTTCAAGCGCTGATAAGAAGATCAGGGGGCCGGACGCGTGGTTGGGGGCGCCCTCTATGGACGGGCCGCCACTGGATTTCCAAGGATGTTTTAGCCAACTTCCATGGCACCAACCTTTCCCTTTTAATTTTTTTTGTATGGACTTCATGGAAGTTTACAGAGACTTCATAGGCTGAGTGCTGTGTTCATGAGGCTCACCAGACATTGCACAGGAGGTGGCAGCTCAGAAGCACCTGTTCAAGCGCTGATAAGAAGATCAGGGGGCCGGACGCGTGGATGGGGGGCGCCCTCTATGGACGGGCCGCCACTGGATTTCCAAGGATGTTTTAGCCAACTTCCATGGCACCAACCTTTCTCTTTTTATTTTTTTTGTATGGACTTCATGGAAGTTTACAGAGACTTCATAGGCTGAGTGCTGTGTTCATGAGGCTCACCAGACATTGCACAGGAGGTGGCAGCTCGGATGCCCTGATAAGTAGATCAGGGGGCCGGACGCATGGATGGGGGACGCCCTCTATGGACGGGCCGCCACTGGATTTCCCTCTCACTTCCTGTGCTGGAGACACAACAGGAAATGAGAGGAAATCTCTACAAAGGTCTCTTAACCGTTCAATGGCGTGCAAGCAAATTTTCTATTTTTTTTTTTAGTTTCTCATAGACTTGGTGGCGCAATTCGAAAAACATCATCTCACCTTGTTTACCAAGCTAAATGGAAATTCTCTTCTCTTTTATAATTCACATCCAATGATGGCGAGGCCAATCTTCCTCTACAGGAGCGTTTAGAGTTTTGCGTTTTCCGTAGCAGCGGCGAATCTCCAGATCGCCTTTAATGTCCCCGGGAACGGATCAGCGTCTTTTTTTGTTTCTCATCACCTTTTTCTCTTCGGAGTTTACATAATGATCATAATTAGTCTGAAGACTCTCGGCAGCCGCATACCCACACTCCATCTCCGCCATTGTGTTCCGAAGCGCCGTGTTTATCGCCGTGGGGTTTTCAAAAATCCATAGCAACGGATTCCGTACCTAAATGTCTCGGGCTTTTTATTCCAACAGGCAATCATGGCAAACTCATTTTATTTTGTTTTTTTTTCTCCTGGCGCTGTGAATGTCACATTTTATTGCCAAAAAATAAAATAAAAAAATCTCTCCAAAAGCTTTTTTTTTTTTATTTTGTAGGAAAAGAAAGGAAGACTTTTTTTTTTTGTTGTTGTTATGTAACTAATTTACTTTAATTACAGTCTTTAACGTTATTTCTTCTAATTACCGCTCTGTTTATTTGGGTAAGAAAAGTAGCACTGCACAAGTGAGACTCTGCGGAGGCCTCATTCAAGGAGGCTCCGATCTCAACGTCTCCTACAAGTGTTCCGTCTGCTGATAAAAAAAACAACCTAAATAACAAACAAAAAGGAAACAGAACTTTTTATCTTTATTTAACCACCTCAATACCGGGCACTTTTACCCACTTCCTGCCCAGGCCGATTTTCAGCCTTCAGCGCTGTCACGCTTAGAATGACAATTGCGCAGTCATGTGACACTGCACCCATGTGACATTATTATCATTTTTTTCCCACAAATAGAGCTTCTTTTGGTGAGGTTTAATCACCAGGAGTTTATTTTTTGCTAAATAAACAAAAAAAGACTGAAAACTTTAAAAAAACAAAAACATTTTTCATAGTTTGTTATAAAATTTTGCAAACAGGTAATTTTTCACCTTCACTGATGTGCGCTGATGAGGCCGCACGGATGGGCACTGATAGGTGCCACTGATGGGCACTGATGAGGTGGCACTGGTGGGCACTGATGAGGAGGCACTGATGGGCACTGAAAGGCTACACTGATGGGCACTGATGAGGTGGCGCTAGAAGGCACTGATGAGGAGGAGCTGATGGGCACTGAAAGGCTGCACAGATGGTCACTGATGAGGCCGCACTGATGGGCACTGTAAGGCTGCACTGGTGGGCACTGATGAGGCCGCACTGATGGGCACTGAAAGGCTGCACTGGTGGGCACTGATGAGGAGGCACTGATGAGTACTGATGGGCATTGGTAGGTGACACTGATAGACAGCACTGTAGGGCACTGATGTGCACTGATAGGTGACATTGATGAAGAAGCAGTGATGGGCACTGATTGGCAACACTGATAGGCATTGATAGATAGCACTGATAGGCAGCACTGATGGACACTGATTGGCATCATTGGTAAGTACTGATTGGCAGCACTGGCAGGCACTATTTGGCAGCATTGGTAGGCACTGTTGGGACTGCCCTGATTATCAGTGCCGATCTCCCTTTAACATAAAACTGTTATTGGCTTTCTTCTTTCCTCATGCTGTCAGCTTAAGGAAAGAAAAGCTGATAACTGACTTGTGTTTACATCCTGTGATCAGCTGTTATTGGCTGACAGCTGATCACGTGGTAAAGGGCCGCTGTGATTGGCTCGTTACCTCAATCTCTGATCAGCTGAGTTTGATCATAGAGCGCACTGCAGGGGGTGCGCAGGCAGCGCGATCATGGGAGGACATCCATGGATGCCCTCCCGGCAAAATAAGCCCGCACTGTAGCCGTCGTTCGGTTGTAGCACCGGCAGGAAGTAGTTAAAGGTTTTTTGTATCCTCTTTGATTCCTAATGTTGATCCCTCTGGCTTTGAAGGGACCTAAATAGATATAGAGAAACACTTTCTGTGGTGGATCCATGATGAAATTGCTCCAACATTATCTCCACAAGCACTAAATGGCAAGTTTGGGGGCTACCTGACCATCACATCTATTTGAGATATTCCATTCCTAAACGATGACCATTACACAGCGTCCACTCTTCTAGGAAGACTTTCCACCAGATTTTTAAGGGTGTCTGTGGGAATTTGTGCCTATTTATGGGGTCAGATACTGAGTTTGGTTGAGAGAACCTGGATCACCATCTCCAATTCATCCCAAAGTGAACCCATGGTATGGCGGTTTCATTCCACCCACCGGAGCTTACTCATGGGGATGGCCCAGCCCCATGAGTCTTCTCAGAAGAGTGGAGGCTGTTATATCCACAACAAAAGGCACATTTCAGGTGAGTGGCCAGGGTTTAGGAATGTCCAACAAGCTTATAAAGGTGTGATGATCACCTGCCAGTTGTCCACACACAGTGGGTCTTGTCTTGATGTGTGGCTCCAAGGACACCTAGCCAATTCATCACAAAGGTGAGGTTTCCGGTAGGGTTGAGGTCAGGGAAGGACACTCCAGTTCCTCCTCACCAAACTGGTAAAACCATCACCCAAGGGCTTGAAACCATGTAGTTGTGACCAGGTGAAAGTGGTAATAATAAGGGCTACATCATACCCAAGCTACAAGAATTAGTATAGATATGTAGGTTATATTACCTGTATATACTGTACAGTATAGACAACAGCATCCTAATTTTATCGCAGTAAATAATGTAACAAATGCCCATGCGTTGCAGAATACCCCCAGTAACAATTGGGACAATCCCCCCTTTGCAACACTAAAAGAGGAAAAGAAAAATGTTCCTGCTGGAGTTACACTTATTATGTTGTTGAGATGAACTTGGAGCTCCAGATCCATGTGTTCAGAGAGTAATGAAAGTTTGTGGACCCCTCATCATTACACCTTTATAAGCTTGTTGGACATTCCAGTCCAAAACCATGGCCATTATTATGGAGTTGCCCCCTTTGTGGCTATATTAGCCTCTTCTCTTCGGGGAAGACTTTCCACAGGACACAAGATTTTGGGGGAGTCTGAGGGAATTTGTCCAGGTCAGGTACTGATGTTGGATGAAAAGACCTGGCTCACCATCAGTGTATCAATTTAGCCCAAAGGTGTTCAGTAGGGTTGAGGTTGGGGGCCTGTGCAGGACACTCAAGTTCCTCCACACCAAACTGGTCAAGCCATGTCTTTATGGAGCTGGCTCTGTACATAGGAGCACGGTAATGGTGGAACAGCAAGGGGTCTTCACCAAACTGTACTCTCTATGAGTTTAGACATCCAAAACCTTGGCCAATAATATGGAGATGACCTCCTTTGTGGCTATAACATCCTCCACTCTTCTAGGAAGGCTTCCATGTGATTTTGGAGAGTGTGTGGGAATTTTGGGTCAATTTGTGAGGTCAGGTAGTGCTGTTGGATGAGAAGACCTGTCGCACAGTGTGTCAATTCAGCCCAAAGGTGATCAGTAGGGATGAGGTCAGGGCTCTTCGCAGGACACTCAAGTTCCTCCACACAAAACTGATCAAACCATGTCTTCATGGAGCTGGCTTTGTACACAGGGGCACATGTTAGCACTGGCATGGTGGTCAATGGCTTTGTTTATGGCTTTGTTAACCACTGTGATCACATGGCTTTTTTTATATGTTTATTGCTCTGTACATTCATACACTACATGGCCAAGATTTATGGACACCTGACTATCACACCTCTATGAGTTTGTTGGACACCTCATTCCAGAACCATGGGCATAATATGGAGTACCACACATCCTCCCCCATGGCCATTAATATGTAGTTGATCCCACTTTCTGGCAATAACATCCCCCACTCCTCTCACTTTCAACAATATTTTGGAGGGTGTCTGTGGAAATCAGTGCCCATTTGTGAGGTCGGGTACTGATGTTGGATGAGAAGACCTGGATCGCCATGAGCATTCCAATTCATCCCAAAGGTATTCAGTAGGGTTGAGTTCAGGGCTTTGAAGGCCAATTAAGTTCCCCCACACCTAATTGGTCAAACCACGCCTTTATGGAGATGTCGATTGAGAATACCTGGCTCATTCCGATTCATCCCAAAGGGGTTTAGTAGGGTTGAGGTCAGGGCTCTGTGAAGAACACTCGAGTTCCTATACACAAAACTGGTCACACCAAATCTTTATGGAGCTGTCTTTGTATGCAGAAGACCTGGCTTGCAATTGGTGTTACAATTCATTTCAACGGTGCTGAGCAGGGTTGAGGTCAGGGGTCTGAAGGCCACTCAAGTTCCTCCACACCAAATTGGTCAAGCCATGTCTTTATGGAGATGTTGGTTTAGAAGACCTGGCTCATTCCGATTCATCCCAAAGGGGTTCAGTAGGGTTGAGGTCAGGGCTCTGTGAAGAACACTCGAGTTCCTATACACAAAACTGGTCACACAGGTCTTTAGGGAGCTGACTTTGTATGCAGAAGAGCTGGCTTGCATTTGGCGTTCCAATTCATTTCAACGGTGTTGAGTAGAGTTTAGGTCCAGGGGTCTGAAAGCCACTCAAGTTCCTCCACACCAAATTGGTCAAGCCATGTCTTTATGGAGATGTTGGTTGAGAAGACCTGGCTCATTCAAATTTATCCCAAATGGATTCAGTAAAGTTGAGGTCATGTCTCTGTGAAGAACACTTGCGTTCCTCCACACCAAATTGGTCATGCTGGGACAGAAAAAGGTCTTCACCAAACTGTTACCACAAGGTTGAAAGAACACAATTGTTTACAATGTCTTTGTATGATGTTGCTATAGTTTTGTCCATAAATTAAACCCAGCAGCCAGGGCTTTCTTTAACACAGGGCAAAGGGGGCAGCTGCCCTGGGCCCATTTATTGTTGTGGGGCCCAAGGCAGCTTCCCCTTGAGCCTGCACTGCCTGCAAATAGTTGATAAGTGGATTCGGGAGGGCCCAAGAAAATGTTTGCCCAGGGTCCAATCAATATTAAAGACAGCCCTGCCAGCAACAATTGTGGGTCTTCTTTGCAATGAAAATTTGGTTTGTCAAGTGATCCCACCTCTAGAAAAAGTGGGAAATTCAAGAAGCCAGGGGATCTAATGGAATGTTAGCTCAAGTGGTCCATCTATTTGCCGCATTCTTCAGTAGATTGCCCTGGTGCTTCTTCCTATAATATCACTGCTGACTGTAATAAGAATGTGCTTGTACAACGTTCAGATTTATCATCCCCGATTCTTCTCAGGATGAGATTAGAACACGCTGACTTCTCACGCTGAGCATAGAACAATATTTGCACAGAAGAAATAAAAAAAAGACTTCCATCCAGAAAAGGGGATAATATAGGAATCAGAAGGGCTTAACTTCTCCACTACGGAGATCTCATCAGCCAATCGCCAGCTGTCAGCTTTCATTTCCATCTTTTACCGTTCACTGTCCAGGTACCAAAAACCCGCACAGTTATTTTAATCCTCCCTCCGGCCTCCCCTTCAGTCTTGCACAGGGTTACCCGCTCATCTCCTGTACAGAAACAGCTTCCACTGATTTCACTGCACACTGTGAGCTTCTCACAACGTCTATTAGAAGCTGCAGAAAGTCAGATAGAGCTCCGCCTCCTGGCTGGAGGATTTTTTTATTTTTTTACTTTTTTTGGGCCCAGTGGTGCGGCAGGCGTTGTGCTTGACGATGGGGGACTTTTTTTTAACATTTTTTAATAAAGGAATTGTCAAAAACTTGTGTTGTGTCTTTACTCACTTTTTACATTTTTTTGGTGAATGGATAGGGGTACAATATACCGCATACTCATTCACATGGGGGGGGGCGGGATCTGGGGGGCTCAGATCCAATAATCCCCTCGCCTGCAGACCCCCACAACCACCGGCCAGGGTTGTGGGGAAGAGGCCCTTGTCCCCATCAACAAGGTTCTTTGAGGTGGGGGCGAGCTTCCCACGCCCCAAAGCACCACCCCCCATGTTGAGAGCGTGTGGCCTGCAATAGTACAGGGGGGGGGGCGCTCATTTGTCCCCCTCCTTGCATAAGCACTTATGGCAGAGCCTATCATAAGAAGGAGATCTTTTCCATCTCCCTGCTACTACACAGAGCGATAATGCTAATGCGCACTAGGTGATTAGGGTGTGCCCAGGCACCTTCGGCACACCCTGTGTGCACGCATATAATGAGGACCCTGAAGGAAGGAGGAACTCTGATGTAAGGGGTGGCTTTTTCTCAGCCAGCAAATCTTTGCAAAACATACAATGTGGCCCTCGTACTAAAAAGTTTGAAGACCCCTGATCTAAATTACCAAAAATGCCCATCTGTCTTATGGAAAAAGTAAGTCTGCTCCTGTATTTGCCACTTCAAGTCCATGGAATTATAATCTGGTATTCCGGATCAAGTACCGATGATTAGAACCTCCGTGGGGAGTGTGTAGGTGGAACCGGTCCTATATAAACCTTAGACATCTCGGGTCTGGTGATCTCTTTGCTTTTGATATTTGCGAAGGCCCTCAGAAATAAGGTTATGAATGAATCAAGCAGGAGATTTTAAACATTTCACCATATGATCTGAATTCATTCCTCGTATCAATCCTTGGCGCAAGTTTCAAACAAACTAAAAAAGATATAAAAGACTGCGCTGTCTGCTGTTCAACCCTTAAAGTGTTTGCAACCCTAAAAAAAAAGGGTTCTCTTCCCTTATAGCAGATTAAACATCACAGTGCTTGTTCTAATTTGCCCCTCTCTAAACTGTAAAAAAAAAACCTGGACTGATCCTGCCACTTCCTGTGTCCCCCTCTGTGAAATGACCACAATACTCATGGCTGCTGAGCCCTGACTACCGTGGTCAGCTTACGTCCCTCCGTCATCCTCAGCTCTCCTCTGTACTCCTCTCCCCCTCCCTCCCTGCCTGTCAACTCCTGTGTCTGTGTCTCTGTCTCCGCCTCCCCTCCTGTCACTATTCGTAATAGAAAAAACTTTAAAAATATCCTGGTAGCCACGCTCTGAAATGATGACATTCTTCAGTGTCCCGGCGCAAGAAACCATGAAGGGCACCCTCTGTCAGGGCCCTACCCTCAGTGGCGGAACACCAGGGCCCAGAAGCAAGTGCGACGTTTGTGAGTCTGGTAGTTCCACCACTGGTCAGTATTTTTTTATTTTTGTTATTTTATTTTTCTACCATTTTTTTTTTTTTTACAATATTATTTTTTTTATCATTTTTTTACAGTTCTTTTCGGAGTCCTGTTGGGGGGCTTTGGTGAAATATCAGGCCTCTGAAGTTCCACCTTTGAGACAGAGAAAGGAGATTGAGGACACAGCCCTCAATCTCCATCTCTGCAGCCTCAGCTGCACAGAATGAATGTACAGGGATAGCTCTGAACAGAGGCTTCCCGTTCATTCATAAACTGAAACACAGTTTACTATGTTTCAGCTATGAATGGACAGAGTCAGCGATCGGTGCCGATCACTGACTCTATTCATTCAGACATAGAAGGGGCCGGTGAATGACACATTTACCGGCCCCTTCCCTGCCCTCCATCCTGACACATCTTCTGCAGCAGCCGGTAGAAGAGGAGAGGGGGGAAGCCGGGAGAGCTTTGGGGGTGGGGGATGAGGGGGGGGGCAGAAGAGAGCACTGGGGGACCAGGAAAAAGCACAGGGGTAGCTGGAGAAGGAGAACACACAGGGGGGCAGCAGAAGGAAGCTGTATAGGACGAGCGGCCAGATTGGCTACATATAGAGGGACCAACCTCTCAGTTTTTTTTTGCAGCCGCTGAATGCCTGCGGGAGAGAGAAGAGGAGAAATGGGCATTCAGCAGCTGCAGAAGGAAAATGTAGAGATTGGTTCCTCTATATGCAGCAACTCCTCTTATCTAGGTTTGTACGGGGGGGGGGGGGGCGCTCAC
>BLSH010006127.1:544160-556526 GCA_018402905.1 Glandirana rugosa | reverse complement strand
TGTATAAGAGACAGTTACACTTGTGGGCATTGGGAAGAATCATCTCCTTACTAGAGCTGAGCGAACCCGAACTGTGAAGTTCGGGTCCGTACCGAACTTTGGGGTGTCCGCGACCCAGACCCGAACACGGACATTTGAAAAAAAGTTCGGGTTCGGGTTCTGGGTTCGGTTATTTGATCCCGCCTGTTGAATAGCTGCAGGGCAGCCAATCAACAAGCGTTTCACTGGTTTGCCCTTAGAAGCCATCACAGCCATGCCTACTAATGGCATGGCTGTGATTGGCCAGTGCATCATGTGACCCAGCCTCTTTATAAGCTGGAGTCACTTAGTGCTGCATGTCACATGCTCTCAGGTTAGTGTAGGGAGAGGATGCTGCTGGCGCTGTGAGGGACAGATTGCAGATATAATAACATCTCATCCTGCATTACAGAACGACCTGACTGGACTAGGTAGAGTCTACTGCTTAGAGGGACAGATTATTGTTCTAAAATCATCGCCTACTCCTATAGGGTCAGGTTCCTGCTGTTGCTGTAAGGGACAGATTATTGTTCTAAAATCCTCCTCCACCACCGCCGCTTCCACCTACACTGGTCACAGCCTAGTCAACCTTTAGGCTCCTACTCCACATCCACTCCCCCTTCCCATTTTTATTTTTTTTATTTGATTTCAAGTTATTTTCCCTATCCCCATTTTTTTGTAGGGCACTTGTCCTACTCTTACACCCATTTTACTTCCTTTTGCAGCCCTCTAGCACTTGCCAGGACTTTTTTACAGCCAATTTTGTGCCGAAAAGTTCGGATCCCCATTGACTTCAATGGGGTTCGGGGTCCGGGGTCAAGTTCGGGTCAAGTTCGGTACCGAACCCGTACTTTTTCACGTAGTTCGGCCGGGCCCGCCGAACCCGAACATCCAGTTGTCCGCTCAACTCTACTCCTTACAGATAGTTAAAAAGATCAATGGTGTCAGTGGGAACTTATCTGAGAGGGAGAAATTGCTCGTTGCTCAAGGATCCCCTAGCAAGCTCTGGAGAAACCTTGGTTGAGAATCCCTGTTTCTGTCTGCAAAGCCATCTTTATTGCCACACTGGGGTTGTTTCATATAACGAGAAAGCTTGGACTTTTGGGGCACCACACAGACTGTTAAAAAATCAAATCTCCATATAAAATCATGGGATATCTTTGTGCTTATGTTGGGTATTACATGAGCAAAAATGTCAATGCATAAATCAGTCTGGATGTCACACCACTTCCTCAAGCTCAACTTGTCCAAAACCAAGCTCATAATATTTCCTCCCCCACATGCCACTTCCCCTGACTTTTCTGTCAAAAGCAATGGCACAACCATCCACCCATCCCCACATGTCAGGGTGCTCGGTGTTTTCCTGGACTACGAACTCTCCTTTTGGCCCCACATCCAATCACTTTCCAAAGCTTGCCAACTCAACCTCAACAACATCTCTAAAATCCGTCCTTTCCTAACCAATGAAACCACAAAGCTCCTGATTCACTCCCTGGTCATCTCTCGCCTTGACTACTGCAACTCTCTCCTCATTGGCCTACCTTTACACAGACTATCCCCACTTCAATCCATCATGAATGCCGCTACCAGACTCATCCATCTTACAAACCGCTCAGCGTCTAATACCCCTCTCTGCCAATCACTTTATTGGCTGCCACTCGCCCAACAAATTAAATTCAAAATACTAACAATAAGTTACAAAGCCATCCACAACTCTGCTCCCAGCTACATTACTAACCTGGTCTCAAAATACCAACCTAATCGTCCTCTTCCCTCCTCCCAAGACCTCCTGCTCTCCAGCTCCCTCATCACCTCCTCCCAAGACCTCCTGCTCTCCAGCTCCCTCATCACCTCCTCCCAAGACCTCCTGCTCTCCAGCTCCCTCATCACCTCCTCCTAAGACCTCCTGCTCTCCAGCTCCCTCATCACCTCCTCCCAAGACCTCCTGCTCCCCAGCTCCCTCATCACCTCCTCCCAAGACCTCCTGCTCTCCAGCTCCCTCATCACCTCCTCCCAACACCTCCTGCTCGCCAGCTCCCTCATCACCTCTTCCCATACACTACCTGGGTGGACGGCGGACCTCGCGGGGCTATTTGGAGGTGCAAGAGGCTATTGTCAGCCTACCAGGGGGCTCTGGACCAGCGGCAGATCCCCCCCCCCGGTCCATCAGACACTGATCCTTCTTCTCTCCCCCCTGCTATTTTTCCTCTCACTAGACATCCCACTGACTTGAGCTGATATTGAAATATATGATTAATTGAATATGAAGCCCCAGCAACCGTTCGCCCTTTGATGAAATACCTTTGCCCATCTGGTAGTGACATGAGATTTGTCCTTTTTTGGATTTGCATACCTAGCCACTGCGCCCATTGGCACAGAAATTAGTAGGACAGAAAAGGATTCCTCTTTTAGAATAATACACCAAGGTGCTGCAGCTTATCCATTGTAACTTACCCCTGATGAAGGGCCTGTTTATGAACCTGAAATATATATGTTGGGTGCCGAACTCCACCTTCGGACAACGGAAAACACTAATTTCGAATTTCTACCATAACCCTGTGGTGAACTGCAAATGTATCAGTTATTTTATATGTTGACTGTTTACACTGTTTTTCATACTTGTATAAATCTTGATCCCTCTTGTGAGTGACAAATCTCTTTTATATAGAAGATGAAATAAATGTTATATTTTTATACAATATGTGGCTTGGTTCACCTATTTAAAGTCCCACTCAAGGGGTATCTTTATTGTATGTATCCTCCCATACTCGCCTCCAGGACTTCTCCCGAGCCTCTCCCATCCTCTGGAATTCCCTACCCCAATCTGTCAGGCTGTCTCCAAATCTATCCACATTTAGGCGCTCCCTGAAAACTTTCCTCTTCAGAGAAGCCTATCCTGCCTCCACCTAACAACCACACTTTTTATTTTCTCCATCAGCTCATCCCCCACAGTTATTACCCTGTCATATCACTTGACCCTCCCCCCTAGATTGTAAGCTCATACGAGCAGGGCCCTCTTATTCCTCCTGTATTGAATCAAATTGTATTGTAATTGTACTGTCTGCCCTCATGTTGTAAAGCGCTGCACAAACTGTCGGCGCTATATAAATCCTGTATAATAATAATTTGTATCAAAACTCGTCCTGATGCTGGTTCCTCGATGAGGTGAGGATGGCTGGACTCAACATGTTTCTCAGTCAATCAATACTGCTCCATCAGGAGTGCCATTGGAGGTGAGCAACTGGCTGTCTGTCCAACAGGCCCAACACCAGCCCTGCCAATGGTCAGTGCATGGGCACCCAAGGAGCCAGGAGCAAACTCCCAGGTCATCAGTAATTGATAACCTACTAAAGTGGTAGCCAGCACTCCACAAATGATTTCCACATCTGAACAAGATTCCTGGTGCGGGGGGAAGAAAAGTTCCTAGCATACAATGGGAACTTGAATAATGTTCTTGTCACAATCAGGGGTCAGGGGTCTGTCTCGGAGACCAGTAGCTATAGCGGTAGAGAGGATCCCACTGACCAGCAGAATAAGCAGCTCATCCCAGTGGAAGACAAAGGCTCACCCAAAGTGCGGGGTCTAAGCACTAACTGGTATTCACCAGAGCTCCTGATGGTTGAGATGGGTTTTGCTGTACCAGGTTACGGTCCTCAGGATCACCCCACCAGGAGGTGAGCGAGCCGGGGTCCAGTAGCAGATATATAAGGGGGTGAATAAGGTTCAGGAGGGCAGTCTTTTCAATATGAAACCAAAATGAAGAACACGGGGACCTCAAACTAACTGGGGGGAAGTTCAAAACGAATCTTAGAAAGTATTATTTTACTGAAAGGGTGGTTGATGATTGGAATAAACTACCAACAGAGGTTGTGAGACAGTCAACAGTAAATGGCTTCAAACATGCTTGGGATAAACATAAATCCATAGTCAGGCAACAAGGTTAATGTAAAATAAATAAATAAATAAAAAGGGGCAGACTCGATGGACTACTCAGTCTTTTTCTGCCGTCACTTTTCTATGTTTCTATGTTTCTATATAGCAGGCCGGCATCAAGCAGAAGCATAGTCAGTAAACAAGCCAAAGTGGTTGGAAGTCAGGATCAAGCCGAAGCATAGTCAAGGAACAAGCTAAAGGTCAGTAACGAGTATTAGCAAAGATACAGAGGGCAACAGGAGCGATATATTGCCTGGAAAGAGCACAATAATCTAGCAAACAGGAAGTGCGAAGGCATGGCTTAAATAGGAAGTTCATGGGAGTAGCAAAGGGTTCACGAGAAACAAAACACAAGGCAAGGTTGTCTAAGGACCCAGGCAGGGAGCTGTCCAGCCTCTCAGGTGGCTCAGCAAGAAGAGATACTGGCAGACAATAGCAGAGGTTGCAGGTGCAGATCCAAGTCCTGACAGTTGTGAACTGAGAATAGGCACCCAGTCCCATTCATGATCTTTACCATTTCACCACCTTCTATGATTCAGAATTTTTAGATGTCCTTCAACCGTTCCAACAGTAAACAGAATCCAATATGTAAAAAAAATAGTGGACAATTTCCACCACTAGATAAATTACTTAGGAGTATCTATGCTTCTGCAGAAGGTCAGATTCTGGAAAAGACTCCCACTAGCCAACTACAACAAAACCCAGAGGCGGCTCTAGGCTTTGTGAGGCCTTAGGCAAAACCTAGACACAAGGCCCTACTCATGCCCATAATAGGAAAAATAATTCAAGCGATAAAAAAATTAACATTATAAATTGCATATATTAAGAGCTTTAAAGTGCTGGTGTCAGTACTCTTTATCCTGGTGCTGCTGGTATCAGTGTCAAATTAGGCGGTTGCGAGGCCCCTGTGAATGTGAGGCCTTAGGCGACCGCCTAATTTGCCTAATTAGAGAGCTGCCTCTGACAGAAGCTATCTTTGGCTCTGGGGTTACTTTGAAGCTGGACATTTGGGTGTCTATTTTTGGTATCCATGTGTTTTATATGTAAATGATAAAGGTTGGAAGTAGTGGATACTCCCTTTAAGCTATATGATCTGCCCTTTTCTTGATGAAGAAACTTCTCCTCTTTGGTTTTCTCTCCAGATAGGAGACAACTTTTCATGAACATTTAATAACTATAATTTTTACTTGTATTTAGGAGGCAGCGGTGGGTGGGGAACATGAGTCAGTAATCAGCAAATTGTCACTTCCCAAATTTAGTAGAGCTTGCACTCATTTTTTTTTTTTTTTATCAGATAGTTTTTATTGAAAACTTTTTTGTGACAAACAAACCCAGAAAACAACAAGTTAAGAAGAATTATACACTTACCAGGGTATGCAAGGTCTACAGAAGGAATGCTATAATGCCACTGTGTAATAAACGAACATCCAAAAGGATTTCTTGTAATCATTTTCCAATATTCATACATCTTACACAACATTGACCATGCTAGCAAAAACATGTCCTACGTATACCTCTAGGCATGTGTTGGCCGTCTGGGCGTGCTTCCACTTTTGTGTCCCTATCCCTGATCCTTGGAGTGATTAATAAAAAAGAAAAGAAAAATAAACCCAGGGAGCAGGAAGAAGGTATTTTATACTCTTTAAACATGGTTTCGGGGTTCACAACAATATGACATTGGGTACATGATTAGTAGGTTGAAAGTCTGCTAGTATAAACCTTATCCAGTTTTTAAGATTACGGCCAGGGCCGGCTCTATTACTAGGCAGAGTAGGCGGCCGCCCAGGGCGCCAAGCCCCTGTCCATATACTACCCCAGCCTGTCTATATATTACCCCAGCCTGTCCATATACTACCCTAGCCTGTCTATATATTACCCTAGCCTGTTCATATACTACCCCAGCCTGTCCATATACTACCCCAGCCTGTCTATATATTACCCTAGCCTGTTCATATACTACCCCAGCCTGTCCATATACTACCCCAGCCTGTCTATATATTACCCTAGCCTGTTCATATACTACCCCAGCCTGTCCATATACTACCCTAGCCTGTCTATATATTACCCTAGCCTGTTCATATACTACCCTAGCCTGTCCATATACTACCCTAGCCTGTCTATATACTACACTAGACTGTCTATATACTACCCTAGCCTGTCTATATACTACCCTAGCCTGTCCATATACTACCCTAGCCTGTCCATATACTACACTAGACTGTCTATATACTACCCTAGCCTGTCTATATACTACCCTAGCCTGTTCATATACTACCCTAGCCTGTCTATATACTACCCTTCTCTGTCCATATACTACCCCAGCCTGTCCATATACTACCCTAGCCTGTCTATATACTACCCTAGCCTGTCCATATACTACCCTAGCCTGTCCATATACTACCCCAGCCTGTCCATATACTGCCCCAGCCTGTCCATATACTACACTAGCCTGCCCATGTACTACCCTAGCCTGTCTATATACTACCCTAGCCTGTCCATATACTACCTTAGCCTGTCTATATACTACCCTAGCCTGTCTATATACTACCCTAGCCTGTCTATATACTACCCCAGCCTGTCCATATACTACCCTAGCCTGTCTATATACTACCCTAGCCTGTCCATATACTACCTTAGCCTGTCTATATACTACCCTAGCCTGTCTATATACTACCCTAGCCTGCCCATATACTACACTAGACTGTCTATATACTACCCTAGCCTGTCTATATACTACCCTAGCCTGTTCATATACTACCCTAGCCTGTCTATATACTACCCTTCTCTGTCCATATACTACCCCAGCCTGTCCATATACTACCCTAGCCTGTCTATATACTACCCTAGCCTGTCCATATACTACCCTAGTCTGTCCATATACTACCCCAGCCTGTCCATATACTGCCCCAGCCTGTCCATATACTACACTAGCCTGCCCATGTACTACCCTAGCCTGTCTATATACTACCCTAGCCTGTCCATATACTACCCTAGCCTGTCTATATACTACCCTAGCCTGTCCATATATTACCCCAGCCTGTCCATATACTACCGTATATAAAATTAAAAAGTTTAAATCACTGCGCTTAGCCAAATGTGCAATATATAAAGTCTGTTACATAGTCCTTTAAACTCTTATTTTGCAGGGAATAGACCAGTATAAACCACCCCAACTGTGATGGCAAACGTGCTCGTGCTCAACAGGGCATAAGTGCTGCAACTTTGCTTGCTGTGCCCCACATGGATGTGCACTCACCCCCTACTCCGATGACCACCTATCTTTAGCGTGGTCTGGTAAAGCTTAGCGGGGGTGTCCCCTGTGGGCTTTTCCGGTATGGTGCACGATGTTTAACCCCATGACTGCCACCACCATATGTCATAATGCAATGGCAGAGAGGGGTTTTACATTCCACAAACCAACTGTTGGCTTTATGATAAAAGTGATCAGGTGGCTGTAAAAGACCCCTGATGTCTCATTAAAGAGAACCTGTCACAAAGGTTTTATGTCCCCATGTGATATAAATACGTTTTTCACCACCCATGGCCACAATCTATCCAAAGCATTGTTTAGAAATACTTAAATTCCCAGCAGCAGAATGATTCAGATTCCAACAAATCTATTACTTTTTATACTCTGTTACCTGAGGGAGTAGAGAGCCACCTGTACTAACTGCTTATGAGAGATGGGTGCTAAAAGTAAGAGAGGGACATATCAATCATCATGTGAAGCACTGATCCACCAACAAGATAAACTACCATATATGCCAGCATGGGAGTTGGCAAGACTGACACCTTAACTACTTGGCACTTTCTAAACTAAGGGCCAGTTTACTGTGGATCAGACTTTAGGGGGGCCGGACAGTGGCCAGTGGAAGTAAAAAATGCCTTGTCGCCAGTGGGAGTAAACGATGTTCCATTTTTTGGTATTAGGGGACATATTTGTGCCCCATCGTTGGTGTCAATGGGAGGAATAGTGCCCCTATTGTTGGTGCCAGTGGGAGGAATAGTGCTCCATCATTGGTATCAGTGGGAGGAATAGTGCCCCATCATTGGAGTTAGTGGGAGGAATAGTGCCCCATCATTGGTGTCAGTGGGAGGAATAGTGCCCCATCATTGGTGTCAGTGGGAGGAATAATGTCCCATCATTGGTGTCAGTGGGAGGAATAGTGTCCCATCATTGGTATCAGTGGGAGGAATAGTGTCCCATCATTGGTATCAGTGGAAGGTATAGTGCCCCATCATTGGTGTCAGTGGGAGTAATAGTACCCCATTATTGGTATCAGTGGGAGGAATAGTGTCCCATCATTGGTATCAGTGGGAGGAATAGTGCCCCATCATTGGTGTCAGTGGGAGGTATAGTGCCCTACTGCTGGTATCAGTGGGAGGTATAGTGTCCCATCATTGGTGTCAGTGGGAGGAATAGTGCCCCATCATTTGTGTCAGTGGGAGGAATAGTGTCTCATCATTGTTGTCAGTGGGAGGAATAGTGCCCCATCATTGGTGTCAGTGGGAGGAATAGTGCCCCATCATTGTTGTCAGTGGGAGGAATTGTGCCCCATCAATGGTGTCGGTGGGAGGAATAGTGCACCATTGTTGGTGTCAGTGCAAGAATTATTGCCCCATTGTTAGTGTCAGTGGAAGGAATAGGGCCTCATATCAGTGGGAGGAATAGTGCCCCAAGAGCTGTACTAAGGTATACAAATGGCCACATTCATCTCCCCCACTTTGGAGACCACTGCTCTAGAAGTTTAATAATCTCCTGTGGTATAATTAATGTATCTGTCACAGTCAGGGGTCAGGCTGGGAGATCATTAGCTATAGCAGTAGAGAGGCTCCCACCGACCAGCAGGATAAGTACACAAGCAGGTCACCCTGGCAGATGACGCGGGCTCACCCAAGGTGCGGAGTCCAAGCACTATCCGGTATTCACCAGAGCTCATGATGGCGGGATGGATTTTGCTGCGTGGTAGTGCCAGATCTCCATCCTCAGGATCACTTCAACAGGAGGTGAGCAAGCCGGGGGCCAGTAGCTAATATGGCAGGAACAAGCAGAAATGTAGTCAGTAAACAAGCCAAAGGTCAGTAAACAAGTTGTTTCAGGTTGGGATCAAGTAATAACTTAGCTGAGGAACAAGCCAAAGGTCAGCAGCAAGTGGTTGCAGGTTGGGATCAAGCAAAAGTGCAGTCAAGGAACAAGCCATAGGTCTTTAGTGGCGATACGGATGGATGGCAGTAGGAGGGATGTGATCGAAACATTGGTGGTGTCTTAAAAATCCCAACTTTTTTCACCATTTCCATTAAGAAATGGATGTAGCTCTCCCCACCATCATAAAAAAACTTCTAGCAATACTTGGTTAGAAAAAGCAACATATGATTTGCCGAATGCCGATTCCTTGCTTTATATTTGGACCTCATAAAGTAGTTTTGCTGGTGAGTAGAAAAGGACGATCGCGTTGGGTTTAGAGTTAACAGTAAATTTAGCCATCACATCCCGAGATAAAAAAAAGAAAGAAAAATACAATAAAATACCTCCAAAAACGCAAAGGCCAAAGCTCTTCTCTCTGAATGGTATTTATCATTTTTTTAATGGTATTATAATAAGTCTTCCTTGCCTGCGGCAGATTGCTGAGCTCAGCATGAAGTGCGGTATATTTACTTTACTCCGGAATAATCTTCCCCTATTATCTACACGCCGCGGATTCGTCACCTTAGCACAAAATTAAGCAGGAATTTTCTTCGCAGCGGAATCCGCCACACATGATCTAATCCGCTCGCGTGATATTAATAGCGTGTAGGAACATACGTCGAATGTGCATTATAAGGCATCGCCATATGCCAGCTGACACCGCGGGAAAAAAAAAACATATTGTCGCCATGCATCAGGAATCAACCCAGGGGGGCGGTTTGGTCGTTAGGCGTGAAAAAGATAAAGTGAAAACTGGCGATGTGCGAACCTGGCCTATGGATCCCTCATTGAAATGGAGATATATGTATACTGAGGGATTATATGGAAGATGTTTCACACATAAATGGCTGACATCAGCTGTGACAGATGAGACGGAGCTGAAAAGGGGCCATATATATTTATGAGGCAAAAGATAATGGAAACTTTTATTGCATGGTGAGGCTATGTTCCAGTGCCCTATTAGTGCAGATACTGTATAATTCTGCCACGCAAAGTTGGTGAGGTGTAGGCAGGTGCAGTTAGGCTTTCTGCCTGTAGGGGGCTCTGTGCCATTATTGCATGGGAAGGGGGGGTCTCAAAAGGGAATTGATCCCTTAGTGATTCACTACAGTGTCTCAAAAGGAGAAGTGATCTAATTGGTTACAGAATTCTTGAGAGATTTCAGTGGCCATCTTGGATGAGAGAAACTCTTAAATAAGGGGGTCTTTAAATAAGTTGCATGCAGGGGCGTAACGATAGGGGTTGCAGGGGTTGCAATTGCAACCGGGCCCCATGGTCTAGGGGGCCCATGTGCCTCCCTTGTACACCTGAATAGGAGGGATGGCGGGGGTGGCATTTAGAGGACCCAATCTCCTCCATTTTCCTCTGTCCAGTTTACTTGTCTTCTGCTGTTCCCAGGGCCCCTGTGTGCTTCCCTGGTCCCACTGGGGCCTGCTGCAGAACTTGTGAAAGGGCCCCACTGCAGTACCGTAATAAAGGGACCCACGATAGGCGTAAAGGGCCCCAGGATCAGTGGTAAGAGGGAAGGGCCCTGGCCAGGGGTCAGGGGGCCCTTCATAATTTCTTGCACCGGGGCCCTGAAGGTTCTAGTTACGCCTCTGGTTGCATGCCTGATGAAGAGGTCCTTCATGGCTCCGAAACGTTGCTATCTGCTGTAATGATGTGATCGCTGATTAAAGCTTTGGACCCATTTTGGACATCTTGATGTGCTGGTGACATCGCTCTCCCTGCTTTTAAATAAGGGAACCCAAGTCATTTTGGTGCACTCCTGGTGAGTGTACAGTCAGGGACCACGAGCAATACTGGTGGCTAGTCCTACTACTGTACTGCTCACTGTTCAACTTGCTTGAGGGGAAGCTGTACTTGAGGACCTGCAGTGCAAGGATCCCCCTGCTTCTTCTTTATCCATTCTGTGGATCTGTACTTTCTGCATCTATCTACCACCAGTCA
Source organism: Glandirana rugosa (assembly GCA_018402905.1). NCBI lineage: Eukaryota > Metazoa > Chordata > Amphibia > Anura > Ranidae > Glandirana > Glandirana rugosa. The sequence goes on along the minus strand of BLSH010006127.1, from coordinate 545,440 downwards.
TCAGATTACCAGTCTTCAGTGGGGCAGCTCTGGCAATTCTGGTGAGTGTACAGTCAGGGACAGGAACCCTCTTGTGAGGGACAGTACAAAGGTTCCTATGGAGTAGGGACAGCTCAGGACGGGCGCCTTGGTCATTGATAATACTCTGGTGGTAGGAGCGAAGTCTGTGTAAACTGCTAATCTTGTCCTATCTACATTTCATGAAAGAATGCTGCTACCTCTGCTAGCATGGTAAGGTAGGTCAGTAACAGGGAAAGGATCAATTATCAGGAGACCACAAGCAATACTGGTGGCTAGTCCTACTGCTGTACTGCTCACTGTTCTCCTTGCTGGGAAGGAAGCTGTAAATTAGAACCTGCACTGCAAGGATCTCCCTGCATCTGCGTCATCAATTCTGTGAATCTGTGCTTCCCTCACCTCTATCATTACACCACCAGTCATCAGATCACCCGTTATCAGGGGGCAACTCTGACATGAGGAAGCAAAGCCCTGTGTCTACCAAGATGGCTGCCTCTACACAGAGACACAGTGCAGAATAGGGCATGATAGGTCATGAAAAGGATCAGTTATAGGGAGACCACAAGCAATATTGGTGGCTAGTCCCACTACTGTACTGATTACCAGGGGCGTTGCTAGGTGGGAAAAAGACCAGGGGCTCCAGCCCGAAGAAATGCGGCGCGCGTAGCGCGCCGTGGCGAAAGATGGGCGTGGTCAAAATGAAATAGGGGCGTGGTTTAAAGGGGCGTGGCTCACACCTGAGATGAATAAGGGATGGGGGGGAGGAAGAAAGAAAGAGATAGGGAGGGAAGGAAAGAGAAGAGAAGGAAGGAAAGAAGTCGGGATGGAGGGACAGCAGGCCCAGATCCTTCACCACAATAACAATATGTGTATTCCAGGAAGTTTAACAATCAGCAGATAAAGATACTCCAAACGCTTCAATCATCCCGGCACCATGGTTGTTATGGTGTCAGGATCATTGAAGCGCATAATTTCTATTATTACATTGTAATATAAAATGAAATAGTTCAACTCACCATAATGCAGAATCAGTGGGAGCCCCGAGCGTGCCACTTGCCACATCGCCTGCCACCAGATCTCCCCAGCAGAGTTCCTCCTTCCATCACAGGTGCCCCAGCGGAGTTGCTCCTTCCATCACAGGTGCCCCAGCGGAGTTCCTCCCTCCCCGTGGACACTACATTCCTCCTTGAGACGACCCCGTGGACACTACCTTCCTCCTTGAGGCGACCCCGTGGACACTACCTTCCTCCTTGAGGCGACCC
>BLSH010006127.1:514874-525637 GCA_018402905.1 Glandirana rugosa | reverse complement strand
ATTTTTTGTTGGGGGGGCGATGGGTTGAGCTAGGAGTAGGGATTGAGGGGGGTATGGAGTGGGGGGGAAGGATGAGTACTCGGGGGAGAAATTTGAGGGGTGTAAGATTTGTACTGGGAGGGCTGTTTTTTTTCTTTCGGGCGGAGGCATTTGTGCTGGGGGGGATTTGGGGGATGGGAGGATTTGTGCTAGGAGTGGGGATTGAGGGGGTGGATTGGGGGGAAAAGGATGTGTACTCAGAGGGGAAATTTCAGGGGTGGAGGATTTGTGCTAGGGGGGCGATTCTTTTTTTGGGGAGGGGCATTTGTGCTGGGGGGGGTTTGGGGGAGGGGGGCAAAGATTTGTGCTGGGAGGGAGGATTTCAGCATGGGGGTTGATTTGTCCTGGAAGGGGGATTTTTGCTTAGGGGGTAAGCATGCAGATTATTTTTTTGGCAGGGGTGAATTTTTGCTCCCATATAATACTTGGGGGGGCGGAGCGCAGTTTGGCGTGCTAGGTTCTAGTTGATCGCTGTTCGATGTCGATTGGTCGCCTTGGATTCTAGATGGCCTTGTCCCGGTACTGGCTACACTTGCATACTCTTCCACCACTTGCCGACCGCCCGCTGTGGCTTGACGGCAGCAAATTGGCTCGTTATCGCAAAACGCCATCACCTGACGGCGGGCGTGAGAACGAGTATTTTGAGCGCACGCCGCCGGAGGTGTGCTCACTGTGTTCTGAAGGGGCCAGGGAGCGGGTAGGGGGGACTCGATGTCTGCCGGCTACCCGCGATCACCCCCCCCGGAGTGAAAGAACGGGGGTCGGTGTAAGTAAACACGGATCTCCGTTCTGACAGAGGGGGAAGGGCTGTGATCACAGACTTCCTGTATATGGAAGCAGCGATCACTCCCCTCCCCCTGCCAGCTCAGCCCCTATACAGTTAGAACACACTGAGGGAAGACAGTTAACCCTTAGAGCGCCCCCTGCAGATTAATCCCTTCACTGCCAATGACATTTACATAGTAATCAATGCATTTTCATAGCACTGGTCGCTGTATAAATGCCAATGCCCCCAAAAAAGTGTCAAAATGGTCCGACATGTCCGCCGCGATAAAATTCACAGATAACCGCCATTACTAGTAAAAAAAAAAAAATTAAACCCCAGAAATGAATTCTCATGGTTTGTAAACGCAGCAACTTTTGCGCAAACCAATCAATAAACGCAGATTGCGATTTTGTTTTTACAAAAAATATGAGGAAGAATATAAATCGGCCAAAACCGTTGGAAAAAAGCTTTTTTTTTATATATTTTTTTTGTTTGAATTTGTATTTTAGCAAAAAGTAAGAAAACTTTTTTAGTTCTTTGCAAAATTGTCGCTCTCCTTTTGTTTGTTTATAGCGGCGATCAGAAATGACGCAGAGGGGATCAAATATGAGGAAGAATATAAATCGGCCAAACCCGATGAATAAATTTGTTTTTTATATATATATTTTTTTTGGATTTGTATTTTAGCAAAAAGTAAGAAATATTTTTTTTTGCAAAACCGTCACTCTTTTTTTGTTTATAGCGGTGATCAGAAATGACGCAGCGGTGATCAAATACCACCAAAAGAAAGCTTTATTTGTTGGGGAAAAATGGACACAAATTTTGTTTGGGTACAACGTCGCACGACCGCGCAATTGTCAGAGCGACGCAGCGCCGAATCGCAAAAAGCGCTCTGGTCAGGAAGGGGGAAATCCTTCCGGGGCTGAAGGGGTTAAGAGGAGGAAGAAGAAAAAAATGTTGTCCAGCTTACAGGGAAAGATGAGCAAAGGGAATGTTGTGAATATTTTTACTGTCCAGCGAGCAGACAGGTAGACGCAGCAATTGTAAAGGAATACAATGACTGTACAGCATAGCAGTGCAGGGTGAATCACATGACTGGCTGAACAGAATTACATTTTTTTTTTATTATGATTTATTTTGCTCTTTTAATGAATCTGCTTTACAATGCAGTGCCAGCCTCCTCCTCTCCGCCACCAGCGACCTGCATCTCTAATTCCTCCTCTTCACAACACAGAGCAGCAGTGTGAAGCGGTCGGTCAGCGACTTTACAGCGGCTCTGAATACATTCCTTTCCTGCTAAGCATCCAAGTACAGCCACCCCCGGACATACAGAAGACATAAATGCCATACTGTCACTACAAATAAAAGAGCAGCCGGGGATTATTGTGCCGAGGTCTGCACAACAACCAAAGGGGCGAGACATAAATTTCTCTTTTATGTCGGAACGCGCGCTGAATTTAATGGCTTCCTGGAAGAATCACCTTGGAATGAATGGACCATAAACATATAAACATTTCCAGAGGAATAAATGGGAGAAGGGTTTTATTTGACTCCTGTAAGAACAGCTTTATATTGCTGATAGAGATGGTCTACAGCAGGGTTTCTGTCATGGTCCTGGCGGTGGAGTCTGTCTTCTGCAGGGGACAACCGCTTTTACACACCCGATTCCGGGACCCCTGGTAGTAGAGACAGGAAGTCCCGGAGTGCGGGATGGCACGAGGGCTGCATGGCCACTGGTGGTGATGTGAAGCTCCAGGTGGTTGCGCAGGAGGATGGGTGGTCGTGCAGGCTGGGTCAGCAACTGGCGGGCAGATGAGGCACAAAAGGTCAGGCAAAGAGTGGTCAAGGTCCAAGCAGGGTTCGTTAACAGGTTGGCGGCAAAGTACAGAGGGGTCAGGCAAAGGGATGGTCGTGGATAGCCGGGGTCGGTGCAGGCAGATAGTTAGCAGGTCAGGTCAAGACAGCTTTATATTGCTGATAGAGATGGTCTACAGCAGGGTTTCTGTCACGGTCCTGGTGGTGGAGTCTGTCTTCTGCAGGGGACAACCACTTTTACACACCCGATTTGGGGACCCCTGGTAGTAGAGACAGAAAGTCCCGGAGTGCGGGATGGCACGAGGGCTGCATGGTCACTGGTGGTGATGTGAAGCTCCAGGTGGTCGTGCAGGCTGGGTCGGCAACTGGCGGGCAGATGAGGCACAAAGGGTGTGGCAAAGAGTGGTCAAGGTCCAAGCAGGGTTCGTTAACAGGCTGGTGACAAAGTACAGAGGGGTCGGCAAACGGATGGTCGTGGATAGCCTGGGTTGGTGCAGGCAGATAGTTAGCAGGTCAGGTTAGCGGGTCGGATCACGGAAGCAGGGACAACACAGGAACAGGTCACAGGGAACAGAGCTGAAGCTCACAGGTACTCAGACGCTGTAGAACGGACAGCACTTGCTGACAGGTGCAGGAAGCTTAAATAGCATTGTTTGGCGCCGTTTCCGGCGCGCACGTGCGTGGACACGCGCGGGCGCGCAATGCTCAAACGGCAAAGAGTGCAGAAATGGCCAGTCTTTTCCTAACAGTTTCTCAACCAGGGTTTCCGTGGAATCCTAGGGTTCCTCCAGAGGTTGCTAGGGGTTCCTTGGGGAGTAGGCAATTTCTGCATCTCAGATAAGTTCCTACTGACATCATTGATCTTTTTAGCTATCTGTAAGGAGCATTCTTCCCATTGATCATCACACTAAAATATCATGAGTTGTAGATTACTAATCCCCGAGAACTATTTTAAGGGTTCCTCTGTGTTGAAAAGGTTGAGAAAGGAAGCACCTGTGCAGCAAAAAGACCCCCCACTTCCACCCTAATAAAGTCAGAGCTTCATACAATGCAAAATAATTCTAATAAATGTTGTGATATCAGAATGTAACCTCCCGTGAGTACATGGTGGACGCTGTCAGGACTAAATAAATGGAGCGCCCTGGTTTACAGCGGGGGTGCTGTTAAATTTAGTTTTCTGGGTGGTAAATAGCCTGGCCAAATTGTTAGGGGATATCCTGATTCTTCTCCTAACTCTGGGTTCGGTGCATCCCTCTCCTCTGCCATTGGGTGGCACTGTTGCTGATGGCATTGGAATGATAAGATCTACATGAACTTGTAATATGAATGATGGGCTGCTCCAGCCAATGGGCAGGGGTTTTATTGGGCCCCATGGCCTGCTGGGAAAGCCTATATATTTGGGAGGAGTCAGGTGATCGCGGTTCTGTGCCACCCGGACGGCTGCCTGGGTGGACGTGTGTTAAAAGCTCCCATCAAGTGTAAGTATTCGCCAGCACACCAAGGATCACCGTCCAAAGGTTCTTTAGAACAGAAAGATCACATCACAGAGAGCGCAACGTTTCGGAGCCATGCAGGACCCCTTTGTCAGGCATGTGATATGACACATGCCTGATGGTGATCCTTGGTGTGCTGGCGAGTACTTACACTTGATTGACGCTTCCAGTGTCCAGCTGGTAATCGCTGCAGCACCCACTTCTACACAGGCCATACTTTGCCAGAAAGGTGCGCATTAACAAAATTTACAAGACTGTTAAAAGCTCCCGGCTGCTAGGCCAGAAGCCTGAGGCCTATCTGGGACGTAGCTCCCAACTGTCCCTGATTTCGAGGGACTGTCCCTGATTTGGAACAATGTCCCTCATATCTCCTCATTTGTCCCTCATTCTGGTCTGATCTTTATAGTTGTATATAAAATATCTTTTTTATCTTTCAAAAAGTGTTTTACAGTGCTAAACTTTTCATCCAATTTATTAATTGCTGCATTTGTAAATTCCAAAAGCCAATATAACAGGAATAGTAGTGGTAAAAAAAACACTTGTGGGTTTAACCAATCAATTTCTTTTGTACAATTATCCTTTAAGGGGGGGCAGGGGGTGTGTCCTATGCCTACATACTTTTACTAATAGGTGTCCCTCATCCCCATCTCAGAAAGTTGGGACGTATGATCTGGTTCCTGGTTGCTAGGCAGTCTGAGGCCTACTCAGGATCGGCAGCAGCAGTGGAGTGTTGGGGCTTCATATCGGAAGCCTAGCCGACTTGCAGGGGTTCTCCCAGCCGGAGAGCCCCTTTCTATGTTGGAGTTGAAGAGACGGAGTTCTCAAGGAAGACAATCATTCCTGTCGCCAGAGGCAAAGTGTGAACCAGGGTCAGAGGTGAAGGGGAAGCTGTCGCCTACGAGGGACAACACTCCTGTTATCAGAGGCCAGAGTTTAAGTCTGAGAGAGAACCAGAGCAGCCTTCTTCACTAGCTGGGGGACAGTGGAAAAGTCTCGGCAGAAGTCAAGCTAGGAACCCAGCAGGATAGAGGGGGTGCCGCTTGCAAGAGAGTTCAGCAGTTGGGCTGAAGAGCCGAGGAAGGGACCCAGCAAGTTGGCGTGGAGGACGCTCGGGATATACAGCATTTGGCTGTGTGAAGCACTAGGGACCCAGTGGCAGTGGGCGTCCAAGAAGTCTTGTTGGGAGGCTGTGAGTGTAAAACCTGTGAAGCTACAGCGGGAAGCTGTGAGACAGAAGCCAGATCTGCACAACGGGGATACCAAGCTTGGTATGGGCATCAATCTGTTTTGAAGTCCAACATTCAAGTTCAGAGTACAATCAAACAGTTCTAGTCAGGCAAAGTCAGTTGGAAGCATTGTGGGACTGTTGCTACATTGAGAGTCGTGTTCAAAGAGTCTCGGAGTCTGCTAAGTGCTATTGCACCCATCCAAAGGGTGTCCTGGCCCTAACCCTCTCTCCCCAGTTCTTGAAGAGAAAAATACATCTCTTTTGTTCTGCATCATCAAAGCGTCTGGCGCTCAACTCCATTCTTCTATCTGCACCCACTATGCCTAGTAACCCACACTGTGAGAATAGATTTCGGTCCTCCCTAACTTTGAAGGTCATCATCAGGCCTGTGGAGGTCAGGGCCCGGGCTACATATATATATATATATAATGGAGTGCATGGGTTTGAGAATGCAGCGAGCACCTTAAAGTGAAAGGTGTTGGTGCTTTGACTTGGGGGGCACTGACCACTAAGTGACATCACCAGTTGCTGGTATACTACTACAGTTAGAACTTATTTCCTCCCGTGATATCACATGTGGTAATACTAGCAGGGAGGTAAGGTCAGTTCTGGATCCGTTCACTCCCATGTGTTGTGAGCCGTTTCTAGAGATACAATCCAGGAAAACTGAACTTGAATCAGGGAGGGCCGGGGTTTGGGCTGGAGCAGATTTGCACACTGAATAGGGGCCCCATACAGGTAATTAGCTACCTTGCTAAATACTTCAGTTCTTCATCCAGGCCTTATCTGTAATCTGGTGATCCTAGAACACGCCTGCTGGTGATCATGGAACACATTTTATGGTGATCCTGGAACACATCTGCTTGTAATCCCTGAACACACCTGATAGTAATACTGGAAAATACCTCCTGGTGATCCTTGAACACATATGCTGGTGATCCTAGAACACACCTGCTGGTGATCATGGAACACATCTGACAGTAATCCTGGAACACATCTGCGTGTGATCCATGAACACACCTGCTAGTAATACTAGACCATACCTCCTGGTGATCCTGAAACACACCTGCTAGTGATACTAGAACACACCAGCTGGTGACCATTTGACACATTTGCCGGTGATCCTGGAACACATCTGTTTGTGATCCTTGAACATATATCCTAGTAATACTGGAACATACCTTTTGGTGATCCTTGAACAGCTACCTTTGAAAACGCCTTCTAGTAATACTGGACTGTACCTCTTTGTGATCCTGAAACACACCTGCTAGTGAAACTAGAACATATATGCTGGGTGATCATGGAACACCTGCCAGTGATCCTGGAAAACACCTGCCAGTGATCCTGGAAAATACCTGCCAGTGATCCTGGAAAACACCTGCCAGAGATCCTGGAATATACTTGCCAGAAATCCTGGAAAACACCTGCCAGAGATCCTGGAAAATACCTGCCAGTGATCCTGGAAGACACCTGCCAGTGATCCTGGAAAATACCTGCCAGAGATCCTGGAAAACACTTGCCAGAGATCCTGGAAAATACCTGCCAGTGATCCTGGAAAACACCTGCCAGTGATCCTGGAAAACACCTGCCAGTGATCCTGGAAAACAGCTGCCAGTGATCCTGGAAAACACCTGCCAGTGATCCTGGAAAACAGCTGCCAGTGATCCTGGAAAACACCTGCCAGTGATCCTGGAAAACACCTGCCAGTGATCCTGGAAAACACCTGCCAGCGATCCTGGAAAATACCTGCCAGTAATCCAGGAAAACACCTGCCAGTGATCCTGGAAAACACCCGCCAGAGATCCTGGAAGACACCTGCCAGTGATCCTGGAAAACACCTGCCAGTGATCCTGGAAAACACCTGCCAGTGATCCTGGAAGACACCTGCCAGTGATCCTGGAAAACACCTGCCAGAGATCCTGGAAAACACCTACCAGTGATCCTGGAAAACACCTGCCAGTGATCCTGGAAGACACCTGCCAGTGATCCTGGAAAACACCTGCCAGAGATCCTGGAAAACACCTGCCAGAGATCCCGGAAAACACCTGCCAGTGATCCTGGAAAACACCTGCCAGAGATCCGGGAAAACGCCTGCCAGTGATCCTGGAAAACAAGTGAAATATACCTGCACGGTTGCCAAAACTCTGCATGGCCATGCACATTTGCGCAAGAATATGCCACAGGTGCATTGCGGTCTCCAAAACTGGCGCCAAACACCCTTTATAAAGATGGTAGCAGCAACAAGAGATTGCTGGATGATCTTCAGCTCACCTGTACTCCTTGCTCCTCTGTATTCTATATTCTTTGGACTTCTCATTTCTGGCCTGGCTTGCCTCTGGACCTTCCTACTACCTGACTCCTGGTTCTGAACCCGGCTTGCTTAAAGGGCTTTGCCTTTTCTGACCATCCTTGAATTATTATTATTATTATTAGACAGGATTTATATAGCGCCAACAATTTGCGCCTTGCTTTACAATATTAGGGCAGACAGTACAGTTACAAAACAATTCAATACAGGAGGAATCAGAGAGCCCTGCTCCTTAGAGCTTACAATCCAGGAGGGAGGGTCAAGGGATACAAAAGATAATAACTGTGGGGGATGGGCTGCTGGAGAAAATAAAAGTACAGTTGTTAGGTGGGGGCAGGATAAGCTTGAATGACTCTGCCCTGCTCTCCTGACTACTCTTCTGGCTGCTCTGCCTGTTTCCTTTGTATGACCTTGTCTCGGTTCCTGACTACATATCTGCCAGTGCCACCCCTCCTGCTTGGTCCTCCAAGCATGACCTTGGCTCTGATCCTCTTCAGTCCTGCTCTACCAGTCTGACCACTCTCTTGCCTCAGGCGCCATCTTTCTTTTGGCTGCTGCCTTGGTCCTGCTACACCTCTGAAGGTTCCAGTTTTCCTGCTCTCAGCCTTGATGGATCATCTAATAAGCACCTAGCTGGACGCCTCTACAAGTATCCTCAGTAATTCTCCCTAAATTGCACCCATGCTTCTTTGAGCCCTGCACTCCCTGTTCTCACCTACAGGGGTGCCTGGTGGTTAGCCGCAAGGGAAGCCCTCCCGCCATTTAAGCCTCCAGCCAGGTAGGTGACAACCTGCTAGTGATCCTTGAACATACCTGCTAGTAATAGTGGACCATACCTCCTGGTGATCCTGATTCCTGAAACGCACCTGCTAGTGATGCTGGAGCACACCTGCATGGGTTCCTGGAACATATGCCGGTGATCCTGGAACACACTGGCAAAGAGCGGAAGGTATTGGGCACAGAATTCAGATAGTACATCCTACCACCCTTCTACTAATCTACCGTGATCCTAGAACACACCTGCTAGTGATGCTGGAGCACACCTGCTAGGGATCCTGGAACATATGCTGGTGATCCTGGAACACACTGGAAAAGAGTGGAAGGTATTCAGAACAGAATTCAGATGGTGCATCCTACCACCATTCTACTAATCTACTAATCTAGTGATCCTAGAACACACCTGCTAGTGATACTAGAACACATATGCTGGCGATTCTAGAACATACTGTACCTGCTAGACATGCTAGAAATCTTCTGTGGATATACCTAAATGGCACCAATGCTTCTTTTAGCCCTGCACTCCCTGTTCTCACCTCCAGTGGAGTTTGGTGCTTAGCTGCAAGCATACCTCCCAACTGTTCCAGATTCGCCTGGACCATCCCGGGATTTCCAGGAAAACCTGGTGTTCCATGAATCCAAGCAGAATGCCGCAGCAGAGCCAAGTGCGGGAACAAGTTTCAGCACTTGACCCGCCTGTCAGTGTGCACCGCACACTGTACACTTTATGCATTAGTCCAGTCTGGGAATTGATGGTCACCACCTTGGGCAAGTCTGGTCTTTATGCAATCCTGTTGTCTCAGGTCATTATTGATGAGTGAACCCTGCACCGCAGCAAACTCAAACCTCATCCCTGTCCCTGATCCAGCCTTGGAGGCTCTCACATCCTCCGACTTCCAAGGTTCACTTTAAAGAAAAGGTATTCAAATTTGGAATAATTCTGATGGCTCCTTCTGCGTATTGACCTCCATTAAAATCTATTCAAAATATAGTTTTTATCAATTTCTTATCAACCCAGCTTGTCTCTGGACCTTCCTACTATCTGACTCCTGGTTCTGACTCCTGGCTCTGCCTCTTCTGACCATCCTTGCATGGCTCTGGCCTGCTCTCCTGACTACCCCTCTGCCTGTTTCCTGTGTATGACCTCGGCTCTGTTCCTGACTACGTTTCTGCCACCCCTCTCGCTTGATCCTCCATGTACATGACCCTGTGATCCTGACGATGCCTCTTCTGACCATCCTTGCATGACTCTGGCCTGCTCTCCTGACTACCCCTCTGCCTGCTCTCCCTGTTTCCTGTGTATGACCTCGGCTCTGTTCCTGACTACGTTTCTGCCACCCCTCTCGCTTGATCCTCCATGACCCTGTGATCCTGACGATGCCTCTTCAGTCCTGCTCTACCAGTCTGACCACTCTCTTGCCGTGGGTGCTATCTTGCTTTTGGCCACTGCCTCTGTTCTGCTACACCTCTGCAGATTCTAGCATCCTGCCATCAACTTTGATAGATCATCTGATATGCACCTAGCTGCACTCCTCTACAAGCATCCTCTGTGGATCTACCTAAATGGCACATGGATCTACCTAAATGGCACCCATGGTTCTTTGAGCCCTGCACTCCTTATTCTCACCTCCAGTGGTGCCTGGTGTTGAGCCACAAGCATACCTCCCAACCGTCCCAGATTCCCCGGGACCATCCCGGGAATTCAAGGAAAACCTGGTGTTCCGCGAATCCTAGCAGAATCCACATGTCAGTGTGCACAGCACATTGTGTGCTTTATGCACTATTCCTGTCTGGGAATTGATGGTCACCACCTGGGGCAAGTATGGTCTTTATGCAATCCCGTAGTGTCAAGTCATTATCTTGATGAGCGAACCCTGCACCGCAGTAAACTCAAACCTCATCCCTGTCCCCAATCCAGCCTTGGAAGCCATGGGCGTCCGCAGGTAGGAATTAGGGATCAGATCAGGGGTTCCCATCTAGGTCCTTATCCTCTTGAGCCATGTATGCAGTTTCTGACCGTTTCCTGTACCATGTCCGCAGTCTCTGACTGTCTCCTGTGCTATGTATGCAGTCTCTGACTGTCTCCTGTTCCATGTCCGCAGTCTCTGACTGAATCCTGTACTATGTCTGCAGTCTCTGACCATCTCCTGTACTATGTCCCCAGTCTCTGACCGTCTCCTGTTCCATGTCTGCAGTCTCTGACTGTCTCCTGTACCATGTCTGCAGTTTCTGACCGTCTCCTGTATCATGTCCGCAGTCTCTAACTGTCTCCTGTATCACGTCTGCAGTCTCTGACGTCTGTATCATGTCCTAAGTCAGTCTCTGACGCCTGTACCT
>BLSH010006127.1:499436-513062 GCA_018402905.1 Glandirana rugosa | reverse complement strand
GTGCTATGTACAGGGTGCAGATTCCAGGCGTTTGCTATGTACAGGGTGCAGATTCCAGGCGTGTGCTATGTACAGGGTGCAGATTCCAGGCGTGTGCTATGTACAGGGTGCAGATTCCAGGCGTGTGCTATGTACAGGGTGCAGATTCCAGGCGTGTGCTATGCCAGTATGCATACCCAATCCCCCCCACAGAGCTCTCTTCCCCCCACAGAAGAGAGTTGTCTATAACTCACAGTGGCAGGTCAGTCTCCTGTTGATACACGCTGCAGGCTTGAGTGGCTGTGGATAACCCACCTTGCCCCCTCCTCTGTCTGTATATGCAGAGCTGGCAGTGCAGGAAGGGTTTTGTGTGTGCTGACTCCCGATGCTAGACTGCCGGCTGCCATCCACAGTGTAATCTACCTTCCTGTGCCGGGTGCTGGTACATGGAGAGTGTTCCAGCGCCCAGCACCTGCTCACACTCTGTGCACTGCACTCGGTTGATTAGGGTGTGCATGCCTGGGCACAACCGTGCACACACCTATGGTGGACACCTTGTGATCCCTGATTCCAGGGGGGGGCACTTGCCCCCTCTTGCCCCTACCTGCGGACGCCCATGGATGGGATGGACATTCCAAAAATACACACGAGGGTGCACCAGGTTTTCCTTGAATTCCCGGGATGGTCCCGGGGAATCTGGGACGGTTGGGAGGTATGCTTGTGGTTCAGCACCAGGCACCACTAGAGGTGAGAATAGGGAGTGCAGGGCTCAAAGAAGCATAGGTACCACTTAGGTAGATCCATGTGCCGTTTAGGTAGATCCACAAAGGATGCTTGTAGAAGAGTGCAGCTAGGCAGCTAGGCTATGAACCGTTCTCATCATTATACATGAGACCCATCGCCCCTGCCGGTTCCCCTCTCCCGCTGTCTGGTTGTCATATCATCCTTCTCTTTTACTTGTTGCCCCTAACAATGGCATGCCACCACTTAACCTCATGTTTGTGCATTGCAGGCCCTGTTCTTCCATACACCATTACCACCATGCACCCCTTTAAGTAACTTCAGACCAGGCAAGGCCAAAGTTTCAAAGGTTGTACTGGAAACTCTCAGCATAACAGTTCCAAAACAAAGTGCAGTCTTTTCCCTAAACTAGGGAAACTCAGGCTTGTGGCTGCCCCTGTATACCTGCACAGGCAAGAGTCTGTACACAGCAGAGCCTACTGTTGAAGATCTCCAGAGCTGGTGTTCTTCAGGGTGGACTGCAGGTTCCAGAAACCCCCCTACAAATGGAAGGTTCCTAGAAAAAGGTGAGGCTCTCTCTGGTAGCTGCAGCTGCAGCAGCTCTGTGATGTGGCTGGAGATTACATGCTGTGTCCTGTCTGTGTCTTCTTTCCCATGCAGGCTGTCTAACTGGGCGGAGCCCTCCTCCCTTTTATATAAGCACAGGGAGAGAGGCAGAGCTCAGAAGCAAATACAGGAAACAGGTTAACTATTTCCCTCCCGGCTGGGGAAGCAGCTGTCTCACTAACCAGCATTTCAACCTGCTTATAAATTATTATTGTTATTATTATTATTAATATTATTATTATTTTTAATCATCATAATTTTTGTTGGCGTTATTCCTATTATTTTATGGTAAACTGAAGAAAATAATTGGTTGTTGGTTGTTTTGTTGATACGGGGAAACAGGCTCATTATTTACTGTATGAATGGGTTTCCTGCTAATTAATGTTATTAATTCCTCAGGTGACCTTTATAAAGGGTAGAGGAAGTTCTCTGCGGAGGAAAGCTGTAAATCTCACTTGTGGAATTTCTGGATTAATTACGGGTCCGTAAATTACACTTAATTGGGATTTCAGCTCTGCCGGCTCCCATCACAACACCATGCTGGAAGTCGCTGGGGTTACAGGTCCTCCCGGCCCGGCTCCAGAGGACATGACCTTACAGGAGACCTGAGAGAAACACAGGGGCTAGTTCAACCTCTGGAGATGCTAAGTGCCTGGCTGCCATGCTGATCCTTTGACTTAAAAAGCTTTAATCACAAGTAGAGATGAGCGTATGGCAAAATTAATTTTACTGTTACATTTAGCTGAACCAGAATCTCACAATTTAGCTGATGGACATGCCTAGGGCACAACTGAAAAATCTCCAAACGTTTCAGTACAAGGGCCACATTGTATATTTTATGAATTATTGGTGGGCCAAAAAAATAGATTTCTTCCCCCTTATATTAAAGTCCCCATCAGAGTTCCTCCTTACATCAGGGTCCCCATCAGAGTCTCCCTTACATCAGGGTCCCATCAGAGTCCACCATTACCTCGGGGTCCTCATCAGGTATCCCCCTACATCATGGTCTCCATCAGAGTCCACCCTTACATCAGAGTCCCCATCAGAGTTCCCCTTACATCAGGGTCCCCATGAAACTCCACCATTGCATCAGGGTCCCTCCCTATCAAAAGTCCACCATTACATCAGGATCCGCCATTACCTCGAGGTCCTCATCAGGTTCCCCCCTACATCATGGTCTCCATCAGAGTCCACCCTTGCATCTGGGACCCCATCAGAGTCCACCCTTACATCAGGGTCCCCATCAGAATTCACCCTTACATCAGGGTCCCCATCAGAATTCACCCTTACATCAGGGTCCCCATAAGAGTCCCCCTTACATTAGGGTCCCCATCAGAGTCCTCCTTACATCAGGGCCCCCATCAGAGTTCACCCTTACATCAGCGTCCTTATCCAGTTCCCCCTTACATTAGGGTCCCCATCAGAGTCCACCCTTACATCACAGTCCCCATTGGAACCCCCCTTACATCAGGGACCTCATTAGACTCCCCCTTACATCAGGGTCCTCATCAGAGTCCCCCCTTACAGCGAGTTCAGCATCAGAGTCCACTCTTACATAAGTGTCCCCATCAGAGCCCCCCTTACATCAGGCATGACTCTACCAGCAGGGTGGGAGGCAGAGCAGTCTGGACGGAAGAAGTTCCTATGAATGATTGAATTCTGAATGTTATTGGTTGCTGGGATGCTGGTGGTTCTAGCAACCAATAGGGATGATGACAGCAGAGCAGGAGGGAACCTGTGCAGGGGAAATCGGGGGGGGGGGGCATTCTTGGAAGGGGGAGCAGTACAGCAACAGCACCCCTCTTTTTTCTCATGACACATGTTCTTTAAACTGGAGGATAAATGTTAAAAATGTTTCTAGAATTTATCCGCAGCTGCACCTATACAAAGGGTCTTGACATTATTGACCTAATATGACCATGAGGAAAGACGGAAGGAAGGAAGAAATGAGAAAGAGGGAAGATGAAACAGAAGACGAGAAGCAAGAAGGAATGGAAGAGAGAAGGAAGGAGGGAAAAAGTAAGTAAGCAAGAAAGGAGCCAGGAAAGACGGAGAGTGAAAAAAGAAAAAAAACATAGAAATAAAGGAGAAAGAGGAAAGGAAGGAAGGAGAAAGAGGGGAGAAGAAAAGTAAGATGAGAAGGAAGGAAGCATGGAAGAGAGAAGGGAGGAGGAAAGAAAGAGAGGAAGTGAGCAATAAAGGAGCAAGGGAAGAGAAAAGAAAGCACAAAAAAGTAGCAAAGAAAGAGGGATGGAAGGAGAAAGAGGGAATTTGAAATGGAAGATGAAAGGAAGGAGGAACGGAAGAAAAGAGTAGGGAGGAAAAAAGTAAGTAAGCAAGAAAGGAGCAAGGAAAGAGAAAAGAAAGAAAGCAAAGGAATGAGGAAGAAAGAGGGAAGGAAGGAGAAAAAGGAAGAGAGGAAGTAAGCAATAAAGGAGCAAGGAAGAGAGGAAGGAGAAAAGAAAGAAAGCATGGAAATAAGAAAGAAAGTGAAATAGAAGGAAAAAAGGTAGAAAGGAAGAAAGAGGGATGGAAGGAGAAAAAGAAAGGAAGGGGAAAGGGGGTAGATGAAATGGAAGATGAGAAGGAAGGAAGGAAAGAGAAATAGGGAAAAAGAAAGTGAAGATGAGAAGGAAGGAGGAAAGAAAGAGAGGAAGGGATGAAAAAAGGAAGAGAGGAAGGAGAAAAGAAAGAAAGCATGAAAAGAAGGAAGAAAGAGGTATGGAAGGAAAAAAGGAAGGAATGAAAGAAGGAAAAAAGAAGAAGGGAAAAGAACAAAGAAGAAAAGAAAGATGAGAGAAAGAATAAAGGAAACAGGAAAGCAGCAAGAAAGGAGGAAGGAAGGAAAGGGAGAAGGAAGGATAAAAATGAGAGAAGAAGGATGAAGGAAGGAGCGAAAGATAGAAAAGTTACTTTCATAAAGTTCCTTCCATTACTAGACAGGAGTGGGGAAGGAAGGAAGGAGAAAAGAAAGAAAACAAGGAAAGAATGAAGAAAGATGGAAGGAAGGAGAAAAGAAAGAAAACAAGGAAAGAATTAAGAAATATGGAAGGAAGTAAGGAAACAGGAAAGCACAAGGAAGGAGGAAAGAAGGAAAAGGGAGAAGGAAGGAAGGAGAAAAGAAAGAAAACAAGGAAAGAATGAAGAAACATGGAAGGAAGTAGATAAGGAAGTAAGGAAACTAGAAAGCACGAGACAGGAGGAAAGAAGGAAAGGGAGAAGGAAGAAAGGATAAAAATGAGAGAGGTAGTTTAAAGGAACGAGCAAAAGACAGAAAGGTTGCTTCCATAAAGTTCCTTCCCTCCATCCATTACTAGACAGGAGTGGGGAAGGCAGAAAGGATAAAAGAAAGAAAGCAAGGAAAGGAGGAAGGAAGTAGAAAAGGAAGTAGGGAAACAGGAAAGCACAAGACAGGAGGAAAGATGGAAAGGGAGAAGGAAGGAAGGATAAAAATGAGAGAGGAAGTTGAAGGGAGGAGCAAAAGATAGAAAGGTTGCTTCCATAAAGTTCCTTCCCTCCATCCATTACAAGACAGGAGCGGGGAAGGAAGGAAGAAGCAAAGAAAGAAAGCAAGAAAAGAAGGAAGAAAGAGGGAAGGAAGTAGAAAAGAAAGTAAGGAAACAGGAAAGCACAAGGAAGGAGGAAAGAAGGAAAGGGAGAAGGAAGGAAGGATAACAATTGTAGAGGAAGGAACAAAGGATACAAATAAGGATGGATGGAAGGTAAAAGGAAATGAAGGCAGGAAGGAAGGAACAAAAGACAGAAAGAAGGAAGGATGGATGGAAAATAGGAGTAAATGAAGGAAGGAACAAAAGATTGAAAGAAGGAAGTTAGAAGGAAAGGAAGGAAGGAGTAAAAAGGATAGAAGGTAGGAAAAAAGAAAGCGAGGAAGGAAGAAATAAAGGATTAAAAGAAGGAAGGATAGAAGGAATCCAAGATTGAAAGAAGGAAGGATAGAAGGAAGGAGGAAAAGAAGAAAAGAGGGAAGGAGGGGTGGAAGGAATGAATGACGGAAGGAAGGAGATAAGGTTCCTTCCATAGTCTCCAACATGTAAATTGGCCGGCCACCTTTATTTCCGGGGCTTTCTATCTACAATTGCGGGAAAGGTCAGTGAATTCTCCATATGAGAGAACTGATGCATACAGCAATGCTTCTGAACAGATCCTCTCGTCAATATTGGGTATTATCTTCATTTGCACTCTCCTCCGGGGTGACACGCAGAATCTTTCTATTCCTGATATAAGTTTTGTTTACACAACACGGCTGGCGGCGGAATCGATTGGGTTCCGCGCCTCTCTAATAACCCGCAGACTGACATTTTACAGACGGGTAATTGTCTCTTATCACTTTTAAAACACCTGCACTGATACACAGAGAAAAAAAGCGGGATATTAATGAGAGACAAATGATGTCTCCCCTCCCTCTGACTTCTCATTTCTATCTCTTTATATTTTTTCTCTGCCATTTTGCCATTTTAGAGTTTATCCGCAGAGTTGGGATTGAATTCCTCACGCCTGTTATCCATTTGCAGACGCTTTGTCATAATGAATGTTAATGCTCAGGACTGGAGCAGACAGCGTGCAAATATTTCTAACTAGCTGCGAGGATCTTGGGAATAAAGGCCGGCTTTATAGAAGTCGGCTTGCTGGGATGTGACCGCTGTTGTTTTAATTTTCTCTCCCATCGAACATTTCCAATGTGTTTGCAGGTCCGTGGCTGATCCATTTTCTTCCTGTTCCTGCAATGGATGTTATGTCGTCTTTATAAGCCTTGAAACAACCGGTTGTTTCACACATGGCATCATTCGAGCAGCACAATATTCCATATTTATTAAGTAGCAATGTTTCATAAGTCAGTCATTTACTGGGTTTTCCACCATCAGATGCCCATTGGAACATTTCCCACATTTCGTGCAATTCTACCTCCTCCTCTCCTCTTCCTTTCTTTGTTGGGGTCGCCCAAGGTTCTGTTCTTGGACCTCTCTTATTTTCAATATACACCTCTACCCTGGACCGGCTGATAGCCTCCCACGGCTTTCAAGATCGTTTCTACGCTGACGATACTCAAATCTACCTCTCCACCCCCCAACTTACTCCATCAGTCTCCTCACGTGTCACTAACTTACTAACAGACATATCTGCCTGGAGGTCACACCACTTCCTCAAACTCAACTTGTCCAAAACTGAACTCATAATATTACCTCCCCATGTGCCGTTTCCCCTGACTTCTCTGTCAAGAGCAATGGCACAACCATCCACCCATCCCCACGTCAGGGTGCTTGGTGTTTTCCTGGACTCTGAACTCTACTTTTGGCCCCACATCCAATCACTTTCTAAGGCTTGCCGCCTAAATCTCCGCAACATCTCTAAAATACGCCCCTTCCTAACCAATGAAACCACAAAGCTCCTCATTCACTCCCTGGTCATCTCTCGCCTCGACTACTGCAACTCCCTCCTCGCTGGCCTACCTTTAAATAGACGATCCCCCCTTCAGTCCATCATGAATGACGCTGCCAGACTCATCCACCTTACAAACCGCTCAGCGTCTGCCACCCCTCTCTGGCAATCCCTCCATTGGCTGCCACTCGTCCAACGAATTGAGTTCAAAATACTAACAATGAGCTACAAAGCCATCCACAACTCTGCCCCCAGCTACATCACCAGCCTGGTCTCAAAATACCAACCTAACCGTCCTCTTCGCTCCTCCCAAGACCTCCTGCTCTCCAGCTCCCTCATCATCTCCTCTCATACTCGCATCCAAGACTTCTCCCGAGCCTCTCCCATCCTCTGGAACTCCCTACCCCAATCGGTCAGACTGTCCCCAAATATATCCACCTTCAGGCGATAACTGAAAACTTTTCTCTTCAGGGAAGCCTATCCTGCCCCCACCTAACAACTACACTCTTTATTTTCTCAATCAGCTCATCCCCCGCAGTTACTGCCCTTTCGTATCATTCAACCCTCCCTCTTAGATTGTAAGCTCTAACGAGCAGGGCCCTCTGATTCCTCCTGTATTAAATTGTATTGTAATTGTACTGTCTGTCTGCCCTAATATTGTAAAGTGCTGTGCAAACTGTCGGCGCTATATAAATCCTGTATAATAAAAATAATTTATAAAACTCCTTATGCCGGTTGGATATTGCCAGCATGATCCTCCAGTTTTCATCCTACCAAGTGAAATTTTCATTAACATTAATTACATGCAGTATATAATATGGTCAATGTTTTATACATTTTCCCCACATGTCGGTGACAACCCATGCAATCCATACATATAAATCTGTTCAGAAATGAAGTTCTGTGTAATAAAATGGAAGGACACGGGGGAAAAAGTATTGAACCCACTAACTGAAATGTAGTTAATACTTGGTACAAAATCCTTTGTTGGTGATGACGACTTCAAGACGCCGGCTCCTGCATGGAGAAACAAGTCACATGCGTTGCTCAGGTGTGATTTTGGCCCATTCTTCCACACAAAAATCTTGAAGGGTCCGTGGGCCTCTTCTATGAACTCCGATTTTTAGTACTTTCCATAGATTTTCTATTGGATTCAAGTCAGGTGATTGGCTGGGCCATTCTTTCTCCTTGGCTTTGTGTTTGGGATCATTGTCCTCCTGAGATGTCACCCTGAGATGTCCTCCTGAGATGTCACCCTGAGATGTCCTCCTGAGATGTCCTCCTGAGATGTCACCCTGAGATGTCCTCCTGAGATGTCCCCCTGAGATGTCCTCCTGAGATGTCCCCCTGAGATGTCCTCCTGAGATGTCACCCTGAGATGTCCTCCTGAGATGTCCCCCTGAGATGTCCTCCTGAGATGTCCCCCTGAGATGTCCTCCTAAGATGTCCTCCCTCTTTTCATCTTCATCATTCTGGTAGATGGCTGCAGATTTTTATCACCATTCATCCTTCATTCAATGATATAAAGTTTGCCAGTACCGTATGCTGAAAAATAGCCCCGCCCCCAGCATCATGATCCCACCTCCAAACCTCACTGTTGGTATGGGGGTATTTCTGGGGTGATGTGCCATGTGACCTCCAAACATGGTGGGTATTATGGCATCCAAAGAGTTCCATTTTGGTCTCATCTGACCAGGCTATATTCTCCAGGTACTTCACAGGCTTTTCTAACTGTTGTGAAGCAAAATTTAACAGAGCTTCGCCATGCTTTTTCAATGGAGTGATGTGTGGTGAGCGTGCATACAGACCATGGCACATTATTGTGTACCTGCTAATTTCAGGTCTTTCTGAAGCGCTTCACAAGTGGTCCTTGGCTCTTGGACAACTCTTCTGATAATTATTTTCACTCCTCTGTCAGAAATCTTGCGAGGAGCACCTGGTCATGGCCGGTTTATGGTGAAATTATGCTCTTTCCCCTTCCGGATTGTGGCCCCAACAGTGCTCACTGGAACATTCAGAAGTTTAGAAATCCTTCTATAACCAATGCCATCTTGAGAAAGTTCTTTACTTTTACCCATCATGAGATGTTTCTTGTGTGACACCTTTTTATAGGTCATCAGTTGAGACTGAACCAGCTGATATTAAAGTGGAGTTCCGGCCGAAATATGACTTTTAAGATAAAAATACCTCTAGAATACTCATGCCTCAAGCAATGTAACAATGGTATGCTGTAAAATATGCTCAGTTTTCTATTTGTGCAGCATCATTTTCTTACTTTGTGAAGTTACTGCACAGCGCGGCCAAATCCAGTGTGGGCATCTGAAGCCGCAGTGTCCTTCTTCCTGGATTCATGCTGACTACCGAGCATGCACCTGCGCATCTCGTGCCTGTGCAGTGCAGTGCAATCTTGGTCAGCTTGATATGGCACGGCTCCATTAACATTATAACATTGGCATCTATGGGAAATCTTGGCTTTTCCTGCCTTTTTGCACCTCCCTTTCTTCATGTGTTCACTACTTTTTCACTGTGTCCATCCATTTCATTAGACAGAACTTCTTTTCTGAACGTATTTGTTTCGGTGTCTTTGTATGTATGGAATGCATGCGTTGTTACCGACATGTGACATGTTCAATACTTATTTTACCCGCTGTATATGTGCTTGTCTATTTCAACAGTTTTATTGAACCAGGCAATATATAGACAGGCTAGGGTAGTATATAGACAGGCTAGGGTAGTATATAGACAGGCTAGGGTAGTATATAGAGAGGCTAGTGCAGTATATGGACGGGCTAGGGTAGTATATGGATAGGCTAGGGTAGTATATGGACAGGCTAGGGTAGTATATAGACAGGCTAGAGCAGTATAGGGACAGGCTAGGGTAGTATATGGATAGGCTAGGGTAGTATATGGGCAGGCTAGGGTAGTATATGGATAAGCTAGGGTAGTATATAGACAGGCTAGGGTAGTATATGGATAAGCTAGGGTAGTATAGGGGCAGGCTAGGGAAGGATAGGGGCAGGGTAGGGCAGTATATAGACAGGCTAGGGTAGTATATAGACAGGCTAGGGCAGTATATAGATAGGCTAGGGTAGTATATGGACAGGCTTGGGTAGTATATGGACAGCCTGGGGTAGTATATAGACAGGCTAGGAAAGTATATAGGCAGGGTAGGGTAGTATATAGACAGGCTAGGGTGGTATATAGACAGGCTAGGGCAATATATAGACAGGCTAGGGTAGTATATAGACAGGCTAGGGTAGTATATAGACAGGCTAGGGTAGTATATGAGCAGGGTAGGGTAGTATATAGACAGGCTAGGGTAGCATAGAGGCAATTTGGTCATCAATTTGCTGGGTAAATAGAAGAGAAGGAGAGGCAGCCATGGTTCAAATTGTTGCCCCTCTTAAAGTGCTGCCTGGGTCCAATGAAGCCACTGGGACCCATGGTAGGGCCGGCCCTGATAAGCAGCGAAAGCATGGCTCTGTCCCTCAAATCGCCGCTTATAATCTTCATTTTCGTGCACGGCTGCTAGGGGCGAGTACGCGCCCATGCCCGCCACACGCTCCCTGAGCGGGGCCGCGGGTTGGGCGGACTCGATATCCGCCGGCGACTCGCGATGGGCTGTGACAGAGCCAGAAGGGGGAACCGCCGATGTAAACAAGGCGGTTCCCTGCTCTGTCAGGTGGTATGTCAGAGTTCTACTGATGTCACTGGGATCAGTTAGATCTCTGGTGCCCCTGGCAGCCCAGCCCCCTCACAGTTAGAACACGCCTAGGGAACACAGTTACCCCCTAGATCTCCCCCTGCAGGTTAACCCCTTCACTGGCAATGACATTTATACAGTAATCAGTGGATATTTAAATTTCTGATTGCTGAATAAATGTCATTGGTCCCAAAAAAGTGTCAAAAATATCCGACATGTCCGCCGCAATATCACAATCCCGATAAAAATCGCAGATCACCGCCATTACTAGTAAAAAAAAAAAAAATGCAAAAAAACACCAGAGATTAATTCTCATGGTTCGTAAACGCGGCAACGTTTGCGCAAGTCAATCAATAAACGCTGATTGTGTGTTTTTTTTACCAAAAATATGAGGAAGAATATAAATTGGCCAAAACCGAAGAAATACATTTTTTTTTTATATTTTTTTTTGGATTTGTATTTTCGCAAAAAGTAAGGGAATTTTCTTTTTTTCTTTTGCAAAATTGTCGCGCTATTTGGTTATAGTGGCGATCAGAAATGACGCAGAGGGGATCAAATACCACCAAAAGAAAGCTCTATTTGTGGTAAAAAAAAGGATGCAAATTTTGTTTGGGTGCAACGTCGCACGACCGCGCAATTGTCAGTTAAAGCGGCGCAGTGCCTAATCACAAAAAGTTCTCTGGTCCTACAGTGGGCTGAAGGGGTTAAGGTATCTGCATACAACAAGAGGGGAGATTTCTCTCAATGTTTATGTAAAGATGAGGACTTTCTTCTTGATTATAAAGAAGTCCCCTGAGGTCACAGAGAAATGTAACCTCCCTGCCAGAGGTTGATTTTTACATTCAGTATTAATGACTAAATTTAAATATAAGCTGTAATGAGGTCCTCAAAACTTTTCTCACATTTATAAATCTCCTCTGCTTTTGCCCGCATGCTCCACCGGTTCTCCATTCTCTCGAGTGAAATTCTCATTAACATTCATCACGTATATGATTGAGTCACATTCACCGGCCCTGATTGCAAATAAACCGTTTTCAAATATCGAAAAAAATGGAATGATTTTTCACAATAATTCCTTGTAGAGCAACCTGTCTCAACCTATTCAACGCCGAGGAACCCTTGAAATAATTCTCCGGTCTCGGGGAACCCCTGCTAAAAATTAAAAATCTACAACTCAGGATACATTAATGTGATGGTCAATGGGAAGAATGCTCCTCACACTTGTGGTCAATGGGAAGAATGCTCCTCACACTTGTGGTCAATGGGAAGAATGCTCCTTACACTTGTGGTCAATGGGAAGAATGCTCCTCACACTTGTGGTCAATGGGAAGAATGCTCCTCACACTTGTGGTCATTGGGAAGAATTCCCCCCTTACAGATAGCTAAAAAGATCAATGATGTCATTGGGAATTTTTCTGAGAGGTAGAAATTGACCACTGCTCAAGGAACCCCTAGCAACCTCTGGAGGAACCCTGGTTAAGAAACCCTGTTGTAGATAGTGGAGGGATAAGAAATTCTGGAATAATAAAGTTAATTGCAAAGATTGAACCTTTCTTTTTAAGTTTGCATGGGAATCTTGCTGTGCTTGAACGATTTTATCAGTGTATTTGCCACAGAACAAAAGTGCAGATTTCTAGAAACAGGAAAGTAACAGCAGAAAAAAAAGACCAAATAGTTTGAATGTAGCGCCCCCTACATTAGGAAGGGTTTGTTTGCCAGAATAGGAAAAATTTAGGCAGGCTTAGCCATTGCCAGGCCTGTTTGTTTTTGTTTCTGGGCTGGGAGTGGCCTAGGGGAGTTTGCTATGACTGTGGGAAGTGACATTTTTCGTGGGCTCCTCCTGCTGTTTTCCAGAATGTTCTGGAACAGGGGAGTGGCCAGAGAGGTGGAGCTACTTGGGCCTTTGGGAAGCCCTGACCAATCCCCAATCTGGATTGGCAGGGGGCAGACCTTCTCAAATAGCCTGGGTCAGCCCAGGGTGGGAGGAAAGTTCGGGTGGAAGTTGGAGAATGGAGATGGAGTACTGAGGCTGTTGGTGGTAGGGTTGCCACATCATCCCTTTAATACAGGTTGTTCTGAGCTAATTTAATGCAGATGAGGCACCAAGTGAGTTTAATTACCACCACAGAACAACCTGTGCAATTAATATGTGTCCTGGATTAACAGGATGATGTGGCAACCCTAGTCGGTGGGCCTTGAGGGAGTCCCCAATCTGGGGGGGTTAGGGTGACCTCGGCCCGGGGCTCGTCTCGGGTGCATCCAGGAGGAGTGAGATCCTGGCGGAGAGGCACAAGGAGGAGCAGGAGAGGACAGCAGGATGAGAGTACTACCAGCGGGGTCTCCGGGAGGAGTTCACCAGGTGTCGGTGAGTGACACAGCCCAGGGAAGTGGAGATGCACTCTGCAGCAGATTGGGAGAGAAGAGGTGCAGGAAGAGACTGGGACTTTGGCGTCAATGGGCAGCTTGCAGGGGCTTGCAGTCAGGAGGACTGTAGAGACCTGGAAGAGGATGGACTGGGAGCATTAGTCCATCAAGGCTAGGTAGCACTTAACAAACTTTCTCTACACCATAGGGGCCCGCGGTCCCTGCCTGCAAAAGGCTGTTGATGAGGCCTGGTCAAAATCCAAAGCAGGCCTCCCCATGTGCTAGCTAGGCCCGGGAACAAGTATTGTGCGGGAGAGAGGAACAAGGAGTATTTTAAAGCAAGTGATGTGCTGGAGTGAAGAAGGAGAAGTTTACAGTGCCTTGCGAAAGTATTCGGCCCCCTTTGAACTTTGCGACCTTTTGCCACATTTCAGGCTTCAAACATAAAGATATAAAACTGTAATTTTTTGTGAAGAATCATGAAAGCGTTCCGTGACATTTGAAGAGGAAGAAGTGAGGTCGTGTAGTGAACGAAATTTTATGAGGAACAAGGAGAGAGGGCGTGTTATGAACAAGGGCCCGGATCGATCGTGTACCCCTCCGGACGAAACCTAAAACTGGTCCGGAGTAGTTGTCGGAAAACGTCCGTCCCTGGCGCCCGGGGATACCACATCTCTTTCAAACAATTCACGATGGATCGGAACTACCTGATTACGAGGGTCAGGTAGGAGAAGGTCCAGAGATGTCAGGAGGACTGACGTTCGGGGACGTTCGACGGGTAACTGCGGTTTCAGGGTCAGAGAAGGACGTGGAGAAGAGAGGGTTAGACGACGTCT
>BLSH010006127.1:440851-462400 GCA_018402905.1 Glandirana rugosa | reverse complement strand
GCTCCTGTATATGCGCAATTCACTGCAGACTATCCCTCTGCAGACTGTTATTCCTCACAACTCTCCAGCACTTAACTTGCTGACCTTTTCTCCTACCGTTTTCTCTCCAGCACTGAACTTAGTAACTCCTCACTCCATTACTTCTCTCCAGCACTGAACTTAGTAACTCATCACTTCATTACTTCTCTTCATCACTGAACTTAGTAAATCATCACTGCATTACTTCTCTCCAGCACTGAACTTAGTAACTTATCACTCCATTATTTCTCTCCAGCACTGCACTTAGTAAATCATCACTCCATTACTTCTCTCCAGCACTGAACTTAGTTTACAGCTTGAAAGGAAATTTATCAAGCTTCTCTGTTCCTTTCTCTTCACCGCGGCTAGCATATGGTGAGGCCTACTCTCAGCAGAGCCTCCGGAACACCCATTACAGGCCATGGGTCTTGGGCCCCTGAATGTGTAGCAAAAAGTACTTGAGTGCTAGCCGGGCCTTTGATGGACTGCAACTCCCAGCCCATACCTCTTCCAGGTCCCACCGACCTGCTTTTCCTCAGTGACTCTCCTTTCCCTGAACTGACTCCCAAGGCTCCCACAGACTGGCCACTATTCCTCTCCCAGCTTGCTCCAGCACTTTCTCCTCCAATCCCAGGGACCGTCAGTAACCAAACTGGTGGATCACTTTAAAGTCTCTCACTGTGTAGCACCTCTGCTGTTCTCCTGTCCCCTGTGCGACTCCAGGAATCACCAGACTGGGGGGCGACCTCCCGGGTAGGGGCCTCCACAGAGCCTCTGCTACATCTCCAGACTTCCACCCGACACTTCTCCTCCCAGATTGGACCTGACTCTGAGTAATTAAGGAAGCCTGCCCCCTGCTTGTGGATTGGTCAGGGCTCCTTAGAACACTCCAGATGGCTCCACCTATCTCCCAGCTCTCTGACCAGAAACCTTCCCCAGGTTTCTAGAAAGAAGTGGGAGGTTCTGGTGACCTCATCTGTCAAGTCCACTCAATCCTCCCTGAGCCTCTCCTCCCGGCCCAAATCAAAACATTCAGGCCTGCACCTACAATCAGGCCTGACTAAATTTGACCTCACCTAGCAAACCCTAGATAAATCATACCTCCGAACATTTTGAGATGGGAATGAGGGACACCTACTAGCAAATGCATGTAGGCATAGGACACGCCCTATCACACCCCCTTAAAGGACAATTAACCACAAAAGGTTAATTAAATCCAAAAGGGCTTTTTTCGTACCACTAATATTCCTTTATATTGGCTTTTAAAATTTACAAATGCAGCAATTTCATATTTGGATGAAAGGTTTAGCACTGGGAGACACGTTTTGAAAGATAAAAGTGCATTTTATATACAACTATAGAGATCAGACCAAAATGAGGGACAAATGAGGGAGAAAGAGGGACAGAGGGACATTGCTCCAAATCAGGGACAGTCCCTCAAAATCAGGGACAGTCCCTCGAAATCAGGGACAGTTGGGAGCTATGGATAAACGCACCTACACTATGGGGGGAGCTAAATAAACGTATTAAAAATAATAAAATAAAAATGACCCAAAAAACGAAGCAGAATTCTCAAGCGCACAAAACTTTATTTCCTGTAACATTTTCTAAGCAGACGTGTAAATAAAAATGAAGTGGCGCGGCTCGACTGAATACATTAATTGCGTTCCGTGCGTTTCTTGTTGACTTTCAGCATTAGTATTAATAGCTTGGAACTTTAATAATAATAAAAAAAAAAAATCATTTGACAAAACATCGCCATGTAAACAGTGTTGACTAGTAATCTGCTACTTTGTAATACCCCAAAGATGTCAGAGAACGGATGGATAATAGCTCCGGGTATTTGTCTTCGACTCAGAAATGCAAAACAGGGAAAGGAAAAAAAAATGGGAGTAAATATTGAAAATTGTCTAATAAATAATGTATCAACAGCTTAATGTTCAGTGGGATCCGCTCAGCGGCACAAATTCTTAATAGTGGAAGTTTTGAAGTGAGAAAAATGTCTCCCATTAGGTTCAAGTGTGTAAGCCTGATTGCCGGCTCGCAGATGTGTATCGCATCGCAAAGTCGCGTACTTTCCACGTACAATTTGCAAAACTTTTTACAATTGTATTATTATACATTGCTGTCAGCCCAATTTCCAGCAAAGACTTTGCAAAGTGCGGGGGAGGGGGGTCCAGCCTCTGTTGGCATTTTTAGACTTAATTTCTCATTTTTTATCTATCTTGCTAAAAATATTGAAAACCAAAATGGGCCAAGCATAAGATATACACTCACCGGCCACTTTATTGCTTGGTAACTCAAATTGATAATCGGCCAATCACATGGCAGCAACTCAATGCATTTAGGCATCTAGATGTGGTGAAGACGACTTTCTGAAGTTCAAACCGAGCATCAGAAATGGGGAAGAAAGGGGATTGAGGTGGCTTTGAACGTGGCATGATGGTTGGTGGCAGACGGGCCAGTCTGAGTATTTCTGGGATTTTCACACACAACCATCTCTCGGGTTTACAGAGAATGGTGGGGAAAAGAGAAAATATCCAGTGAGCGGCAGCTGTGTGGGGGTAAAATGCCTTGTTGAGGTCAGAGGAGAATGGGCAGACCGGTTCCAGATGATAGAAAGGCAACGGTAACTCAAATAACCACTTGTTACACCCAAGGTAAGCAGAATACCATCTCTGAACGCACAACACATCCAACCTTGAAGCAGATGGGTTACAGCAGCAGTAGACCACACCAGGTGCCACTCTTGTCAGCTAAGAACAGGAAACTGAGGCTACAATTGGCACTGGATCACCAAAATTGGACCATAGAAGATTGGAAAAAACGTTGCCTGGTCTGATGGGTTTGGATTCCAGCTGCGACATTCAGATGGTGGGGTCAGAATTTGGCCCATAGATCCATCCTGCTTTGTATCACCGGTTCAGGCTGGTGGTGGTGGTGTAATGGTGTGGGGGATGGGCACACTTTGGGCCCCTTAGTGCCAATTGAGCATGGTTTAAACGCCATGGCCTACTTGAGTATTGTTCCTGACCATGTCCATCCCTTTATGACTGCAGTGTCCCCATCTTCTGATGGCTCCTTCCAGCAGGATAATGCACCATGGCACAAAAAAAGGGGGTCCAACCCGGTACTAGCAAGGTGGACCTAATAAAGTGGCCGGTGAGTGTATAATTGTAGTGCTAGCCCTGGAGGAGCCTCTGGATTGTTTGGGTCCTCCTGCCCTGCCCTTACCTGGACTGCTGACCCACCTGCAAACATTTCAGAGGGCTTTAAGGCCCTGCAAACCTGGCCACACATGAGCCTTTTATGTTTTTCATTCAACCAGCAGATTGAACGAAAGAAAATTACTTGACCCAGATAAGATCTGGGTCATGCTAGAGAAATTTATTTCAGACCACCACCTGGCAGGGGCACAACAAATCCTGCATGCAGCTAGAGGCTTATCTAACTGGAGACCCCCGTTAACAGTGACCACTTTAAAGATCTGGGACCAAGTCAACAAAACAGGAGAACTGTCCACGTTGACATTAACCCCTAGGCCGGTTCCCCTGGTTCCCACCTGATGAGGATGTCAGATTCTTCAAAACCTGGAGTAGAGATGGTGTCTTTACCTTCTTTTAATTAACACCTATGGGATGCCTTCTGACTTTGGCAGTGCAACAAACAAACATATGGCGGATTCCCAATGGACGCCTGGTGCCACAGGCATTTGAGTGGCTTCTTACAGAAACGGACTCCCAAACTGCGTTCTAATGGCACCTTAACACCATTTGAATCTAGGTGCACATCCACTAGGATCTCTCGACATCTTTTATTGCAAATGTGCCGACACCTACTTGCCAATCGCTCCCAGATGATCACCTACTTTATATGGGAATGGGAACTAGAGCTAGGATTAGACTTCACCCAACACCAGTTGCAAAAAAAATATATTAAATTGTCCCATGCCTCCTCAATCAGCTCTAAGACTCAAGAATCTTTCTTTAAAGCGGTAGTAAACCCATGCATTTAACAGGTTAAAATCCGGCATGTGCCGGAAATGTAACACTCCCATTGGTTGTGCTCTAATCCATACTGTCAAACCATCCAATGGCTGGTTTCATAGCTGATCACATGTGCAGCATCATGGCAGTTGTAGATTAAACAGAGGCCAAGATGGCAGCTTCCTTGGCTGAAAATGATAGGAGGGTTTACTACCACTTTAAATATTTCTCCCACTTGTTAAAACCACCTTCAGGACTGGCTAGGATTTTCCCAGGCGCAGATCGTACCCGTTGGAGAGGTTGTGCCCATTCTGCCAATTCTGGAGGGACATATCACAGTGGATTCATAAAACTACAATATTTCACATTTTAGTTCCTGCTGTGATTTTTCTGCAGCCCAGTTCCTATGTTTTAGTGCATAGGTCATGAAAACAAGGCTAAGCCACTTATCTCTGCAGGAAAACATAGAAACTGGGGGGGGGGGGGGGCAGAAAATGGCAGCAGGTGCTCTGGTCTGATAAGTCAAAATGTGAAATATTTGGCTGCAGCAGGAGGCATTTTGTTGGGGGAAGGGCTGGAGAGCGGTACAATAATGAGTGTCTGCAGCCAACTGTAAAACATGGGGGAGGTTCCTTGCAAGTTTGGGGCTGGTTTTCTGCCAATGGAGTTGGAAATTTCGTCAGGATCAAAGATGTCAAGGAGAAATGCAGGCAGATATTTCTCCATCATGCCATACCATCTGTCATGAATATGCAGTAACGTTCATGTCTGTCTGTCTGCTTACCTCTCTGTTGTGTTCAGCTTAGAGACCAATTGCTGTTCACCTGTGTGCTTAAGTAATCTTCCCTCAAGCATGGCTCCACCCCAGCCTCTAACAGGAAACACTATTTAACCCTTTGCATTGCAAGCCAAGCCTTGCCATTCAACATTTGTGTTAGGCATTCCAGTGTCATTCATGCCGTGTGCTCTTCGTTTGTTCCGTGTACCAACTTGACTTTCTCCTGACCATCTCTGCCTGTTGTCCCGACCTTCGGCTTGTCTTGACCATCCCTGTCTGCTTGTCGCCCTGACATTGGCCTGCCTTCTGACCATTCCTTGTTGACATGTGCTTCTGCTTCCTCTCCATCCTCTAGGGCAGGGGTAGGGAACCTGCGGCTCTCCAGCTGTTGTAGAACTACATTTCCCATCATGCATCTGGGAGTAATTGTATCCATCAGCCTTACAATGCTTCATTGGAAATGTAGTTCTACAACAGCTGTAGAGCCGCAGGTTCCCTACCCCTGCTCTAGGGCCAGCCGTGAGTGTGAGCTGGGAGACCCTAGGGGCCGCAACCTGGAGTCAGCTGCAGCATAGTCCATCCTCACCATCAGAGGCCCTGGTGAAAACCTGCTGGCTATTAGACCCCGCACCTTGGGGAATTTTATGCTCTAACTCCCTGTCCAGGACCGTGGCTGCAACCCTGCGTGGCTGCATCCCAGAACTCTTAAACCTCAGCAGTCAGCCGTTGGGTCCACAACCTCCACGGGGTGTTCCTAGTCCCTTGGACCGCAAGGGACCTGACACCATCAGGGAGGCGTGTGATTGGCCCCAAATTTATTCTGCAGCAGGACAATGACTCCAAACATCTAGCCAATGTCATTAAGAACTGTCTTTAGTATAAATAAGAACAAAGAGCTGGACAAGGGCCAGTGGGAGTAGAACATGTCCTGGCGTCTAGTGGGAGTAAACAATGCCCTATCTTTGAGGTCAGTGGAAGAATAGTGACCCATCATTGGTATCAATGGAAGAAATAGTGTCCCATCATTGGTATCAGTGTAAGGAATAGTACACCATCATTGGTATCAGTGTAAGGAATAGTACACCATCATTGGTATCAGTGTAAGGAATAGTGCACCATCATTGGTGTCATTAGAAGAAATTGTGCCCCAGCATTGGTGTCAAAGGGAGAAATAGTGCCTCGTTGTTGGTGCCAGTGGGAGGATGGGAGGAACTGTGCCCTTTTGATTATCCCCATGATTAAGTTCTGAGGGGGGGGCAGAGCAAAACACGTTGGGGGCATGACCTGGCCTTGCGGGAGCCCAGGCTGAGGCTGTCTCTTCTATTGCCACCATAGGACTCCGTGGATGTGCAGCACCAGGGATTTTTCCTCTCTTTCTTCCAGTGATTACAGGAGCTGCGGCGAGCTCCATCCCTCTCTGGCACTCTTGCAGTGGACGCGGCATCACCCACACTACTCTCTACAAAGATTGAGCCTGAGCGGCACACACACAAACCGAGGGCTCTTTTGATGGTATTAGTGGGAGAAATAGTGGCCCATCGTTGGTGTCAATGAAAGTAATTGTGCCACATCATTGGTGCATATGGAAGGAATTGTGCCCCATTGTTGGTGTCAGTGGGAGGAATAGTGCTCCACAGTTGGTGTCAGCAAGAGGAATTATGCTCCAATGTTGGTGTCAGTGGGAGGAATAGTGACCCAAGGGCCAGGTAAAGGCAAGCAAAGGACCGCATCTGCCCCCCAGGCCGCGGTTTGGAGACTGCTTATTTACAGCATCACACCTGCCTAAAATATTTGCACATTACTGTACATCTAAGTTGCATACTGTTGGTATACGGAAGTACTGTGGCTAGAATATGGGCACAATCCATCTGTTTTTCCTCTCTGTGAACCTTTAGTCTGTTAATAATTTCTTAAATAAAAAGAGATTATGCAAAAAAAAGAATAGTCAATGCTGAGTGAGAGCTTTAAGATCGCGATTGAATAAATACCACATGGTGAACACTAGATGGAGCTGATGATCATAGGAAATATTTGTATTAGGGACAACACTGGGAAAATCCATGTAGTCGGGGTGAATGGTGGAGACTTTTGTCATGTTATAACATAAACCCTTTCAGTCTTATACGCCTAGATTCCAGTAGCGGTGAATGCGGCGAGCAGCGGGAGCTAAGCTGTACTGCCGGGTCTCGTATGCTCATTGGCCTAATAATGTATTTTTTTTTTGCCACTTCTTATGCCTTTATTTGAATGCCATAGACAGGGAGGAGGAAAGTTCTGTAAAGCCCTCAATCCCCGGCAGCTCGGAGACTTGCACGCAGTCGGGGACATCTGTCTTGGAATGACAAGGGTGTTAAGCTCTATTTATCTAACTTGGACATGCGGGCCTGCAGACAGCGGCACACCGCGAACAGACTGGATGAAATAGAGATTTTGGGATCGCCGCGTCTTCAATGTCAATAGGAATTAGGTGGAGATTTTATCTACAGCTCTCAGTCAGCTTGATGCCTTTTTCAGCCTCAAATGCGTCCTTAAGTGGAACGTTCTGCATTTTAATGGGTGTTTAGCATCTGCTAAAGTGCAAAGAGGAAAAAAATAAAGAGTTTTTGCTTAAATCTGACCTCCAGCCTTCCCTTCAGTCTTGCACAGTTGTACCGGCTCTTCTCCTGGACTGAAATGGCTTCCTCTGATCTCACTGCACACTGTGAGCTTCTCACCATGTGCATTAGAAGCTGCAGCAAGTCATATAGAGCCCCACCTCCTTTCTGGCTGAGGGACATCCAGCATTATTGTAGCAACCTCCTAGATAGGCTGCTATGATATTAGGTAAATTTAGTTATTTTGGCTCCTCAATAATCATTGGAACTACTATTGGTTTCTTTGGGCTGTTCTAGATCCCACAGGTTGCATGTTTGACTATTTCCCCCTGCCTTCTAGAGGCTTCTAGAACATAGGAGGTTGGGAAAGTTGAATGGGCAGCTTTAATATTTATTGTGCTTCAGGCAATCCGTGGGAAGGGGTGCCCAGTAGGTGGCTGGGAAGAACATCTGGAGCAGCCATGTTCTTGTCCTGCTGGAGAAGGTCCAAAACCTCAGGGGCTGCTGCCCCTCTGGGGCAGTTTCACTGGAGTTTTCTGGTGTTCATCAAGGATTTAGCTGTGGGAGATTTGGGGGGCTATTACTAAGTATCTTTGAAGCTAACTAAATGACTTCACCTAAGGATCTGGACTGGATAGCTCACTGAAGAGTGTGGGTGGACACTGGAGAGCCTATAGCTGTCCTGTGACATTGTGAGTTCTGACCCGAGCTTAAAATCCTGGTGACTGTGTGTGGCTTATTTTTGTGGTGATAAGGGACAGCTCCTACAGGCTCTGGCCATTCCCCTTTACTCCGAGGTAAAGACTGTTCAGAGAAGCTTAGCATAATGAAATGTGTTCCACTGTTACTACACAGTGTTCTTGGAGTATCCCATACCACCCTAAACCCTCTACTGTTACAAGTTCTTCAAGCAATAATTCTTAAGACGACAACCCTAGCCTATTTACTTTTCACACGGGGGGACCTCTGATGTGATTGGGGATCTCTGATGTGATGGGGGACTTCTGATGTGATGGGGGGCCTCCGATGTGATGGGGAATCTCTGATGTTGATGGGGGGACCTCTAATGTGATGGGCAATTTCCGATGAGATGGGGGACCTCTGACCTGACGGGAAACCTCTGATGAGATGGGGAATCTCTGATGTAAAGGGGGATCTCTGATGTGATGGGGGACCTCTGATGTGATGGGGGACCTCTGATATGATTGGGGCTCTCTGATGTGATGGGGGACCTCTGACATGATGGGGAATCCCTGATATGATGGGGGTCTCTGATGTGATGGGGGGATCTCTGATGTGATGGGGGACTTCTGAGGTGATGAGGGACCTCTGATGTGATGGGGAATCTCTGATGTGCTGGGGGACTTATGACGTGATGGGAGAAACTCTGATGTGATGGGGGATCTCTCATGTGATGGTGGACCTCTGATGTGATGGAGGGACCTCTGATGTGATGAGGGGCTCTCTGATGTGATGTAGGACCTCTGATGTGATGGAGGGCCTCCGATGTGATGGGGAATCTCTGCTGTTGATGGGGAAACATCTGATGTGATGTGGGACCTCTAATGTGATGGGCAATTTCCGATGAGATGGAGGACCTCTGACCTGACGGGGAACCTCTGATGAGATGGGGAATCTCTGATGTAAAGGGGGATCTCTGATGTGATGGGGGACCTCTGATGTGATGGGGGACCTCTGATATGATGGGGCCTCTCTGATGTGATGGGGGGATCTCTGATGTGATGAGGGACCTCTGATGTGATGGGGAATCTCTGATGTGATTGGGCATCTCTGATGTCATAGGGAACCTCTGACATGATGGGAGAATCTCTGATGTGATGGGGGGATCTCTGATGTGATGGGGGGATCTCTGATGTGATGGGGGACTGCTGATGTTATGGGGGATCTCTGATGTGATGGGGATCTCTGATGTGAGGGGGCCCCTCATATGTGATCTCTGATGTGAAAAGTTAGAGGGGCTTTTAAACTAGGTGACGGGAGGGTGGGTCCAGATGTAGAGATAGGCAGTGTGGAACAAGCTTCAGAGGGTAGTATTGGGATGCAGTAGTGGTAGGTTAACTAGAGTACCCAAACCCAATGAAAGAAACTTGACAAATCCAAATTGCAGCCTCAAAACAACCAATGAGGAGGCAGTAAGTGACCGGGCAAAACTTTTTCACTAATGCCAGAAGTCTGGAGGACAAAATGGGAGATTTGGAACTGCTAATGTATGAGGAGGATTTAGATTTTGTGAGAATTTCAGAGACTTGGTTTAACAGCTCTCATGATTGGCTGGCACCCATTGAGGGGTATTCCCTATATCGCAGAGACAGGGAAGGTATAAAAGGGGGACGAGTTTGCTGTTTATTAAAAATGATGTACAAGTGAATGTGAGGGACGACATCAAGGGAGCAAAGGAGGAGGTGGAATCGTTAAGAGTGGAGCTTCATAGGGAGGAAACAAAGGGCAAAGTAATACTGGGAATATGCTGTAGGCCCCCCAAGCAGGGAAAGAAGAGGGAGGTGGACCTTTTATCACAGTTCGGAATAGCGGCAAGGATGGGAAGTGTCATTATAATGTGAGATTTTAATTATCCAGATATAGACTGGACGGAAGTAACCGCACATTCATCTAAAGCTCTCCATTTCCTAAATGTCTTGCTGGACAATTTCATGGGTCAGATGGTGAATGCACCAACAAGAAATGAAGCATTACTAGACCTATTGATTACTAACAATACAGATCTGATAGCGGATGTAGAAATACAGGCAACTTAGGAAACAGGGACCATAGGTTAATTGGTTTTAGTATAAATCACAGAAATAGGAAACACAAGGGTAAAACAAAAACACCGAATTTCAAAAGGGCCTAAACTGCCCTCTTTGCTAGAAGTTACTAAATGGGATGAAATCCTAGAAACACAGAAACATTAACCACTTGCTTACTGGGCACTTAAACCCCCCTCCTGCTCAGGCCAATTTTCAGCTTTCAGCGCTGTCACTCTTTGAATGACAATTGCGCGGTCGTACGATGTACCCAAACAAAATCAACGTCCTTTTTTTACCACAAATATAACTTTCTTTTGGTGGTATTTGGTCACCTCTGCGGTTTTTATTTTTTGCGCTATAAACAAAAAAAGAGCGACAATTTTGAAAAAAAGAACAATAT
Source organism: Glandirana rugosa (assembly GCA_018402905.1). Taxonomy (NCBI): domain Eukaryota; kingdom Metazoa; phylum Chordata; class Amphibia; order Anura; family Ranidae; genus Glandirana; species Glandirana rugosa. The sequence continues at coordinate 451,856 of BLSH010006127.1, read as the reverse complement.
TTTTAAATTTTTGCTATAATACATGTCCAAAAAAAATAAATAAATCAAAAAACTATTTTTTTCATCAGTTTAGGCCGATATATATTCTTCTACATATTTTTGGTAAAAAAAAAATCGCAATTGATTGTGTTGCGCAATAGTTATATCGTTTACAAACTATGGGAATGGATTTATAGCGTTTTTATTCTTTTATTTTTTTTTTACTAGTAATGGCAGCGATCTGCGATTTTTATCAGGACTGCGATATTGCGGCGGACATGTCAGACATTTTTGACACTTTTTTTTGGGACCACTGACATTTATACAGCAAACAGACATTTAAATATCCACTGATTACTGTATAAATGTCACTGGCAGGGACGGGGTTAACACTAGGGGGCGATCAAGGGGTTAACTGTGTTCCCTCACTGTGTTCTAACTGTGTGGGGGCTGGGCTGGCAGGGTCATAACAGATTTAACTCATCCCGATTACAGGTTCAGTAGATCTGTCATGTCCCCCGTCACAGAGCAGAGAACCGCCGTGTTTACATTGGCGGTCCCCGTTCTGGCTCTCTATTAAGCGATTGCGGGTCTCCGGCGGACATCAAGTCCACCCAACCCACGGGCATGCTCACGCAGGTGCGAGAGCGCGCCGCCAATGGCTGTGAGGGCGCGCGGGGAGCGCGCAAAGGGGTGGATGTCAATTGATGTCTGCTGCAGGCAACAGGAAGCATTTCTTCAGTCTCCTCTCCTCTAGTGACTTTGCGCCTGGGCCAAGATGATGTCTTGCTGTAAGCAAGAGGAAGCATTTTTCGGTCTCCCCCCCCCCAGTGACTTTGCCTAGGCTGAGATGATGTCATCAGTCTGCTGCAGGCAAGAGGAAGCATTTCTTCAGTCTCCCCTTCCCCAGTAAAATTGCCTAGGCTGAGATGATGTCACCAGTCTGCTGCAGGCAAGAGGAAGCATTTCTTCAGTCTGCTCTCCCCCAGTGGCTTTGCCTAGGCTGATATGATGTCATCAGTCTGCTGCAGGCAAGGGGAAGCATTTCTTCAGTCTCTTCTCCCACAGTGACTTTGCCTAGGCTGAGATGAGGTCATCAATCTGCTGCAAGATGTGGCATTTTCTCAGTCTCCTATTCCCCAGTAATTTTGCCTAGGCTGAGATGATGTAATCAGTCTGTTGCAAGCAAGAGGATGCATTTCTCTAGTCTCCTCTCCCCCAGTGACTAGCTAGGCTGAGATGATGTCACCAGTCTGCTACAGGCAAGATTATTATTATTATTATAATACAGGATTTATATAGCCAAAATGAGTCATGCCTACTTCTTAGGTTGTAATATGGGGCTGTATATCTGATATCTGATGTCAGCTGTATGCTGACGGAAGTACTCAAGCGGAGTGGGTCAGTTCCATTACTGCGGCATTTTCTCAGTCTCCTCTCCCCCCGGTGACTTTGACGGGGCTAGGATGATGTCATCAGTCTGCTCCAGGCAAGAAGAAGCATTTCTTCAGTATCCTCTCATCAGGGTTGCCAACCGCCAGTAAATTTACTGACAGTTTGTAAAAATCAAATGATTTTTACAACTGTCTATGAATATCAGGGTCTGATAATTTGTCGTGCTGTACTGATTTTTTAAGTGTAAACCAATCAAATTACATGATGTGGGTATTGCCAGTGTTGCCTTAGTTTTTAATGGGAGTTCTGTTATTTTTCAGGTTGCCAGTAAAAAAATGTTCTCCGCCAGTAAATTTTCCATGTTTTGCTAGTAAAAAATGCTGCGGGAGGTTGGCAACACTGCCTCTCATCCAGTAACTTTGCCTAGGCTGAGGTGATGTCACCAGTCTGCTGCAGGCAGGAGAAAGCTTTCTTCAATCTCCTTTCCCCCGGTGACTTTGCCTAGCCTGAGATGATGTCATCAGTCTGCTGCAGGCCTGAGGAAGCATTTCCGAAGTCTTCCCTACCCCCGTGACTTTGCCTAGGCTGGGATGATGTAACCAGTCTGCTGCAGGCAAGATGAAGCATTCTCTCAGTCTCCCCTCTACCGGTAACTTTGCCTAAGCTGAGGTTATGTCATCAGTCTGCTGCAGGCAAGAGGAAGCATTTCCTCAGTTTTCCCTCCCCCAGTGACGTTGCCTAAGCTGAGATTATGTCACAAGTCTGCTGCAAGCAAGAGGAAGCATTTTTTTATTCTGTCTCCTCTCCCCCAGTACTTTGCCTAAGCTGAGATGATGTCATCAGTCTGCAACAGGCAAGAGGAAGCATTTCCTCAGTCTTCCCTCCCCCAGTGACATTGCCTAAACTGAGATGATGGCATCAGTCTGCTGCAGGCATGTGTAAGCCTTTCTTCTGTCTCCTCTCCACCAGTAACTTTGCCTAGGCTGAGATGATGTCACCAGTCTGCTGCAGGCAGGAGGAAGCATTTCTTTAGTCTCTTCTCCCCTAGTGACTTTGCCTGTGGTGAGATGATGTCATCAGTCTGCTGCAAGAAAGATGGAGCATTTTCTCAGTCTCCCCTCTACTGGTAACTTTGCCTAAGCTGAGGTTATGTCATCAGTCTTCTGCAGGCAGGAGGAAGCATTTCTTCTGTCTCCTCTCCCCCAGTAACTTAGCCTAGGCTAAGATGATGTCACCAGTCTGCTGCAGGCAAGAGGAAGCATTTCTTCCCACCCCCAGTGATCAGACTGTATATTGTAACTCTGTAGCAAATCACAAGGTGAGCGGCTGGAGCAGGGGCTGATCTGTCATCAGACATTTGTGAAAAAACACTGCACAGGCACCAAGATTTTCATGACTGACTCATCCCTGGGTGAATATCTTTGAACCCAGGAAGTAGATGGTGATTGTGAATGATGACTGAACAAAGATGGTGCTGTCCTTCTGGAAAGAAAAGCAGATGAAGACATGGTCAGGGAGAGTCCTGTGATCTCTGTAGATGGCAATAAACCCCTGGAAGGGGGGCACTCACACATCACTCAGCATGCATTTAAGCTCAAATACAGAACCTAACAAAAGTGAGTACACCCCCTGGGCCGGCCCTACCATGCGTCCTATTGGGTCCATTGGACCCAGGCAGCACTTTGAGAGGGGCAGCAAATTGAACCACGGCCGCCTCTCCTTCTCTTCTATTTACCCAGCAAATTGATGACCAAGATTTTTTTTTCCAGCAGTTTTGTGTGTCATGATGACAACTGCCCCCCGGCCGCTCCGCCTGCCTCTATACTACCCTAGCCTATCCATATACTACCCTAGTCTGTCCATATACTACCCTAGTCTGCCCATATACTCTCCTAGCTTGTCTATATACTACCCTAGCCTCTGTATACTGCCCTAGCCTGTCCATATACTACCCCAGCCTGTCTATATACTACCCTAGCCTGCCCATATACTACCCTAGCTTGACTATATACTACCCTAGCCTCTGTATACTGCCCTAGCCTGCCCATATACTACCCCAGCCTGTCTATATACTGCCCTAGCCTGTCCATATACTACCCCAGCCTGTCTATATACTGCCCTAGCCTGTCCATATATTACCCTAGCCTGTCCATATATTACCCTAGCCTGTCCATATACTACCCTAGCCTGTCTATATACTACCCTAGCCTGTCCATATATTACCCTAGCCTGTCCATATACTACCCTAGTCTGTCCATATAATACCCTAGCCTGCCCCTTGGAACTGAACATAATGGGATGTCATATAGTTTTGCATATAGACGAGGTGCTGTTGCATGTAAATCTGACTTCCTGATACATTTAATTTTATTTTTAATTTCATTATATAAAATAATGGATTGCGGGGTCCTTTTGGTGGGCGTGATGTTTTTTTTTTGGGGGGGGGGAAGCATTTCATTCCTGGACCCAGGCAGCACAACGTCTTGGGCCAGCCCTGCATGCCCCTGAGTGAAAAAGTCCAAATTAGGCTCAAAGTGTCAATATTTTGTGTGGCCACCATTATTTTCCAGCACTGCCTTAACCCTCTTGGGCATGGAGTTCACCAGAGCTTCACAGGTTGGCACTGGAGTCCTCTTCCCCTCCTCCATGGCGACATCACGGAGTTGGTGGATGTTAGAGACCTTGCGCTCCTCCACCTTCCGTTTGAGGACCCCCACAGATGTCCAATAGGGTTTAGGTCTGGAGATGCTTGGCCAGTCCATCACCTTTACCCTCAGCTTCTTTAGCAAGGCAGTGGTCGTCTTGGAGGTGTTTGGGGTCGTTATGTTGGAATACTGCCCTGTGGCCCAGTCTCTGAAGGGAGGGGAAGCTCTGCTTCAGTATGTCACAGTACATGTTGGCATTCATGGTTCCCTCAATGAACTGTAGCTCCCCAGTGCCGGCAGCACTCATGCAGCCCCAGACCATGACACTCCCACCACCATGCTTGACTGTAGGCAAGACACACTTGTCTTTGTACTCCTCACCTGGTTGCCACCACACACGCTTGACACCACCTGAACCAAATACGTTTATCTCGGTCTCATCAGACCACAGGGCATGGTTCCAGTAATCCATGTCCTTAGTCTGCTTGTCTTCAGCAAACTGTTTGGGGGCTTTCTTGTGCATCATCTTTAGAAGAGGCTTCCTTCTGGGACGACAGCCATGCAGACCAATTTGATGCAGTGTGTGGCGTATGGTCTGAGCACTGACAGGCCGACCCCCCACCCCTTCAACCTCTGCAGCAATGCTGGCAGCACTCATACGTCTATTTCCCAAAGACAACCTCTGGATATGACGCTGAGCACGGCACTCAACTTCTATGGTCGGCCATGGCAAGGCGCTGTTCTGAGTGGAACCTCTCCTGTTAAACCACTGTATGGTCTTGGCCACCGTGCTGCAGCTCAGTTTCAGGGTCTTGGCAATCTTCTTATAGCCTAGGCCATCTTTATGTAGAGCAACAATTCTTTTTTTCAGATCCTCAGAGAGTTCTTTGCCATGAGGTGCCATGTTGAACTTCCAGTGACCAGTATGAGAGAGTGAGAGCGATAACACCAAATTTAACACACCTGCTCCCCATTCACACCTGAGACCTTGTAACACTAACGAGTCACATGACACCAGGGAGGGGAAATGGCTAATTGGACCCAATTTGGACATTTTCACTTAGGGGTGTACTGACTTTTGTTACCGGCAGTTTAGACATTAATGGCTGTGTGTTATTTTGAGGGGACAGCAAATTTACACTGTTATACAAGCTGTGCTACTACATTGTAGCAAAGTGTCATTTCTTCAGTGTTGTCACATGAAAAGATAGAATAAAATATTTACACAAATGTGAGGGGTGTACTTACTTTTGTGAGATGTAAGTCATTAATTAAAGCTTTGTTTCTGGGTCACTTTGCCACAGACCGCCCAGAGGGTGGAATTGAACCACTCTGCCGCTAGGCAGCTACAGGTTTGAAGCCTGCACCCCAGACCACTGAGGATCATCTGGGCAATATTACCATCCATCCCATGTGGTATATAAAGCCTGAGCTGATTGGACGATTCAACTTAGGGAGGGTTTCTCCTTAAAAAAAAAAAAAAAAAAATGTAAGTTGTAATATTCAGATTGTGGATGACACAGAGCTCAATGAATGATCCAATCACAGCGCAGTACATGGAAGATGAGACACAGCAGTGAACAGCGACCGTGCTGGCCCAGCTGCATGATGTGCTGTGAAAAGCATTCTGGGTAATGGCAGATGGGAACATATTTAAAAATTTGAAGGGAAAAAAGGGTTGAACTCCCATCTCTGGATTAATACAAAAACATTTCAAGAGCTTCAGAGAGATGAAGACTTTGTACCGTGTTATCAGTTTTCAGATAAGCAGTTTGCTGGGAGGAAGATAATCTTTGTTGCCGGGTCTCTGTATGGAATGGGATTGTTGATGATCTATGTGCAGCCTGGGGGTGAGACTGTTACATGTAGCAGGTCTCTCTCGAAGACAGCGGTGTGCTTAAATCTTCATCAAACCTTGTCCAGTGAATCAGTCGGGTAGACTGGGGAGTTCCTAACCTGTAAGGCTGCGTTCACACAGGGGGGCAATTCGACTTTGGCACGACTTTGCCAGGCGATTTTAAATGCGACTGGGTGACTTACAACGCAAAGTCGCCCCTGTGTGAACGGCTCTTAGGGGCTATTACTTATCTAACCAGGGCAGTCTTTAAGGCAGGGCAAAAGGGGCAGCTGCCCTGGGCCCCACCACTGTTGTGGGGCCCAAAGCAGCTGTCTCATACTTGCAAACTATCATAGTTTAAATGCCCTTGTCCCTTGAAGTTTTAGTCCCGTGCTGTGTCCCGATATCTCAGTGTGAAGTTCTGTTACTAATGCTGCCCAGGTCTGCCCTATTGCTGTGTACAGATGACTCACCTGCAGGCCCTGTGTTTACATGTAAATACCCTGCATTGATATGTATGATCCCACTAGTAAGTACTTCTGATTTGCTGTTCAATATATACATATATGTACGTATGTGCAGGGGTAAATATGCATTGCCAATACGAGACTAGACAAGTGTACCTTCAATATATCCTCCCTTCCCCTCCTTTCAGGACCAGCAGCGCTGAAGCACTAAATGTGCGATCCATGCTGTTTCCATATCTTTCCTCCTCCGCTGCATTATATCTTCGGGACGTCCGTCCGTTATGGATTGCTGACCTGCTAGCACCCTCTACCCTGAGAGTAAGACTAACAGGTATGAAAAGGCTACTGTCTGTTTAATGTCTCTTGATGTGTGAATGGACTCGTCTGTACCATGGGCGTCCGCAGAACTTTTTCCGGGGGGGGGGGGGGGACATAATTTCAAGGTCAACCATGCTCTGCCCCTTTTTGACAATGTCATAATTACATTATCACGGTCAGAGACTGCAGACATGATACAGGAGATGGTCAGAGACTGCAGACATGATACAGGAGATGGTCAGAGACTGCAGACATGATCCAGGAGATGGTCAGAGACTGCAGATATGATACAGGAGACGGTCAGAAACTGCAGACATGATACAGGAGATGGTCAGAGACTGCAGATATGATACAGGAGACGGTCAGAAACTGCAGACATGATCCAGGAGATGGTCAGAGACTGCGGACATGAAACAGGAGATGGTCAGAGACTGCAGACATGATACAGGAGATGGTCAGAGACTGCAGACATGATCCAGGAGATGGTCAGAGACTGAGACGTGATACAGGAGATGGTCAAAGACTGCAGACATGATCCAGGAGATGGTCAGAGACTGCGGACATGATACAGGAGACGGTCAGAAACTGCAGACATGATACAGGAGACGGTCAGAGACTGCGGACATAGCACAGGAGACAGTCAGAGACTGCGGACATGGTACAGGAAACGGTCAGAGACGGCATACATGGCTTAAGAGGATAAGGACCTAGTGGGGAACCCCTGATCTGATCCCTGATTCCGGGGGGGGGCAATTGCCCCCCCTTGCCCCTACCTGCGGACGTCCATGGTCTGTACCGAACAAGACATACAATTAGTATGATAGAATAAAATTGATGTCATACAATCTGAATTATTATGATAACATTTGCATATAGTAAGATCAAGACTCTCTTCATGAACATTATTGTTTATAAAGTATTGGCCTTAAAATGACAAGCAATAAAGTAAAAAAATGTCTCATTATTGTTTTACCAGCATATCCCCCCCATGCTCGCCCCGGGGGGGGGGGGGGGACAATCTTAGGCCAGGGAGCCTCGGTGGTTAGACCAGGCGTCACAGGTAGGTAACTGGCATGCTATGATGTATGCACACACTTTTTAGGGTATTATTATGTGATATTTATGTTTCAGTATGTGATGACTTCATTAGATGTGGAATTAATGCTTGTTATCTATTCTAGTATATATTAGATATTGTGCATTCTCCTGAAGAAGCGGTTAGAGCGCGAAACGTATCGGGAAGCACTTGGCAACAGAGAACGTGATCCAACTACCTCCCACCTCTGGGATGGATATGCATATTTGTGATTTTAAACACTATTGTTGTATGTCACGTATTTAATAAAATCCTTGTGCTTTTATACAAGTTGATTTTGTGAGCCTATCACGGTGCCATTAACCACTTCCTGACCGCCTACCGTGTTTTCACGGCGGCAGTCGGGTTGCTGTGCGCGAATCGCCGTAAAAAGACAGCCGCTAGGGGGCGCGCGCGCACGCCGCACTCCTGAGGAGTGTGCCCACGGCTCGGGCGGACCCTATGTCCGCCGGCGAGCCGCGATGAGCGGCCACAGGCAAAGAACGGGGAACCGCCGATGTAAACACGGCGGTTCCCCGCTCTGACAGTGCGGGCATGGGAGATCTACTGATCCCTGTCACTGGGATCAGTTAGATCTTTCATGCCCATGGTAGCCCAACCCCCCCACAGTAAGAACACCCAGGGAACACAGTTAACCCCTAGCTCCCCCCCCCAGGTTAACCCCTTCACTGCCAATGACATTTATACAGTAATCAGTGGACATTTAAATTTCTGATCGCTGAATAAATGTCATTGGTCCCAAAAAAGTGTCAAAAATGTCCGACATGTCCGCTGCAATATCGCAGTACCGCTAAAAATCGCAGATCGCCGCCATTATCAGTAAAAAAAATAAAAAAACAAAAACTCCAGAAATTAATTCTCATCATCCGTAAACGTGGCCACTTTTGCGCAAACCAATCAATAAACGCCGATTGTGATTTTTTTTATCACAAATATGAGGAAGAATAAAAATCGGCCAAAACCAGTGAAAAAAAAAATTTTTATATATTTTTTTTGGATTTGAATTTTAGCAAAAAGTAAGAAATTTGGGGTTTTTTTGCAAAATGGTCGCTCTTCTTTTGTTTATAGCGGCGATCAGAAATGACGCAGCGGCGATCAAATACCACCAAAAGAAAGCTCTGTTTGTGGGAAACAAAGGACGCAAATTTTGTTTGAGTACAACGTCGCACGACCGCGCAATTGTCAGTTAAAGCGACGCAGTGCCGAATCGCAAAAAAAGTGCTCTGGTCCTAAAGCTGGAAATCCTTCCGGTTGGTAAGTGGTTGAAATCCCGCAGCCCCTCCCTTTCCGTCCCATCCTCTCTGTTTTTTGTACAATTGGGATGTAGGCACCTTTATTCCAATACAACACACTGAGCTCAATATACAATGCATTGATATGTAAATAGCCGTGACATTAACAGGTAAATAGCCACGGACCGGTGGCATTGACATATAAATAGAGGCGGCATTCATATGTACAGTCAGGTCCATAAATATTGGGACATAGACACAATTCTAATGTTTTTGGCTCTATTCACCACCACAATGGATTTGAAATGAAAGGAACAAGATTTGCTTTACCTGCACCCAGCGTCTGGTGATGTCTATGCGTTCCACACTTCAGGCTGTAATTGACTGCAAAGGATTTGCAACCAAGTATTAAAAAGTGAAAGTTTGATTTATGATTGTTAATCTGTCCCATTACTTTTGGTCCTTTAAAAAGTGGGAGGCACAAAACTGTTGTAATTCCTTCACCGTTCACCTGATTTGGATGTAAATCCCCTCAAATTAAAGCTGAAAGTCTGCAGGTAAAGCTCATCTTGTTCCTTTCATTTCACATCCATTGTGGTGGTGTATAGAGCCAAAAACATTAGAATTGTGTCGATGTCCCAATATTTATGGACCTGACTGTGTTGTTTGGTCAAATAAAGACATTCTATGTCAAGCAGCCAAAACGAGTCCTGCCTAGTTCTTTGGTTGTAATATGGGGCTGTATATCTGATGTCCAGACTGAAGGAGGCTGTATGCTGAAGGAAGTACTCAAGCGGACTGGGTCAGTTCCATTACAGCAGCATTTTCTCAGTCTCCTCTCCCCCGGTGACTTTGACGAGGCTGAGATGATGTCACCAGTCTGCTGCAGGCAAGAAGAAGAATTTCTTCAGTATCCTCTCATCCAGTAACTTTGCCTAGGCTGAGATGATGTCACCAGTCTGCTGCAGGCAGGAGAAAGCATTTCTTCAGTCTCCTTTCCCCCGGTGACTTTGCCTAGGCTGAGATGATGTCACCAGTCTGCTGCAGGCCTGAGGAAGCATTTCCGAAGTCTTCCCTACCCCAGTGACTTTGCCTAGGCTGGGATGATGTAACAGGTCTGCTGCAGGCAAGATGAAGCATTTTCTCAGTCTCCCCTCTACCGGTAACTTTGCCTATGCTGAGGTTATGTCATCAGTCTGCTGCAGGCAGGAGGAAGAATTTCTTCTGTCTCCTCTCCCCCAGCAACTTTGCCTAGGGTGAGATGATGTCACCAGTCTGCTGCAGGCAAGGGGAAGCATTTCTCCCCACCCCCAGTGATCAGACTGTACATTGTAACTCTGTAGCAAGTCACAAGGTGAGCGGCTGAAGCAGGGGCTGATCTGTGATCAGACATTTGTGAACAAACACTGCACAGGCACTAAAATTTTCATTACTGAGTCATCCCTGAGTGAATATCTTCGAACCCAGGAAGTAGATGGTGATTGTGAATGATGACTGAACAAAGATGGTGCTGTCCTTCTGGAAAGAAAATCAGATGAACGCATGGTCAGGGGGAGTCCTGTGATCTCTGTAAGAGGCAATAAACACCTGGAAGGGGGGCACTCACACATCACTCAGCATGCATTTAAGCTCAAAGCACCTAACAAAAGTGAGTACACCCCCTGGGCCGGCCCTACCATGCGCCCCATTGGGTCCATTGGACCCAGGCAGCACTTTGAGAGGGGCAGCAAATTGAACCACGGCCGCCTCTCCTTCTCTTCTATTTACCCAGCAAATTGACGACCAAGATTTTTTTTTTACAGCAGTTTTATGTGTCATGATGACAACTGCCCCCCTGCCGCCCCGCCTGCCTCTATACTACCCTAGCCTGTCTATATACTACCCTAGCCTGCCCCTATACTACCCTAGCCTGTCCATATACTACCCTAGCCTGTCTATATACTGCCCTAGCCTGTCTATATACTGCCCTAGCCTGTCTATATACGGAAGGTCCACAAATAACGGAGAATGTCTCTAGTGTCCTGAGGGGGACTGGT
>BLSH010006127.1:427330-438350 GCA_018402905.1 Glandirana rugosa | reverse complement strand
GACAGACTGACCGCCCACCCCTTCAACCTCTGCAGCAATGCTGGCAGCACTCATACGTCTATTTCCCAAAGACAACCTCTGGATATGACGCTGAACACGGCACTCAACTTCTTTGGTCGACCATGGCGAGGCGCTGTTCTGAGTGGAACCTCTCCTGTTACACCGCTGTATGGTCTTGGCCACCGTGCTGCAGCTCAGTTTCAGGGTCTTGGCAATCTTCTTATAGCCTAGGCCATCTTTATGTAGAGCAACAATTCTTTTTTTCAGATCCTCAGAGAGCTCTTTGCCATGAGGTGCCATGTTGAACTTCCAGTGACCAGTATGAGAGAGTGAGAGCGATAACACCAAATTTAACACACCTGCTCCCCATTCACACCTGAGACCTTGTAACACTAATGAGTCACATGACACCTGGGAGGGGAAATGGCTAATTGGGCCCAATTTGGATATTTTCACTTAGGGGTGTACTCACTTTTGTTGGCAGCGGTTTAGACATTAATGGCTGTGTGTTGAGTTATTTTGAGGGGACAGCAAATTTACACTGTTATACAAGCTGTACACTCACTACTTTACATTGTAGCAAAGTGTAATTTCTTCAGTGTTGTCACATGAAAAGATAGAATAAAAGATTTACAAAAACCTGAGGGTGTACTTACTTTTGTGAGATGTAGGTCATTAATTAAAGGCTTGTTTCACGGTCACTTTGCCGCAGACCGCCCAGAGGGTGGAATTGAACCACTCTGCCGCTAGGCAGCTACAGGTTTGAAGCCTGCACCCCAGACCACTGAGGATCATCTGGGCAATATTACCATCCATCCCATGTGGTATATAAAGCCTGAGCTGATTGGACGATTCAACTTAGGGAGGGTTTCTCCTTAAAAAAAAAAAAAAAAAATGTAAGTTGTAATATTCAGATTGTGGATGACACAGAGCTCAATGAATGATCCAATCACAGCGCAGTATATGGAAGATGAGACACAGCAGTGAACAGCGACCGTGCTGGCCCAGCTGCATGATGTGCTGTGAAAAGCATTCTGGGTAATGGCAGATGGGAACATATTTAAATATTTGAAGGGAAAAAAGGGTTGAACTCCCATCTCTGGATTAATACAAAAACATTTCAAGAGATTATCAGAGAGATGAAGACTTTGTACCGTGTTATCAGTTTTCAGATAAACAGTTTGCTGGGAGGAATATCATCTTTGTTGCCGGGTCTCTGTATGGAATGGGATTGTTGATGATCTATGTGCAGCCTGGGGGTGAGAATTTTACATGTAGCAGGTCTCTCTCGAAGACAGCGGTGTGCTTAAGTCTTCATCAAACCTTGTCCAGTGAATCAGTCGGGTAGACTGGGGAGTTCCTAGCCTGTAAGGCTGCATTCACACAGGGGGGCAATCCGACTTTGGCACGACTTTGCTAGGCGATTTTAAATGCGACTTACATCGCACAAGTCGCCCCTGTGTGAACGGCTCTTAGGGGCTATTACTGATCTAACCAGGGCAGTCTTTAAGGCAGGGCAAAAGGGGAAGCTGCCCTGGGCCCCACCACTGTTGTGGGGCCCAAAGCAGCTGTCTCATACTTGCAAACTATCTTAGCTTAAATGCCCTTGAAGTTTTAGTCCCGTGTTGTGTCCTGATATCTCAGTGTGAAGTTCTGTTACCAATGCTGCCCAGGTCTGCCCTATTGCTGTGTACAGATGACTCACCTTCAGGCCCTGTGTTTACATGTAAATACCCTGCATTGATATGTATGATCCCACTAGTAAGTACTTCTGATTTGCCCTTCAATATATGCATATATGTACGTATGTGCAGGGGTACATATGCATTGCCAATACGAGACTAGACAAGTTTACCTTCAATATATCCTCCCTTCCCCTCCTTTCAGGACCAGCAGCGCTGAAGCACTAAATGTGCGATCCATGCTGTTTCCATATCTTTCCTCCTCCGCTGCATTATATCTTCGGGACGTCCGTCCGTTATGGATTGCTGACCCGCTAGTACCCTCTACCCTGAGAGTAAGACTAACAGGTATGAAAAGGCTACTGTCTGTTTAATGTCTCTTGATGTGTGAATGGACTTGTCTGTACCATGGGCGTCCGCAGAACTTTTTCCGGGGGGACATAATTTCAAGGTCATCCATGCTCTGCCCCTTTTTGACAATGTCATAATTACATTATCACGGTCAGAGACTGCAGATGTAGTACAGGAGATGGTCAGAGACTGCAGACATGATCCAGGAGATGGTCTGAGACTGCGGACATGATCCAGGAGATGGTCAGAGACTGCAGACATGATCCAGGAGATGGTCAGAGACTGCGGACATGATCCAGGAGATGGTCAGAGACTGCAGACATGATACAGGAGATGGTCAGAGACTGCAGACATAGCACAGGAGATGGTCAGAGACTGCAGACATAGTACAGGAGATGGTCAGAGACTGCGGACATAGCACAGGAAACGGTCAGAGACTGCGGACATGGTACAGGAGCGGTCAGAGACTGCAGACATGATCCAGGAGATAGTCAGAGATTGCAGACATGATCCAGGAGATGGTCAGAGACTGCAGACATGATACAGGAGATGGTCAGAGACTGCAGACATGATACAGGAGATGGTCAGAGACTGCAGACATGATACAGGAGATGGTCAGAAACTGCAGACATGATCCAAGAGATGGTCAGAGACTGCAGACATGATCCAGGAGATGGTCAGAGATTGCAGACATGATCCAGGAGATGGTCAGAGACTGCAGACATAGCACAGGAGACGGTCAGAGACTGCGGACATGGTACAGGAGCGGTCAGAGACTGCAGACATGATCCAGGAGATGGTCAGAGATTGCAGACATGATCCAGGAGATGGTCAGAGACTGCAGACATGATACAGGAGATGGTCAGAGACTGCAGACATGATACAGGAGATGGTCAGAGACTGCAGACATGATACAGGAGATGGTCAGAAACTGCAGACATGATCCAAGAGATGGTCAGAGACTGCAGACATGATCCAGGAGATGGTCAGAGATTGCAGACATGATCCAGGAGATGGTCAGAGACTGCAGACATAGCACAGGAGACGGTCAGAGACTGCGGACATGATACAGGAAACGGTCAGAGACTGCATACATGGCCCAAGAGACTGTCAGAACCTGCATACATGGCCCAAGAGGATAAGGACCTAGTGGGGAACCCCTGATCTGATCCCTGATTCCAGGGGGGGGGCAATCTTAGGCCAGGGAGCCTCGGTGGTTAGACCAGGCGTCACAGGTAGGCAACTGGCATGCTATGATGTATGCACCCACTTTTTAGGGTATTATTATGTGATATTTATGTTTCAGTATGTGATGACTTCATTAGATGTGAAATTAATGCTTCTTATCTATTCTAGTATATATTAGATATTGTGCATTCTCCTGAAGAAGCGGTTAGAGCGTGAAACGTGTCGGGAAGCACTTACCAGCAGACTGTGATAACGTGACCCAACTACCTCCCACCTCTGGGATGGATATGCATATTTGTGATTTTAAACACTATTGTTGTATGTCACGCATTTAATAAAATTCTTGTGCTTTTATACAAGTTGATTTTGTGAGCCTATCACGGTGCCATTAACCACTTCCTGACCGCCTGCCGTGTTTTCACGGCGGCAGTCGGGTTGCTGTGCGCGAATCGCCGTAAAAAGACGGGCGCTAGGGGGCGCGCGCGCACGCCGCACTCCTGAGGAGTGTGCCCGCGGCTCGGGCGGACCCGATTTCCGCCGGCGAGCCACGATGAGCGGCCACGGGCAAAGAACGGGGAACCGCCGATGTAAACACGGCGGTTCCCCATTCTGACAGTGCAGGCATGGGAGATCTACTGATTCCTGTCACTGGGATCAGTTAGATCTCTTATGCCCATGTTAGCCCAACCCCCCCACAGTAAGAACACAACCAGGGAACACAGTTACCCCCTAGCTCCCCCCCCCCCAGGTTAACCCCTTCACTGCCAATGACATTTTTACAGTAATCAGTGGACATTTAAATTTCCGATCGCTGTATAAATGTCATTGGTCCCAAAAAAGTGTCAAAAATGTCCGACATGTCCGCCGCAATATCGCAGCCCCAATAAAAATCGCAGATCGCCAACATTACCAGTAAAAAATAAATAAATAAATAAAAACCCCAGAAATTAATGCTCTTCATCCGTAAATGTGGCCACTTTTGCGCAAACCAATCAATAAACGCCGATTGTGATTTTTTTTTTTATCACAAATATGAGGAATTGTATAAATCGGCCAAAACCGGTGAAAAAAATTTTTTTTTATATTTTTTTTTTGGATTTGTATTTTAGCAAAAAGTAAGAAATTTGGGTTTTTTTGCAAAATGGTCGCTCTTCTTTTGTTCATAGCGGCGATCAGAAATGACGCAGAGGTGATCAAATACCACCAAAAGAAAGCTCTATTTGTGGGGAAAAAGGACGCAAATTCTGTTTGGGTACAACGTCGCACGACCGCACAATTGTCAGTTAAAGCGACGCAGCGCCGAATCGCAAACAGTGCTCTGGTCCTAAAGCTGGAAATCCTTCCGGTTGGTAAGTGGTTGAAATCCCGCAGCCCCTCCCTTTCCGTCCCATCCTCTCTGTTTTTTGTACAATTGGGATGTAGGCACCTTTATTCCAATACAACACACTGAGCTCAATATACAATGCATTGATATGTAAATAGCCGTGACATTAACAGGTAAATAGCCACGGACCGGTGGCATTGACATGTAAATAGAGGCGGCATTCATATGTACAGTCAGGTCCATAAATATTGGGACAGCGACACAATTCTAATCTTTTTGGCTCTATTCACCACCACAATGGATTTGAAATGAAAGGAACAAGATGAGCTTTACCTGCACCCAGCGTCTGGTGATGTCTATGCATTCCAGACTTCAGGCTGTAATTGACTGCAAAGGATTTGCAACCAAGTATTAAAAAGTGAAAGTTTGATTTATGATTGTTAATCTGTCCCAATACTTTTGGTCCCTTAAAAAGTGGGAGGCACAAAACTGTTGTAATTCCTACACCGTTCACCTGATTTGGATGTAAATCCCCTCAAATTAAAGCTGAAAGTCTGCAGGTAACGCTCATCTTGTTCCTTTCATTTCACATCCATTGTGGCGGTGTATAGAGCCAAAACCATTAGAATTGTGTCGATGTCCCAATATTTATGGACCTGACTGTGTTGTTTGGTCAAATAAAGACATTCTATGTCAAGCAGCCAAAACGAGTCCTGCCTAGTTCTTTGGTTGTAATATGGGGCTGTATATCTGATGTCCAGACTGAAGGAGGCTGTATGCTGAAGGAAGTACTCAAGCGGAGTGGGTCAGTTCCATTACAGCAGCATTTTCTCAGTCTCCTCTCCCCCGGTGACTTTGACGAGGCTGAGATGATGTCACCAGTCTGCTGCAGGCAGGAGAAAGCATTTCTTCAGTCTCCTTTCCCCCGGTGACTTTGCCTAGGCTGAGATGATGTCACCAGTCTGCTGCAGGCAAGAAGAAGAATTTCTTCAGTATCCTCTCATCCAGTAACTTTGCCTAGGCTGAGATGATGTCACCAGTCTGCTGCAGGCAGGAGAAAGCATTTCTTCAGTCTCCTTTCCCCCGGTGACTTTGCCTAGGTTGAGATGATGTCATCAGTCTGCTGCAGGCCTGAGGAAGCATTTCCGAAGTCTTCCCTACCCCAGTGACTTTGCCTAGGCTGGGATGATGTAACAGGTCTGCTGCAGGCAAGATGAAGCATTTTCTCAGTCTCCCCTCTACCGGTAACTTTGCCTATGCTGAGGTTATGTCATCAGTCTGCTGCAGGCAGGAGGAAGAATTTCTTCTGTCTCCTCTCCCCCAGCAACTTTGCCTAGGGTGAGATGATGTCACCAGTCTGCTGCAGGCAAGGGGAAGCATTTCTCCCCACCCCCAGTGATCAGACTGTACATTGTAACTCTGTAGCAAGTCACAAGGTGAGCGGCTGAAGCAGGGGCTGATCTGTGATCAGACATTTGTGAACAAACACTGCACAGGCACCAAGATTTTCATTACTGAGTCATCCCTGAGTGAATATCTTCGAACCCAGGAAGTAGATGGTGATTGTGAATGATGACTGAACAAAGATGGTGCTGTCCTTCTGGAAAGAAAATCAGATGAACGCATGGTCAGGGGGAGTCCTGTGATCTCTGTAAGAGGCAATAAACACCTGGAAGGGGGGCACTCACACGCCACTCAGCATGCATTTAAGCTCAAATACAGCACCTAACAAAAGTGAGTACACCCCCAGGGCCGGCCCTACCATGCGCCCCATTGGGTCCATTGGACCCAGGCAGCACTTTGAGAGGGGCAGCAAATTGAACCACGGCCGCCTCTCCTTCTCTTCTATTTACCCAGCAAATTGACGACCAAGATTTTTTTTTACAGCAGTTTTATGTGTCATGATGACAACTGCCCCCCGGCCGCTCCGCCTGCCTCTATACTACCCTAGCCTGCCCCTATACTACCCTCGCCTGTCTATATAATACCCTAGCCTGTCTATATACTACCCTAGCCTGTCCATATACTACCCTAGCCTGTCCATATATTACCCTAGCCTGTCTATATACTACCCTAACCTGTCCATATACTACCCCAGCCTGTCCATATACTACCCTAGCCTGTCTATATACTACCCTAGCCTGTCCATATATTACCCTAGCCTGTCTATATACCACCCTAGCCTGTCTATATACTACCCTAGCCTGTCCATATATTACCCTAGCCTGTCTATATACTACCCTAGCCTGTCCATATATTACCCTAGCCTGTCTATATACTACCCTAGCTTGTCTATATACTACCCTAGCCTACCCATATACTACCCTAGCTTGTCTATATACTACCCTAGCCTGTCTGTATACTACCCTAGCCTGTCTATATACTACCCTAGCCTGTCTGTATACTACCCTAGCCTGTCCATATACTACCCTAGCCTGTCCATATATTACCCTAGCCTACCCATATACTACCCTAGCTTGTCTATATACTACCCTAGCCTGTCTGTATACTACCCTAGCCTGTCTATATACTACCCTAGCCTACCCCTTGGAATTGAACATAATGGGATGTCATATAGTTTTGCATTGAGACGAGGTGCCGTTGCATGTAAATCTGACTTCCTGATACATTTAATTTTATTTTTAATTTCATTATATAAAATAATGGATTGCGGGGGCCTTTTGGTGGGCGTGATTTTTTTTTTGGGGGGGGGGGGGCAGCATTTCATTCCTGGACCCAGGCAGCACAACATCTTTGGCCAGACCTGTACACCCCTAAGGGAAAATGTCCAAATTAGGCTCAAAGTGTCGATATTTTGTGTGGCCACCATTATTTTCCAGCACTGCCTTAACCCTCTTGGGCATGGAGTTCACCAGAGCTTCACAGGTTGGCACTGGAGTCCTCTTCCCCTCCTCCATGACGACATCACAGAGCTGGTGGATGTTAGAGACCTTGTGCTCCTCCACCTTCTGTTTGAGGAGCCCCACAGATGCTCAATAGGGTTTAGGTCTGGAGATGCTTGGCCAGTCCATCACCTTTACCCTCAGCTTCTTTAGCAAGGCAGTGGTCGTCTTGGAGGTGTTTGGGGTCGTTATGTTGGAAAACTGCCCTGTGGCCCAGTCTCTGAAGGGAGGGGATGCTCTGCTTCAGTATGTCACAGTACATGTTGGCATTCATGGTTCCCTCAATGAACTGTAGCTCCCCAGTGCCAGCAGCACTCATGCAGTCCCAGACCATGACATTCCCACCACCATGCTTGACTGTAGGCAAGACACACTTGTCTTTGTCCTCCTCACCTGGTTGCCGCCACACACGCTTGGCACCATCTGAACCAAATAAGTTTATCTTGGTCTCATCAGACCACAGGGCATGGTTCCAGTAATCCATGTCCTCAGTCTGCTTGTCTTCAGCAAACTGTTTGCAGACTTTCTTGTGCATCATCTTTAGAAGAGACTTCCTTCTGGGACGACAGCCATGCAGACCAATTTGATGCAGTGTGTGGCGTATGGTCTGAGCACTGACAGGCTGACCCTCCACCCCTTCAACCTCTGCAGCAATGCTGGCAGCACTCATACGTCTATTTCCCAAAGACAACCTCTGGATATGACGCTGAGCACGGCACTCAACTTCTTTGGTTGACCATTACGAGGCGCTGTTCTGAGTGGAACCTCTCCTGTTATACCGCTGTATGGTCTTGGCCACCGTGCTGCAGCTCAGTTTCAGGGTCTTGGCAATCTTCTTATAGCCTAGGCCATCTTTATGTAGAGCAAGAACTCTTTTTTTCAGATCCTCAGGGAGTTCTTTGCCATGAGGTGTCATGTTGAACTTCCAGTGACCAGTATGAGAGAATGAGAGAGAGATAACACCAAATTTAACACACCTGCTCCCCATTCACACCTGAGACCTTGTAACACTAACGAGTCACATGACACCGGGGAGGGGAAATGGCTAATTGGGCCCAATTTGGATATTTTCACTTAGGGGTGTACTCACTTTTGTTGGCAGCGGTTTAGACATTAATGGCTGTGTGTTGAGTTATTTTGAGGGGACAGCAAATTTACACTGTTATACAAGCTGTGCAATCACTACTTTACATTGTAGCAAAGTGTCATTTCTTCAGTGTTGTCACATGAAAAGATAGAAGAAAAGACTTACAAAAATCTGAGGGGTGTACTTACTTTTGTTAGATGTAAGTCATTAATTAAAGGCTTGTTTCACGGTCACTTTGCCGCAGACCGCCCAGAGGGTGGAATTGAACCACTCTGCCGCTAGGCAGCTACAGGTTTGAAGCCTGCACCCCAGACCACTGAGGATCATCTGGGCAATATTACCATCCATCCCATGTGGTATATAAAGCCCGAGCTGATTGGACGATTTGACTTTCTCCTTAAAAAAAAAAAATGTAAGTTGTAATTTTCAGATTGTGGATGACACAGAGCTCAATGAATGATCCAATCACAGCGCAGTACATGGAAGATGAGACACAGCAGTGAACAGCGACCGTGCTGGCCCAGCTGCATGATGTGCTGTGAAAAGCATTCTGGGTAATGGCAGATGGGAACATATTTAAATATTTGAAGGGAAAAAAGGGTTGAACTCCCATCTCTGGATTAATACAAAAACATTTCAATAGCTTATCAGAGAGATGAAGACTTTGTACCGTGTTATCAGTTTTCAGATAAACAGTTTGCTGGGAGGAATATAATCTTTGTTGCCGGGTCTCTGTATGGAATGGGATTGTTGATGATCTATGTGCAGCCTGGGGGTGAGAATTTTACATGTAGCAGGTCTCTCTCGAAGACAGCGGTGTGCTTAAGTCTTCATCAAACCTTGTCCAGTGAATCAGTCGGGTAGACTGGGGAGTTCCTAGTCTCTAAGGCTGCGTTCACACGGGGGGGGCGATCCGACATCGGCGCGACTTTGCCAGGCGATTTTAAATGCAACTTTAGCGCGACTTTGGGTGACTTAGGGCAAAAGGGGCAGCTGCCCTGGGCCCCATCATTGTTATGGGGCCCAAAGCAGCTGTCTCATAATTGCCAACTATCTTAGTTTAAATTCCCTTGAAGTTTTAGTCCCGTGTTGTGTCCTGATATCTCAGTGTGAAGTTCTGTTACTAATGCTGCCCAGGTCTGCCCTATTGCTGTGTACAGATGACTCACCTGCAGACCCTGTGTTTACATGTAAATACCCTGCACTGATATGTAAATAGCGGTGACATTAATATGTAAATAGCCAGGGACCGGTGGCATTGACATGTAAATAGAGGCGGCATTCATATGTATGTCACGCCCCCCTGAGGTCATATCCACCATTACTTCTGCTGAATGCTGCCCACTGAAGAGGTAAAGGGGCATGCTTGAAAGTCCTGCCTACAACTGTGTCACTGGTCATTGAGCTTACCATCAGCCTGGGTACTAACCTCTTGCAACCAATCATTGAGCGGTAAGGATATGCAGCAACCTCTAGAAACCAATCAGTGAGCAGTAATAATGTGCAATAGCCTCTATAAACCAATTAGTGAGCGGTAAAGATGTCCGGCAACCAACTGCAATCGCTGCCTGATCTGATTCAGTAAACTGCTATTTTTTGTATGTCTCAGAGCAAATGGAGAGCGAAATTACAGGGAAGGAGAGGGCCCAAAAAATGTTTGCCCAGGGTCCAATCAATATTAAAGACGGCCCTGGATCAGAGTCTGTTAGCTACAAGAATAGTGAACCCAGCGGAGCTGTAAAGAGGATCAAGTCAAGTTGTGCAGAAGGATAAAGAGCTGTATATAGGGAGGAAGTTGTCATTAGGGATGGGCCCGCGGAACATCGGGCGTTCGCCTGTTTGTCGAATTTAGAACATTATGGGGCATTCGCAGCGGGTCGCAGGCTTATGTCACCGGGTTGCCAGAGGTTGCCGGACATCTTTACCACTCACTAATTGGTTTCTAGAGGTTATTGCACATTATTACTGCTCACTGATTGGTTCCTAGAGGTCAGTCGGCGGGAGCCCTCCCATGGAGGAGGGGCTGTTGCGTTTTTGTTTTTTTTGGGGTCTGCCGCTCGTTGTGATTGACGATGGATTACAATGGGGGAAACTTTATTTATTTTTTTAACCACCTCAGGACCGCCCACCGTCAAATGACGGCGGAGCGGTCCTGCTCTTCCAGCGGGTGGACGTCATATGACGTCGTCCCTTTAAGCCGGGATTGCGCGCGGCAGTAAACTGCCACCCGCCAGGACTCCACCAATTTTTTTATTTATTTCAAAGGGGGTAACATTAGGTAGCAGTTAGTGTTGCTCGCCGTCTGGGGTTTTTTTTGTTTTTGCGTTGTCGGGGAGGAGGTACCCTCCCGAGGGCGGCTGACTGGAGATCCTTGGTTAGTCACTCGTCATTATTACACGTTATTGGAGATCTTTGGTTAATCACTCACCATTTCTACAGGCCGTTGGAGACCGTTGGGCCACTGTATTCGGACGCTGGGCGACGC
>BLSH010006127.1:410526-421437 GCA_018402905.1 Glandirana rugosa | reverse complement strand
TCTTTGTACCCCATATACCACACCATACCGTCAATTTTTTGGTTCCAACAGTCTTGGAGGGATCTATCCAATGTGGGTTAGTGTCAGACCAATAGCAGTGGTTTTGTTTGTTAACTTCACCATTCACATAAAAGTTTGCCTCATCACTGAACAAAATCTTCTGCGTAAACTGAGGGTCCTGTTCCAATTATTGTTTTGCCCATTCTGCAAATTCCGTGCGCCGATCTGGGTCATCCTCGTTGAGATGCTGCAGTAGCTGGAGTTTGTAAGGGTGCCATTTGTGAGTACCTAATATGCGCCGAAGGGATGTTCGACTAATGCCACCCTCCAGTGACATGCGGTCAGTGCTACACTGTGGGCTCTTGCTGAATGAAGCTAGGACAGCCACTGATGTTTCTTCATTAGTGACAGATTTCATGCGTCCACATTTTGGCAAATCCAACACTGAACCAGTTTCAAGAAACTTAGCAAGCGGTTTGCTAACTGTAGCATGGGGGATGGGTGGTCTCGTAGGCTGTCTTGCATTGAAATCTGCTGCAATGACCCGGTTACTGCGTTCACCAGACATCAACACAATTTCTATCCGCTCCGCACGTGTTAACCTCGGCGACATGTCAATGGCTGTAAACAAAGAGAAACTTGTAAATAACTGATAATGAAAGAATAAAGTTACGTTAAAACCAAGCACACCATTGTTTTGCTTGTGAAATTCCCAATAAGTTTGATGTGTCACATGACCCTCTTCCTATTGAAAAAACAAAAGTTGGATTCAAAATGGCCGACTTCAAAATGGCCGCCATGGTCACCACCCATCTTGAAAAGTTTCCCCCCTCACATATACTAAACAGGAAGTTAATATCACCAACCATTCCCATTTTATTAAGGTGTATCCATATAAATGGCCCACCCTGTACATTTATGTTTATCCCAAGCATGTTTGAAGCCATTTACTGTTGACTGTCTCACAACCTCTGTTGGTAGTTCATTCCAATCATCAACCACCCTTTCAGTAAAATAATACTTTCTAAGATTAGTTTTGAACTTCCCTCCAGTTAGTTTGAGGTCCCCGTGTTCTTGATTTTGGTTTCTTATTGAAAAGACTGCCCTCCTGAACCTTATTCACCCCCTTGAGGTATTTAAAGGTTTCAATCGATGTCTCCCCTCTCCCTTCTTTCCTCCAGACTGTACATATTAAGTTCCTGAAGTCGCTCTCGATATGTTTTATCCCCCAGACCTTAATTTCATGGCTTCAGTCACCGTCTGCCATGACCTTGGAGCCTAGGAAGGTAAAATCAGTCACTGTTTCCATTATTTCTTCTTCTATTTGCCATGGGGTAATGGGACCGGTTGCCATGATCTCAGTTTTCTTAACCACTTCAGCCCCAGGAGGATTTCCCAATTTAGGACCAGAGCACTTTTTGCGATTCGGCACTGCGTCGCTTTAACTGACAATTGCGCGGTCGTGCGACGTTGTACCCAAACAATATTTGCGTCCTTTTTTCCCCACAAATAGAGCTTTCTTTTGGTGGTATTTGATCCCCTCTGCGTCATTTCTGATCGCCGCTATAAACAAAAGAAGAGCGACAATTTTGAAAAAAAAAATATTTCTTGCTTTTTGCTAAAATACAAATCCCCCAAAAAAAAATATAAAATAAAAAAAAATTCATTCGTTTTGGCCGATTAATATTCTTCCTCATATGTTTGGTTAAAAAAAAATTGCAATCGGCGTTTATTGATTGGTTTGCGCAAAAGTTGCCACTTTAAAACTGTGAGAATTAATTTATGGGTTTTTTTTATTTTTTATTTACAAGTAATGGCGGCGATCTGCAATTTTTAGCGGGACTGCGATATTGCGGCGGTCATGTCGGACACTTTTGACACTTTTTTGGGACCAATGACATTTATACAGCGATCAGTGCTATGAAAATGCACTGATTACTGTGTAAATGTCACTGGCAGGGAAGGGGTTAACACTGGGGGGCAATCAAAGGGTTAACTGTGTTCCCTGGGAGGTGTAACTAACTGTGTGGGGGCTGGGCTGAGTGGGGGAGGAGAGTGATCACCACTTCCATCAGGGCCACCTTAATGCATGGGCTCTCCTAGGCACTGCCCAAGGGCCCCAGGTGCATGGGGGCCCCATGATAATCTTGCAAAACATCATACTTGCCAACCATCCCGGATTTGCTGGGACAGTCACGCTTTTTACTAAGCTGTTCCAGGATGGCAGCTCCCAGGGCAGCGTTCCAGATCCTGTATAGTGCCCTCCTGATACCAGTATTGAGCCCTTTTTCTTCCCCCCTGTACTGTGCCCTTTGTGTTGATTACTCTTTGATCTATGCCATGTTTTATTATTGTTCAATTTTGTTAAAAGTACTAATAAATATATTTTTATTTCTATCAGCGATTTATACTTTAATTCTTGAGAGTAGGTGCCTAAATTGTGGCAGGCTGGTAAGGGCCCCAGAGTATTACTTTGCCCAGGGGCCCATGATGCTATTAAGACGGCCCTGGCTCCCATATACAGGAAGCATACAATTGCACTTCTCCCCCTTCTGTCAGAACAGAGATCCGTGGTTTACATTCGTGGATCCCCGTTCTGTCACTGCAGGGGAGCAATCGCGGGTAGCCGGCGGACATTGAGTCCCCCCTACCCGCTCCCCCGCTACACAGTGAGCGCACGAGCCTGCCTCCAGCGGCACACGCGCTTTCATGATCCGCGATCTCGCTGCTGCCGTCGGGTGAAGGCAATATGCGATATCGAGCCAATCCACGGCGGGCGGTTGGCAACTGGTTAAAGTGGAGATCCGCCCGCCCCTCCACAAATCAAAAGTCAGCAGCTACACATACTGTAGCTGCTGACTTGTAATATTATGGCACTTACCTGTCCAGGAATCCAGCGATGTTGGCACCCCAGCCGATGTTTCCATCTTCTGCCAGGAGCTGCCACCACCATTGCCAGTAAGGGAACCCGGTAGCAGGGGTAGGAGGAGGGGTAACCGCTTCCCCCTCCCCCCCGCCACGTAAGGTGGCAAATGTGGCACCGGAGGGGGGAGGAATCAGATAAGCGGAAGTTCCACTTGGGTGGAACCTCGCTTTAATGTTCCATTTCAGGCCAGCTTTTGCGCTCTCCTCTTTCACCTCCATTAAGAGACTCTTTAGATCTTCTTCACCCGCTGCCATTAGTGCGGCATCATCTGCTTATCTCAGGTTGTTGATATTTCTTGCGACGATCTTAATTCCGGCTTGTGATTCGTCGATCTTGGCATTTCACATGATGTACTCTGTATATCAGTTAAATAAGTAGGGTGACAATATACATCCTTGTTCACTCCTTTCTCAATTTTGAACCAGAATAAAACAATAGAATAGAATTAAACAACATAGAATAGAATAAAACAGAATTGAAAAGAATAGAATAGAAAATAGAAGAATAGAATAGATTAGATTAGAATAAAATAGAATGAATACGGCTGCCTTCTGAAAATCAATTTTTGAGTAATTTTAAATTTCAAAACAATTTGAAAAAATATAGAAATTGAATTTCTAATATACGAAACAAATTCCGAAAACAAATCATTCTAGCATAATGAATATGACGAAACAAAGTGATTAACCTAACGAACAATTCAAAAATGAAACAAATGTTGCCATTGTGCACATCACTAATAACTGTTTTTAGTCCTGACCAGGGATGAGGTTTGGGTTGGCTGCTAACCATGAGTTTTGTGGGTTCTAGAATATCTTGAACTGTAATGCACTGTAGGCCTTGGAACTATGAGCAGTAGCAGTGGCGGCCGGTGAATTTTTAGGGTGGGGGGGGGGGCGCCAGGCCCTGCTCTTCCATTTGACACCTCCTACTTCTCACAAGCCCCACCCCTTATAGAATCCACCCACTCCGTCCCCTATATTCCACATATTGTGTCAGGGGTATACAGCTCAGCATCACAGGACACAGTATACAGCTCAGCATCACAGGACACAGTATACAGCTCAGCATCACAGGACACAGTATACAGCTCAGTATCACAGGACACAGTATACAGCTCAGCATCACAGAACACAGTATACAGCTCAGCATCACAGGACACAGAATACAGCTCAGCATCACAGAACACAGTATACAGCTCAACATCACAGGACACAGTATACAGCTCAGCATCACAGGACACAGTATACAGCTCAGCATCATAGGACACAGTATACAGCTCAGCATCACAGGACACAGTATACAGCTCAGCATCACAGGGCACAGTATACAGCTCAGCATCACAGGACACAGTATACAGCTCAGCATCACAGGACACAGTATACAGCTCAGTATCACAGGACAGAGTATACAGCTCAGGATCACAGAACACAATATACAGCCCCGACATCACAGGACACAGTATACAGTTCAGAATCACAAAACACAGCATACAGCTCAGCATCACAGGACACAGTATACAGCTCAGCATCACAGGACACATTATACCTCTCAGCTTCACAGGACACAGTATACAGCTCAGCATCACAGGACACAGTATACAGCTCAGCATCACAGGACACAGTATACAGCCCCAGAATCACAGGTGGGGTATATTGCAGCCAGTATCACAGTATACAGCCAGTACACAGGTATTGCAGCCAGTACACGGGTATTACAGCCAGTACACGGGTATTGCAGCCGGTAAACAGGTATTGCAGCCAGTATCACAGTATGCAGCCAGTACACAGATATTGCAGCCAGTACATAGGTATTGTAGCCAGTACACAGGTAGCCAGTACACAGGTATTGCAGTCGATACACAGGTAGTCAGTACACAGGTATTGCAGCCAGTACACAGGTATTGTAGCCAGTACACAGGTATTGTAGCCAGTACACAGGAAGCCAGTACACAGGTATTGTAGCCAGTACACAGGTATTATAGCCAGTACACAGGTATTGTAGCCAGTACACAGGTAGCCAGTACACAGGTATTGTAGCCAGTACACAGGTAGCCAGTACACAGGTATTGTAGCCAGTACACAGGTAGTCAGTACACAGGTATTGTAGCCAGTACACAGGTAGCCAGTACACAGGTATTGTACCCAGTACACAGGTAGTCAGTACACAGGTATTGTAGCCAGTACACAGGTATTGTAGCCAGTACACAGGTATTGTAGCCAGTACACAGGTATTGTAGCCAGTACACAGGTAGCCAGTACACAGGTATTGTAGCCAGTACACAGCACAGGAGTACGGTACCCCGAGTTAGGGGAGCCAGCCGCTCTCGACCCGCCCCCTCCCACCACGGCATAGCCAATCACTGGCTCAGGGCAGCCAATTAGTGTATGCATGTGCGCTTCTTTGGCGCACATACATACACATTTAGGACTGACCAATAGGATCACTACTTGCTGTCAGCAGACAGCAAGGAGCCGCAGAAAAGAAAAATCAATATACCGGCGCCAACTTTAGGGGGTCGGGCGGATTTTTTTTTTTCTCTCATTCCCAGTCATTCCCAGCAGGGAGGTGGCACCCAAGCACCCCTATTGATCAGCCGCCGCTGAGCAGTAGGCTTAGAATGGCCAGTAAGAGGATTTTAGATGAGGCAGACCCCTCACTATAAAATGAGGGCACAGGGCAGCCATTGTGTCCGTGGATTGGAAGCTGCTGCAGGGAAAGGATGGGAGAGATGGCAAGCAGCATAGATCAGGGTCAGTTAGGAATCTGGACTATAATTCTGATTGATAGGAAAATCAATCCCTTTGCTAATTTTTTTTGAGTGTCTATTATTGGGGCCTTTTTTGTATTTTATTTTATTTTGTGGTTGATTTGAGGTTTTGGGCATCTTTAGCTAACATGCCCCCTATGTGATAGCATTTATGGAGTGACAGGTTCTCTTTATTGAGACATCAGGGGTCTTCTAGACCTCTCATTTCTCCGCTGCAGCTAGCTGAGCTCATATCTAGCTTGATTAGCCAAGGTAATGCACATCACTTCTGGGTTCATTCACCAGAGATAGGATCAGCCCGTCCCAGGCACACAGGCTGGACAGTGGAGCCCAGGATAAATGATCGGTGGTGGGGGTGTGAAAGTGATTTGGTGGCTTTTCAGCCAACCAAATCACTTCCACTAGAAAGCCAACAGGAGGCTTAATAACGATACACAAACATAGAAGAAACTAAAAAAAAAGTGAGCCAAAAACCAAAAAAGTGTATGTGGACAAAAAAGTGCACTTAGAGTCATATGGTCCTCGTCGGAAGAGGAAGGACTCTTCCCTGACCCCCCCAGGGCACAAAACTGTTGATGGAGGCAAGGCACGCCCAGGTCCTCTTAGCACAAAAGGCTCAGAAGACTCCACTCCACATGATCAGTCAAAAGGCAACCACGGAGCATTGGGTGAGGGCTCTCCTAAAGAGAGACACCAACCCTCACCACCCAAAAGACTCCGAAGACTCCACTCCTCGTGATCAGTCGAAAGCAACCAAGGAGCATTGGCTGAGGGGCTCTCCCAAAGAGAGACACCAATACCCACCACCTAAAAGGCTCAGAAGACTCCACTCCTAATGATCACCCAAAGGTAACCAAAGAGCAATGGTGGGAGGGGCTCTCCCAAAGAGAGACATCAAACCCCCCACCTCCCAAAAAAAAATGCTCAGAAGACTCCATTCCTCATGATCAGCTGAAGGAAACCAAGGAGCATTGGGTGAGGGGCTCTCCCAAAAAGAGACACCAACCCTCACCACCCAAAAGACTCCGAAGACTCCACTCCTCATGATCAGTCGAAAGCAGCCAAGGAGCATTGGCTGAGGGCTCTCCTAAAAAGAGACACCAACCCTCACCACCCAAAAGACTCCGAAGACTCCACTCCTCATGATCAGTCAAAAGCAACCAAGGAGCATTGGCTGAGGGGCTCTCCCAAAGAGAGACACCAATCCCCACCACCTAAAAGGCTCAGAAGACTCCACTCCTCATGATCAGCCAAAGGTAACCAAAGAGCATTGGTTGGTGGGGCTCTCCCAAAGAGAGACATCAAGCCCCCCCCCCCCCCCCAAAAAAAAAGGCTCAGAAGACTCCATTCCTCATGATCAGCTGAAATCAACCAAGGAGCATTGGGTGAGGGACTCTCCCAAAGAGAGACATCAAACCCCCCACCTCCCAAAAAAAAATGCTCAGAAGACTCCATTCCTCATGATCAGCTGAAGGAAACCAAGGAGCATTGGGTGAGGGGCTCTCCCGAAAAGAGACACCAACCCTCACCACCCAAAAGACTCCGAAGACTCCACTCCTCATGATCAGTCGAAAGCAGCCAAGGAGCATTGGCTGAGGGCTCTCCTAAAAAGAGACACCAACCCTCACCACCCAAAAGACTCCGAAGACTCCACTCCTCATGATCAGTCGAAAGCAACCAAGGAGCATTGGCTGAGGGGCTCTCCCAAAGAGAGACACCAATCCCCACCACCTAAAAAGCTCAGAAGACTCCACTCCTCATGATCAGCCAAAGGTAACCAAAGAGCATTGGTTGGAGGGGCTCTCCCAAAGAGAGACATCAAGCCCCCCCCCCCCCCCCAAAAAAAAGGCTCAGAAGACTCCATTCCTCATGATCAGCTGAAATCAACCAAGGAGCATTGGGTGAGGGACTCTCCCAAAGAGAGACACCTTCCCTCCACCTTTCCCAAGGTAGGAGAGTAAAGAACTTAAGGCTTCACCCACATAGACCTCAAGGTAGGCCCAAAGACCCACACGCTACAGTCTAGTGAAAACAGTCCATATATAAAGTCTGCGTGACAATAAATAAAAATAGGTGCCAATGCAGTGGTTGTCAACTTGTGAGCTATAGGGAGCCTCAAATGCGGCCCCTGACATCACCAAAGGCCACACATAATGTTCAATACACTGTATGTAATGCTGAAGAGGAGTGTCAGAGACTGCAGACCTAACAGAGGAAATGAGGGTCAGAGAGAGTGGACATGGGGGGGTGGAGGGGGTGTATGGAGTGAGGAGGGGGGGCCGTAAACAGGATACATTGTTGAATTGCGATATGCTGCAGAAGACAATACAAAACTGGGAAGATGTTACATGAGACCAATGCAATGACCTTAATTAATGTTCCCACTACAGACTGCAGAGGGCCGCACATTATATACCAAAGGGCTGCATGTGGCCCCCAGGCTACACCTTGGGCTCCAGGTTGTCAATGGCTTGACCCTGCAGCCTGGTAACAAAAATTGCCCCGGTCTCTGCCAAAAGGCCTAGCCCATGAAGTAAGAGGTGTTGATGGCCTGGTGCTGTTTCATAAAGTGGGGTCCCAAACCCATTGTGTTACTCCAGCACTGGGTCATCACCCCCATTGCCCCTCAGAGCCATAACAGGGAAATACTCCAAACCTTCACCTTGGGGGTGTTCATTTGTTTTCTTGCCCCCCAGGAAGGCCCTCAGGACCCCCATCATGCCAGCAAGGATACTATACATTCCAGCTGAAAGGCCAGCATGATGGCAGAGCGTCCCCTACTGGACACTAATAAGAACAGGTACTATACGTTATCTTACCCAAAAGGCCAAGAAACAACAAAAGTTACGAACAACATTTCCAAGGACCACCAACGCCCAGAGGGTGGAATTGAACCACTCTGCCGCTAGGCAGCTACAGGTTTGAAGCCTGCACCCCAGACCACTGGGGGTCATCTGGGCAATATTGTTGAACATCCCATGCTGTATATAAAGCCGGAGTTGATTGGAAGATTTAACTTAGTGAGGTTTTTTTTCCAATTTTATTATTTATTTTTTTTTAAAAGAGGTTCTAATATTAGGATTGTGATTGACAAGGAGCTCAATGAATTATCCAATCACAATGCGGTATATGCAAGATGAGACGCAGCGGTGAGCAGAGACCGTGCCGGCCCAGCTGAATGCTGTGCTGTGAAAGGCATTCTGGGTATTGGCAGATGGGCCATATTTACATATTTATTTACTTCCCACCCAGGCTTTTCTTTCATGAATTAAAGAAAAAACCACAAAAAAGCAGTACAGTTAGCCCAATTATATTGCATAATGTGAAAGATGATGTGACGTTGAGTAAATGGATACCAAACATGTCATGCTTTAAAATTGCGTCTGCCCGTGGAACGGGGCAAACTACAGTGCTTAAAATTCTCCATAGGCGTTGCTTTAAATGCCTTTACAGGTTACCAGTTTAGAGTTACACAGGAGGTCTAGTGCTAGAATTATTGCTCTCGCTCGGACCTTCGCGACAACACCTCACATATGTGGTGCGATCACCGTTTACATATGTGTGTGGGAGTAACCTATGCATTCGCATTAGACAGAGGCGCTTTACATTTTTTTTATTATATTTATTATACAATTTTTTTTTTGGATGAACTTTATTACTATCACAAGGGATGAACAACATCCCTTGTGATAGCATGGGCCATGACAGATCCTCTTTATGGAGAAATATGGGGTCTATTAGACCCCAAATCTCTCCTCTGGCCTCCAATGCAGACACAGATCGGTCCGTTCGGCTGCTTTCTTGGCCGCTGGTGGCCAGGTAAACAAAGAGCCGAAACTGGAAGTTACGACATAACTCGCCGCTCATGGGTTCCGGGGTTACAGAGAGAGGGGAATAACGTCACTTCATCTCTCTCTCGGTGCAGGGTCGCCATCGCCACCAGCCGCATCGCTCCCGGGCTCTGCGATGGGACCTGAGGGCCCGAGAAAGGCAGCGGGGGGGGGGGGTGTGACCTCCATCCACCACCCGCAGAAGTGATCGAGTGGCTAATTGGAAATTTACATACCGGAATGATGCCTGTAGTTGTACCCACCATTCCGGTATAACCACTGAATGATATCAGAAATGACCCGGGCTCTTGTTGGAGTGGCAATAGCAATGTCCAGGAAAGCAGGCCTGCTTAAATCTTCACCGGCAATGGAGGCTCTTTCCAGTTTGTATCCTAAGTATGGCTCAGTGTAATCAAGCAAGCAAACAGCCAGGCTGGTAAAAGGGTATTCCTCCAGTGTATTAGGACAAGGATGTCTTTGTGAAGTGTCAAGATATTCCCAGGAGCAAGGTGTCTATACACAGTGTTCAACAGGGGCTATGACAAATGAAAAGGGCTGGAGTAATGGGCGTCAGCCCTCTCACCAACCGAAGAACCCGATGGAATTCTCTGAAACGGTGACTGCAGGTGCGGAACTCCCAATGGTGAGGCCGGAGATGACGGCTTGTTGTCTGGTGGACGTGAAGGTGGCAACTGCTAGGTAGGATGGTGCTGCGGCGTTCTCTGGCCAACAACCGTCTGTGTTGGATCCTCCGGGTTCACCCGCAGGCCTTGGATCCCTTTGCAGTGCCGCAACCGCTTTCTCTCCAATGTGGGGAGATAAGGCTCCATGCACACTGGACGCTATAGGGCTCTCTCAGCGTCGGGCAGGAGACGCTGCTCACAAAACGTTCTATTTGCAGTGTTTTGTAAGCAGCGTTTAGCTGTGTTTTTCGGCGTCCGCGTTTTTTTTTTTTACTTTATTGGCTTCCATTGAGGACTGCAAAAAACGCCAGACGCCGATAAACGCCGGCGTTTACTGGTGTTTTTCAGCATCGGCCGCAGACCGCAAAAAACGTCAGGAGTTACCTTCGGTTATTTCATTTTTTTTTTTTGCGCCTGCGGCTTTTTGTGTCGATTTGCGACGAATGTTTTGTGACGTTTATCTTGCAAAACACTCGTCGCAGAGGACGGGCTGCGACTCTCTCGGGATATCGCAGGTCACACGTACCTCGGAATAGAGGGGTGTAACCTCTCTTTCGCCAACGCCGTGACGTTTCCCTAGGTTCCGGACGCCCACTTGGGCCTCCTAGGTTGTGTCTGCCAACAACCGGTCTCTTGCGGCGTCGTGGTAGGATGGATCGTCAACGGTGGAAGTGCAGGTGGTCTGTTGTTCGGCAGTAGAGG
>BLSH010006127.1:388226-410516 GCA_018402905.1 Glandirana rugosa | reverse complement strand
GCAAAAAACGCCAGACGCCGATAAACGCCGGCGTTTACTGGTGTTTTTCAGCATCGGCGTTTTTTCTTCATTGACTTCCATTGACTGCAAAAAACGCCAGACGCCGATATACCGGCGTTTAGCGGCGTTTACCGGCGTCTGGCGTTTTTTGTGGTCAGGAGAACGACTTTTGAACACCAATTCAGTGCGTTCAGATAACAGCCCAAAAACGCCACTGCTGATCAAAGACAATAAACGACCATGTGTGCATGGACACATAGGATAAAATAAAGTGGCGTTTTTGGGCTGTTAAAAAAAAACGCCAAAACGACCAAAAACGGTCGTTTTTGAGATACAGTGTGCATGGAGCCTTAGTGTTCAGAGTGGCCCAGGAAAAAGAAGAGAGCGCCAACTGGGCTGGCTTAGCCTTTAAACGCCTCCCCCAGCGACCCCTCTGGTGACACAGGCCTTCTGGGATGTGTAGTCCCGTAGTAACTTCCTGGTTCCAAGTCACTGGCTATACGTACTACTGGTCCCACAATCCTCCCTGCTTGATGCAGAGGTATGAAGTCATTTGCTCACACCTGGCACTAGAGGAACATCACAGTACACAGAAAATAGTGAGGAAGGTCTGCAAATCAAACAGCCGTAGTTCAATGTTGGCTACATCTAAATTTTATTTGGGTACAGTGTTGCATGACCGCGCAATTACCAGATAACATAGCGCAGTGCCAAGCAACAAATAATGCTCTGGTCATGAAGGGGTAAAACCTTTCCAGAGGTCAAGAGATGAAATCGGTATTAAACCCAAAAGCAAACAATTATTATATTGCAGCTGTCCCATTCTTAGATGTGATGGCTAGAAATTGGACAGCATTTGCGGAGAAGTATGGTCGGTGTGACATTATGCGGGGCACCACAATGGACGGGCGATATTTGTCGCCTCGCATACGATCATTTTGAGGCGACTAACGGGACCTGACCCTGGGTTTTGCCAGCCACCGTGGCAGAGCTGGTTCCGACCCGGTCTTTCTGGTTCACTCAAACCCCTCTCCACGTTTAATGACCAGGAAGAGAGCAGAGGGGAGCTCTATCCTGGATCTCAGAGGAAGAAAGCTGTGTGAGCTCTGCGTGATAATTTGGACTCTAAGAAGAAGGTTTGCAATGTGCTTATGTGTTGTGGGTGTCGGGCACAGCCCCACACTGTATAGAGAGGAATCTCTTTTAGTTGTTTAGTTTAGCGCCAGATGGCGAGGTTTTGTTTTCTGTTTTTTTTTTTTTGTTTTGAACTTGCAACAAACCTGAAACAATAAACCTGGCAAGCCACCATATTTTTAAGAAACTGTCCTCCATGTCGAATGATTACACCAGAAAAGCGATCCCCACAAGCTAATCTCCCACAGTGACTGTTTGACTAACAATTGAAGAATGCAACCCGGGAAGTGTTACCCACATTACTGAGGATCAGGGAATTGGGGACCCAACTCTGAATCCAACTGGGCTATCCCGCCAAGAGGCCGTCAAAGCTGACAGCCAATCACAGGCAGCTGAGACATTCCCCACCGCACATATGAAAGGGGCCCCTTCCTGCCCAGGCCAATGTTCAGCCTTCAGCGCTGTCACACTTTGAATGACAATTACGCAGTCATGTGACACTGCACCCATGTGACATTTTTATCATTTTGTTCACACAAATAGAGCTTTCTTTTGGTGGGATTTAATCACCACTGGGGGGTTTTATTTTTTGCTAAACAAACAATAAAAGACTGAAAATTTTGAAAAAGAACACAAAACGTTTTTCATATTTTGTTATAAAATTTTGCAAACAGGTAATTCTTCTCCTTCACTGATGAGGCGGCACTGGTCGGCGGCACTGATAAGTGACACTGATGATGGGCACTGATTGGCAGCACTGATAGGTGACACTGGTAGGCACTGATTAGCAGGACTGATGGGCACTGATAGGTGACACTGGTGGGCACTGATAGGTGACACTGGTGGCCACTGATTAGCAGTACTGATGGGCACTGATAGGTGACACTGGTGGGCACTGATAGGTGACGCTGGTGGCCACTGATTAGCAGTACTGATGGGCACTGATAGGTGACACTGGTGGGCAATGATAGGTGACACTGCTGGGCACTGATTAGCAGTACTGATGGGCACTAATAGTTGACACTGGTGGGCACTGATTGGCCGTACTGATGGGCACTGATAGGTGACACTGCTGGGCACTGATTAGCAGTACTAATGGGCACTGATAGGTGACACTAGTGGGCACTGATTAGCAGTACTGATGGGCACTGATAGGTGACACTGGTGGGTACTGATTAGCAGTACTGATAGATGGCACTGATTAGCAGCACTGAAGGGCACTGA
Source organism: Glandirana rugosa (assembly GCA_018402905.1). NCBI lineage: Eukaryota > Metazoa > Chordata > Amphibia > Anura > Ranidae > Glandirana > Glandirana rugosa. Next base: position 408,158 of record BLSH010006127.1, on the reverse strand, counting down.
TTAGCGGCACTGGTGGGCACTAAGGGGACCAATGTCCCTCTAACAGAAGCCTGTTGACGGCTTTCTTCTTTTCAGAAGCTGGCCAACCAACCAATTGGTTAAAAATCTTTATTGGCGACACTTTAGAATTTTTTACATGTTACCAGTTTGGAGTTACAGAGGAGGTCTAGCACTAGAATTATTGCTCTCACTATAACATTCACGGCGATACCTCACATGTGTGGCACAAACATTGTTTACACGAATTACGTATGCGTTTCCTTCTGCGCCCGAATACTGACGGATGGGGGGGGGGGGCACTTTTCTTTTTTTTTTCTTATTTATTTTACTTTTTATTTTTATACTGTCCCTTTATTTTATTTGTATCCCTTTTATTCCTATTACACAGAATGTAACAGGAATAGGAACATCCCTTGTAATAGAAATAAGGATGATAGGTCCTCTTTATGGAGAGATTTGGGTTCAAAAATACCCCACATCTCTTTTTTACCTTTAAAAGCAAAAGATCAAAAAAAAAACAGTTTTACTTACCAGATCCTCCACTCTCCCAGCAGATGGCGCTCCCCGCAATGGTAAACTGCCCTTCGGCATCCTCACATCCAGAGCCGGTCTTGATGAGGTCAGGATCCTAGACCGCTACAGTGGGGGGGGGGTGCAAAAGCTGCGGTAAGAAGCGGAGGATTGACTAAGTATATCTTTTTTTTATTGTTCTCCAAGCCATAAATAAGCAATGGAACTTCACTCTCTCTATCAGCATTGACTCGTTTTATTCCTTATGCTGTCATAATTAATTGTTTCAAACATTTTTATTTATTTATTTGCTTCCTGGTTTCTGGCCTAGGCCAAAATGATGCCATACATCTAGGGTTGCCACCCATACGGGATTGACCCGGACAGCCCGGGTTTAGACACTTATGCCCGGGTCTGCCTCCACCTGTAACCCGGACACACAGCATACCTCTCTGCCCTCCCCCAGCTGCTTCAATGATCTCCTTTGAAATGAGAAGCTTTTGCAGTTATGCACCCATGCATAGGATGAGGAAAAAAGCCGCTCAAGCGCCGCCCCCTAACCCCGGCTCGCAGTGCAATTCCTAGCTTGCAACGGCTGCGGCTTCTCTCCCGGCAGTACACAGGTATTGTAGCCAGTACACAGGTATTGTAGCCAGTACACAGGAAGCCAGTACACAGGTATTGTAGCCAGTACACAGGTATTGTAGCCAGTACACAGGTAGCTAGTACACAGGTATTGTAGCCAGTACACAGGTATTGTAGCCAGTACACAGGTAGCCAGTACACAGGTATTGTAGCCAGTACACAGGTAGCTAGTACACAGGTATTGTAGCCAGTACACAGGTAGCTAGTACACAGGTATTGTAGCCAGTACACAGGTATTGTAGCCAGTACACAGCACAGCAGTGCGGTACCCCGAGTTAGGGGAGCCAGCCGCTCTTGACCCGCCCCCGCCCACCGTGGCATAGCCAATCACTGGCTCAGGGCAGCCTATTAGTGTATGCATGTGCGCTTCTTTGGCGCACATACCTACACATTTAGGACTGACCAATAGGCTCACTACTTACTGTCAGCAGACAGCAAGGAGCCACAGAAAAGAAAAATCAATATACCGGCGCCAACTTTATGGGTCGGGCGGACTTTTTTATTTACTCTCATTCCCAGTCATTCCCAGCAGGGAGGCGGTACCCAAGCACCCCCTATTGATCAGCCGCCGCTGAGCAGTAGGCTTAGAATGGGCAGTAAGAGGATTTTAGATGAGGCAGACCCCTCACAATAAAATGAGGGCACAGGGCAGCCATTGTGTCCGTGGATTGGAAGCTGCTGCAGGGAAAGGATGGGAGAGATGGCAAGCAGCATAGATCAGGGTCAGGTAGGAATCTGGACTATAATTCTGATTGATAGGAAAACCAATCTCTTTGCTGCTTTTTTTTTGAGTGTCTATTATTGGGGCATTTTTTTGTCTTTTATTTTATTTTGTGGTTGATTTGAGGTTTTGGGCATCTTTAGCTAACATGCCTCCTATGTGATAGCATTTATGGAGTGACAGGTTCTCTTTATTGAGACATCAGGCGCCTTCTAGACCTCTAATTTCTCCGCTGCAGCTAACTGAGCTCATATCTAGCTTGATTAGCCAAGGTAATGCACATCACTTCTGGGTTCATTCACCAGAGATAGGATCAGCCCGTCCCAGGCACACAGGCTGGACAGTGGAGCCCAGGATAAATGATCGGTGGAGGGGCTGTGAAAGTGATTTGGTGGCTTTTCAGCCAACCAAATCACTTCCACTAGAAAGCCAACAGGTGGCTTAATAACGATACACAAACATAGAAGAAACTAAAAAAAAAACACCACAAGTGAGCCAAAAACCAAAAAAGTGTATGTGGACAAAAAAGTGCCCTTAGATTCATATGGTCCCCGCCGGAAGAGGAAGGACTCTTCCCTGACCCCCCCAGGGCACAAAACTGTTGATGGAGGCAAGGCAAGCCCAGGTCCTCTTAGCACAAAAGGCTCAGAAGACTCCACTCCACATGATCAGCCAAAAGGCAACCACGGAGCATTGGGTGAGGGCTCTCCTAAACAGAGACACCAACCCTCACCACCCAGAAGACTCCGAAGACTCCACTCCTCATGATCAGTCGAAAGCAACCAAGGAGCATTGGCTGAGGGGCTCTCCCAAAGAGAGACACCAATCCCCACCACCTAAAAGGCTCAGAAGACTCCACTCCTCATGATCAGCCAAAGGTAACCAAAGAGCATTGGTTGGAGGGGCTCTCCCAAAGAGAGACATCAAACCCCCCCTCCCAAAAATAAAGGCTCAGAAGACTCCATTCCTCATGATCAGCTGAAGGAAACCAAGGAGCATTGGGTGAGGGGCTCTCCCAAAGAGAGACACCAACCCTCACCACCCAAAAGATTCCGAAGACTCCATTCCTCATGATCAGTCGAAAGCAACCAAGGAGCATTGGGTGAGGGCTTTCCTAAAGAGAGACACCAAACCTCACTACCCAAAAGATTCCGAAGACTCCATTCCTCATGATCAGTCGAAAGCAACCAAGGAGCATTGGGTGAGGGGCTCTCCCAAAGAGAGACACCAACCCTCACCACCCAAAAGATTCCGAAGACTCCATTCCTCATGATCAGTCGAAAGCAACCAAGGAGCATTGGCTGAGGGGCTCTCCCAAAGAGAGACACCAATACCCACCCCCTAAAAGGCTCAGAAGACTCCACGCCTCATGATCAGCCAAAGGTAACCAAAGAGCATTGGTTGGAGGGGCTCTCCCAAAGAGAGACATTAAACCCCCCCTCCCAAAAATAAAGGCTCAGAAGACTCCATTCCTCATGATCAGCTGAAAGCAACCAAGGAGCATTGGGTGAGGGACTCTCCCAAAGAGAGACACCTTCCCTCCTCCTTTCCCAAGGTAGGAGAGTAAAGAACCTAAGGCTTCACCCACCTAGACCTCAAGGTAGGCCCAAAGACCCACACGCTACAGTCTAGTGAAAACAGTCCATATATAAAGTCTGGGTGACAATAAATAAAAATAGGTGCCAATGCAGTGGTTGTCAACTTGTGAGCTATAGGGAGCCTCAAATGCGGCCCCTGACATCACCAAAGGCCACACATAATGTTCAATATACTGTATGTAATGCTGAAGAGGAGTGTCAGAGACTGCAGACCTAACAGAGGAAATGAGGGTCAGAGAGAGTGGACATGGGGGGGTGCGGGGGGGTGTATGGAGTGCGGGGAGGGGGGCCATAAACAGGATACATTGTTGAATTGCGATATGCTGCAGAAGACAATACAAAACTGGGAAGATGTTACATGAGACCAATGCAATGACCTTAATCAATGTTCCCACTACAGACTGCAGAGGGCCGCACATTATATACCAAAGGGCCGCATGTGGCCCCCAGGCTGCACCTTGGGCTCCAGGTTGTCAATGGCTTGACCCTGCAGCCTGGTAACAAAAATTGCCCCGGTCTCTGCCAAAAGGCCTAGCCCATGAAGTAAGAGGTGTTGATGGCCTGGTGCTGTTTCATAAAGTGGGGTCCCAAACCCATTGTGTTACTCCAGCACTGGGTCATCACCCCCATTGCCCCTCAGAGCCATAACAGGGAAATACTCCAAACCTTCACCTTGGGGGTGTTCATTTGTTTTCTTGCCCCTCAGGAAGGCCCTCAGGACCCCCATCATACCAGCAAGGATACTATACATTCCAGCTGAAAGGCCAGCATGATGGCAGAGCGCCCCCTACTGGACACTGATAAGAACAGGTACTGGACGTTATCTTAACCAAAAGGCCAAGAAACAACAAAAGTTATGAGCTACTTTTCCAAGGACCACGAACGCCCAGAGGGTGGAATTGAACCACTCTGCCGCTAGGCAGCTAGGCAGCTGCAGGTTTGAAGCCTGCACCCCAGACCACTGGGAGTCATCTGGGCAATATTGTTGAACATTCCATGCTGTATATAAAGCCGGAGTTGATTGGAAGATTAAACTTAGTGAGGTTTTTTTTTCCAATTTTTTTTTTTTTTTTAAAAAGGTTCTAATATTAGGATTGTGATTGACAAGGAGCTCAATGAATTATCCAATCACAATGCGGTATATGCAAGATGAGACGCAGCGGTGAGCAGAGACTGTGCCAGCCCAGCTGAATGATGTGCTGTGAAAAGCATTCTGGGTATTGGCAGATGGGACCATATTTACATATTTATTCACTTCCCACCCAGGCCAATTCTGACATTTCGCTCCTACATGTAAAAATCAACTTTTTTTTTGCAAGAAACTTACTTAGAACTCCCAAGCATTATATATATATTTTTAGCAGAGACCCTAAAGAATATAATGATGGTTGTTGCAAATTTTTTAGGTCACGCTGTATTTGCGCAGCAGTTTTAAATTAAAAAACTTTCATGAATTAAAGAAAAAACCCAAAAAAAGCAGTACAGTTAGCCCAATTATATTGTATAATGTGAAAGATGATGTTACGTCGAGTAAATGGATACCTAACATGTCACGCTTTAAAATTGCGTCTGCCCGTGGAACGGGGCAAACTACGGTGCTTAAAATTCTCCATAGGCGTTGCTTTAAATGCCTTTACAGGTTACCAGTTTAGAGTTACACAGGAGGTCTAGTGCTAGAATTATTGCTCTCGCTCGGACCTTCGCGACAACACCTCACATATGTGGTGCGATCACCGTTTACATATGCGTGCGGAGTAACCCATGCATTCACATTAGCGCGTAAGCACATAGAGACAGAGGCAACATCCCTTGTGATAGCATGGGCCATGACAGATCCTCTTTATAGAGAAATATGGGGTCTATTAGACCCTAAATCTCTCCTCTGGCCTCCAATGCAGACACAGATCGGTCCGTTCGGCTGCTTTCTTGGCCGCTGGTGGCCAGGTAAACAAAGAGCCGAAACTGGAAGTTACGACATAACTCGCTGCTCATGGGTTCCGGGGTTACAGAGAGAGGGGAATGACGTCACTTCATCTCTCTCTCGGTGCAGGGTCGCCATCGCCACCAGCCGCATCGCTCCCGGGCTCTGTGATGGGACCTGAGGGCCTGTGAAAGGCAGCGGGGGGGGTGACCTCCTTCAACCACCCGCAGAAGTGATCGAGTGGCTAATTGGAAATTTACATACCGGAATGATGCCTGTAGATGCCCCCACCATTCCGGTATAACCACTGAATGATATCAGGAATGACCCGGGCTCTTGTTGGATGGGCAATAGCAATGTCCAGGAAAGCAGGCCTGCTTAATCTTCACCGGCAATGGAGGCTCTTTCCAATTTGTATCCTAAGTATGGCTCAGTGTAATCAAGCAAGCAAACAGCCAGGCTGGTAATAGGGTATTCCTCCAGTGTATTAGGACAAGGATGTCTTTGTGAAGTGTCAAGAGATTCCCAGGAGCAAGGTGTCTATACACAGTGTTCAGCAGGTGCTATGACAAATGAAAAGGGCTGGAGTAATGGGCGTCAGCCCTCTCACCAACTGAAGAACCCGACAGGATCCTCTGAAAAGGTGACTGCAGGTGCGGAACTCCCAATGGCGAGGCCGGAGATGACGGCCTGTTGTCTGGCGGACGCGAAGGTGGCAACTGCTAGGTAGGATGGTGCTACGGCGTTCTCTGACCAACAACCGTCTGTGTCGGATCCTCCGGGTTCACCCGCAGGCCTTGGATCCCTTTGCAGTAAGCAACCGCTTTCTCCCCAATGTGGGGAGATAAGGCTCCATGCACACTGGACGCTATAGGGCTCTCTCAGCGTCGGGCAGGAGACGCTGCTCACAAAACGTTCTATTTGCAGTGTTTTGTAAGCAGCGTTTAGCGGCGTTTTTCGGCGTCCGCGTTTTTTTTTTTTACTTTATTGGCTTCCATTGAGGACTGCAAAAAACGCCAGACGCCGATAAACGCCGGCGTTTACTGGTGTTTTTCAGCATCGGCGTTTTTTCTTCATTGACTGCAAAAAACGCCAGACGCCGATATACCGGCGTTTAGCGGCGTCTGGCGTTTTTTGTGGTCAGGAGAACGACTTTTGAACACCAATTCAGGGCGTTCAGATAACAGCCCAAAAACGCCACTGCTGATAAAAGACAATAAACGACCATGTGTGCATGGACACATAGGATAAAATAAAGTGGCGTTTTTGGGCTGTTAAAAAAAAACGCCAAAACGACCAAAAACGGTCGTTTTTGAGATACAGTGTGCATGGAGCCTTAGTGTTCAGAGTGGCCCAGGAAAAAGAAGAGAGCGCCAACTGGGCTGGCTTAGCCTTTAAAAGCCTCCCCCAGCGACCCCTCTGGTGACACAGGCCTTCTGGGATGTGTAGTCCCGTAGTAACTTCCTGGTTCCAAGTCACTGGCTATACGTACTACTGGTCCCACAATCCTCCCTGCTTGAAGCAGAGGTATGAAGTCATTTGCTCACACCTGGCACTAGAGGAACATCACAGTACACAGAAAATAGTGAGGAAGGTCTGCAAATCAAACAGCCGTAGTCCAATGTTGGCTACACCTTAATTTTATTTGGGTACAGTGTTGCATGACCGCACAATTACCAGATAACATAGCGCAGTGCCAAGCAACAAAAAATGCTCTGGTCATGAAGGGGGTAAAACCTTTCCAGAGGTCAAGAGATGAAATCGCTATTAAACCCAAAAGCAAACAATTATTATATTGCAACTGTCCCATTCTTAGATGTGATGGCTAGAAATTGGACAGCATTTGAGTATGGGCAGTGTGACGTTATGCGGGGCACCACAATGGATGGGCAATATTTGTCGCCTCGCATACGATCATTTTGAGGCAACTAGCGGGAACCTGACCCTGGGTATTGCCAGCCACCGTGGCAGAGCTGGTTCCGGCCCGGTCTTTCTGGTTCACTCAAACCCCTCTCCACATTTAATGACCAGGAAGAGAGCAGAGGGGAGCTCTATCCTGGATCTCAGAGGGAGAAAGCTGAGTGAGCTCTGCGTGATAATTTGGACTCAAAGATCGAGGTTTGCAATGTGCTTATGTGTTGTGAGTGTCGGGGACAGCCCCTCACTGTATAGAGAGGAATCTCTTTTAGTTGTTTAGTTTAGTGCCAGATGGCGAGGTTTTGTTTTCTGTTTTTTTTTTTTGTTTTGAACTTGCAAACCTGAAACAATAAACCTGGCAAGCCGCCAATTGAAGAATCCAACCCGGGAAGTGTTACCCCTATCACTGAGGATCAGGGAATTGGGGACCCAACTCTGAATCCAACTGGGCTATCCCGCCAAGAGGCCGTCAAAGCTGACAGACAATCACAGGCAGCTGAGACATTCCCCACCGCACATATGAAAGGGGCCCCTTCCTGCCCAGGCCAATGTCACACTTTGAATGACAATTACGCGGTCATGTGACACTGCACCCATGTGACATTTTTATCATTTTGTTCACACAAATAGAGCTTTCTTTTGGTGGGATTTAATCACCACTGGGGGGGTTTATTTTTTGCTAAACAAACAATAAAAGACCGAAAATTTTGAAAAAGAACACAAAACGTTTTTCATATTTTGTTATAAAGTTTTGCAAACAGGTAATTCTTCTCCTTCACTGATGAGGCTGCACTGATAGGCACTGGTCGGCGGCACTGATAAGTGACACTGATGATGGGCACTGATTGGCAGCACTGATAGGTGACACTGGTAGGCACTGATTAGCAGGACTGATGGGCACTGATAGGTAACACTGGTGGGCACTGATAGGTGACACTGGTAGGCACTGATTAGTAGGACTGGTGGGCACTGATAGGTGACACTGGTGGGCACTGATAGGTGACACTGGTAGGCACTGATTAGCAGTACTGATGGGCACTGATAGGTGACACTGGTGGGCACTGATAGGTGACACTGGTGGGCACTGATTAGATGTACTGATGGGCAATGATAGGTGACACTGCTGGGCACTGATTAGCAGTACTGATGGGCACTAATAGGTGACACTGGTGGGCACTGATTGGCAGTACTGATGGGCACTGATAGGTGACACTGCTGGGCACTGATTAGCAGTACTGATGGGCACTGATAGGTGACACTGGTGGGCACTGATTAACAGTACTGATAGATGGCACTGATTAGCAGCACTGAAGGGCACTGATTAGCGGCACTGGTGGGCACCAAGGGGACCAATGTCCCTCTAACAGAAGTCTGTTGACGGCTTTCTTCTTTTCAGAAGCTGGCCAACCAACCAAGTGGTTAAAAATCTTTATTGGCGACACTTTAACTGCTTGCCGACGGCTGATCGGCAAATGACGGCGACAGAGTGGCTCTGTAACGCGAAGCGCCGTCATATGACGGCGACCGCGAGACAGAGCCTAGTGAGCGCGCGCACTCCGCCGCAGGCGCGCCCGCACTCTCACTGTGTTCTCCCCGGGCCAGGGAGCGGGTGCGGCGGCTTCGATTGCTGCCGGCTACCCGCGATGGCCCCCCCGGAGTGAAGGAACGGAGGTCCATGTAAGTAAACACGGACCTCCGTTCTGTGAAGGGGGAAGGGCTGTGATCACAGCCTTCCTGTACATGGAGGCTGTGACCACTTCCCTTCCCCAGCTAGGGCAGTCCCCCCACAGTTAGGACGCCCAGGGAACATAGTTAACCCTTAGAGCGCCCCCTGCAGGTTAACCCCTTCACTGCCAATGACATTTACACAGTAATCAGTGCATTTTTATAGCACTGATCGCTGTATAAATGCCAATGGTCCCAAAAAAGTGTCAAAATGGTCCGACATGTCCGCTGAAATATCGCAGTACCGCTAAAAATCGTAGATCGCCGCCATTACTAATAAAAATAAATAAATAAATAAAAACCCCAAAATGAATTATCATCCGTAAACACGGCTACTTTTGCGCAAACCAATCAATAAACGCCGATTGCGATTTTTTTTATCGCAAATATGAGGAAGAATATAAATCGGCCAAAAACGGTGAAAAAAAATGTTTTTTTATATATTTTTTTTTTGGATTTGTATTTTAGCAAAAAGTAAGAAATTTTTTTTTTTTTTTTGCAAAATTGTCGCTCTTCTTTTGTTTATAGCGGCGATCAGAAATGACGCAGAGGGGATCAAATACCACCAAAAGAAAGCTCTGTTTGTGGGGAAAAAAAGGACGCAAATTTCGTTTGGGTACAACGTCGCACGACCGCGCAATTGTCAGTTAAAGCGACGCAGTGCCGAATCGCAAAAAGGGCTCTGGTCCTAAAGTGTGAAATCCTTCCGGGGCTGAAGTGGTTAAAATTTTTTACAGGTTACCAGTTTGGAGTTACAGAGGAGGTCTAGCACTAGAATTATTGCTCTCACTATAACATTCACAGCGATACCTCACATGTGTGGCACAAACATTGTTTATACGAATTACGTATGCGTTTCCTTCTGCGCTGGAATAATGATGAATGGGGGGGGGGGGCACTTTTATATTTTTTTTCTCTTATTTATTTTACTTTTTATTTTTATACTGTCCCTTTATTTTATTTGTATCCCTTTTATTCCTATTACACAGAATGTAATAGGAACATCCCTTGTAATAGAAATAAGGATGACAGGTCCTCTTTATGGAGAGATCTGGGTTCAAAAAGACCCCACATCTCTTTTTTACCTTTAAAAGCAAAAGATAAAAAAAAAAACAGTTTTACTTACCAGATCCTCCACCCTCCCAGCAGACGGCGCTCCCCGCAATGGTAAACTGCCCTTCGACGTCCTCACATCCAGAGCCGGTCTTGATGAGGTCAGGATCCTAGACCGCTACAGTGGGGGGGTGCAAAAGCTGCGTTAAGAAGCGGAGGATTGACTAAGTATATCTTTTTTTATTGTTCTCCGAGCCATAAATAAGCAATGGAACTTCACTCTCTCTATCAGCATTGACTCGTTTTAATCCTTATGCTGTCATAATTAATTGTTTCAAACATTTTTATTTATTTTTTTTGCGTCCTGGTTTCTGGCCTAGGCCAAAATGATGCCATACATCTAGGGTTGCCACCCGTACGGGATTGACCCGGACAGCCCGGGTTTAGACACTTATGCCCGGGTCTGCCTCCACCTGTAACCCGGACACACAGCATACCTCTCTGCCCTCCCCCAGCTGCTTCAATGATCTCCTTTGAAATGAGAAGCTTTTGCAGTTATGCACCCATGCATAGGATGAGGAAAAAAGCCGCTCAAGCGCCGCCCCCTAACCCCGGCTCGCAGTGCAATTCCTAGCTTGCAGCGGCTGCGGCTTCTCTCCCAGCGGCACACACAACCCTCCCTGCATCTACAACAGAGGAGGATAGGCAGGGGTAGGGGCATGCATGCTCCAGCCTTGCACCCGCAGCATCTCCCAGAGCCAGCGCCGGCAGCCTGACATGGTGAAAGGTACAGCACTTGTCTTCTGTGGGGTAGTGGAGTGCTGTGCACTGGACAGGGAGGAGGGGAAAGGTCTGGAAGAAGAAGAGAGGGGTGCTCTGCACTAGGGGGGGAGGGGGCATCAATTTGGGGAGAGAGCTTGGTATGGGGGAAGTTATAAACTGGGCTGTGACTTATGAACACCTACACTCTGTACATAAGCAATCCGGAACCCTACACTCTGTACATAAGCAATCCGGAACCCTATACTCTGTACATAAGCAATCCGGAACCCTACACTCTGCACATAAGCAATCCGGAACCCTACACTCTGTACATAAGCAATCCGGAACCCTACACTCTGTACATAAGCAATCCAGAACCCTACACTCTGCACATAAGCAATCCGGAACCCTACAATCTGTACATAAGCAATCCAGGAAGCCTACACTCTGTACATAAGCAATCCGGAACCCTACACTCTGTATATAAGCAATCCTGAACCCTACACTCTGTACATAAGCAATCCGGAACCCTACACTCTGTACATAAGCATTCCGGAACCCTACACTCTGTACATAAGCAATCCGGAACCCTACACTCTGTACATAAGCGATCCGGAACCCTACACTCTGTACATAAGCAATCCTGAACCCTACACTCTGTACATAAGTGTAGCACCCCCATAGTGATAGGTGCGTTTTGTAGTGAGTTTTTGCTAGGAGAGGCAATATTTAGTCAGGCCTGAATGTTTTGATCTGAGCTGGGGAATGGCTGGAGACAGAAGGAAGGAACACCCCTTGGATACTCCTCCCCTTTGAGCAGGGAAGGTTCTGGAAAGGGGGATGGATGAGGAGATGTTACTTCCTGAGGTATGACAAGGAGCCCTGACCAATCTACAGTCTGGATTGGCAGGGGGCAGGCCTCATTAAATACAGCCATCTGCCAGCAGGAGGGAGGAGAAGTCGGGTGGAAGTGGGAAGATGTAGCAGAGGTGCTGTGGAGGCCTCTACCCGGGAAGAAGCCCCCAGTCTGGGGGGGGGGGTGACCTTGAGGCCTGGAGGTTCGTGTGCAGCCAAGAGTGGAGGTGATTCCTGGAGTAGGAGAACAGCAGAGGTGCTACTGAGAGACTTTAAAGATTCCGCTGGAGTCGGTGAGTGACGGTCCCTGGGACTGGAGGAGAAAGTGCTGGAGCAGGCTGGGAGAGGAATAGTGGACAGTCTGTGGAAGCCTTGGGAGCCAGTCAGGGGAAGGAGTGTCACTGAGGAAAAGCAGGTCGGTGGGACCTGGAAGAAGGATGGGCTGGGAGTTATAGTCCATCAAAGGCCCAGCTAGCACCCAAGTACTTTTCTACCTATTCAGGGGCCCATGATCCCTTGCCTGTAATGGGTGGTCCTGAGGATCTGCTGACAGAGTGCAGGCCTCACCATGTGCTAGCTGCGGTGAAGAGAAAGGAGTAAAGAAGCTTGATAAATTTCCTTTCAAGCTGGGAACCAAGTGATGTGCTGGAGAGAAGTGAAGGAGCAATAGTCTGCAAGTAGAGTGCTGGAGAGTTGAGGAGTAACAGTATGCAGAAGGTTGGTCTGCAGGGCAAGTGTGTATATACAGGACTGTATATGGAAGTCATGTACAATAATTTCTGGGGCATCCCACAGTCACCCCTTTTCTCCATCCAAGTAATTTCCCCTAAATAAAACAACAAAAACAAGAGCCGGCCTGGTCAGTGTCTCCGGATGTGTGAGATATGGTGGGATTGAGGGCAGCTATCAGGTGAACCACAACTACCAGCCACTTCCAAGGGAGCACATGGCTACATAAGCAATCCTGAACCCCACAATCTGTACATAAGCAATCCTGAACCCCACAATCTGTACATAAGCAATCCTGAACCCCACAATCTGTACATAAGCAATCCTGAACCCCGCACACTGAATGTAACGCAATCCTGAACCCCGCACTCTGAATGTATCGCAATCCTGAACCCCGCACTCTGAATGTAACACAATCCTGAACCCCGCACTCTGAATGTAACGCAATCCTGAACCCCGCAATCTGAATGTAACGCAATCCTGAACCCCGCAATCTGAATGTAACGCAATCCTGAACCCCACAATCTGTACATAAGCAATCCTGTACCCCACAATCTGTACATAAGCAATCCTGTACCCCACAATCTGTACATAAGCAATCCTGAACCCCACACTCTGTACATAAGCAATCCTGAACCCCACACTCTGTACATAAGCAATCCTGAACCTGCACTCTGAATGTAATGCAATCCTGAACCCTGCACTCTGAATATAACGCAATACTGAACCCCGCACTCTGTACATAAGCAATCCTGAACCTGCACTCTGAATGTAACGCAATCCTGAACCCCGCAATCTGAATGTAACGCAATCCTGAACCCCACACTCTGAATGTAACGCAATCCTGAATCCTGCACTCTGAATGTAACGCAATCCTGAACCCCGCAATCTGAATGTAACGCAATCCTGAACCCCGCAATCTGAATGTAACGCAATCCTGAACCTGCACTCTGAATGTAACGCAATCCTGAACCCGCAATCTGAATGTAACGCAATCCTGAACCCCACACTCTGAATGTAACGCATTTCTGAACCTGCACTCTGAATGTAACGCATTTCTGAACCCTGGACTCTGAATGTAACGCATTTCTGAACCAGCACTCTGAATGTAACACAATCCTGAACCCGCACTCTGTACGTAACATAATCCTGAATGTTGCACTTTGAATGTAACGCACTCCTCCCCCCCCCGGACTCTGTATGTAGCATGATATAAGGAGACTCTGATCTAATGGGGGAGTCTGTAGGGGAGGGGTGCTGACAGCTGATCTAATGGTCACCAAACATTAGATCAGCAGTTGGCACCCATTAGCTCACATTGCCCTTCTATCAGTGCCCCCTCCTTCCTTAGAGACCTCCATTAGATCAGAGATACCCCCCCTTATATTAGCATTCCCTGTCCTCTTAAAGTTAAATAAAGGAGGTAAATAAACCCAATGTTGGGTTGCGCTGATTTGTTTTCCCACACCTCAAAAAAAAATGAAAAAATGCAGCGCAGCCTTCCCCTATAACTCTATTAATTCATATTTGAAAAGAAGAATTGTGAATGATGGCGGATCAACTCCATATGATATGAAATGTTATTTAATCACAAAATATATGCAAAGTGCACACTACAAAAAAAAAATTCCTGTGTGCCGCTAAAGTGTTCGGGTTTGGCTTGAAAAGGTGGCAACCCTACAGACATCCCATGAGACTTCATGGGAGGAGAGGCTTTCTCAGCTAAGCAAACCCTCCCGCCTGCATGCCTGAGCTGAATGCAGATGGATTCCAGAAAGTAAACGCTACATAAATTGTCTGCCCTTTTTTCAAGTTGACTAAATAAAGCATGGAGACATAGATGGATGTCTAAAAATGAATTAAACAGCGTTTTTGGTGCTCAGATGTAGAGCAGCTCCGCTTTAACTCTTGCATTGTGGACACAATCCCAATGTATGGGGTAATATTTTTTGCCCAGGGTTGGGCTTTAAGCCCCGTACACACGGGCCGAAAATCAGCTGGTACAGTAGATGCCGGCCAACATTTGGCCTGTGTGTTCGATCTCATGGCCGGCTTCTGACGAACAAGCTTGCTGGAAAAAAAGCAGCTGATCAGCATCTTTTTTTTATCTCAAAACAAACTTTATTGAACAGCTTTGCATACACAGCACATATTCATTTAGCCTTGCATCAGTTCAGTACTTTACATTACCATTTTCTCCATTCTATTATACATACATTTGGCGTAAATCTTCCATTCCTATCAGCTTTAAATTTCTGTGGTCCATGCCAGTTCATATGAACAGTCTGTCCCCGACCAGTTCTACCGGTGCCAGGCCTGGCACCGCTAGCCATGGTGACCATATTTTCTCGAATTTAGCCATACTCCCTCTGTGTTGGTATATTACTTTTTCTAACCTTATGGTGTGATTCACTTGGATTACCCACTCTTTCACTTTAGGAGGATTCTCAGATTTCCAGTGTTGTAGTATCAGTTTTCTTGCCTGAAAGAGTGCTCTCTCCACCCCTGACTTGTGGGCTTCCTCTACAAAGTCTGCCTCTAAGATACCCAGTAGGCCTACTTTTGGGTCTTCTGGTAGGTTAATCTGAAAAGCACCATTCAACGTGCCCAACACCCCCCTCCAGTAAATGTGTAACTTGGGACACCTCCACATTAGATGTATCAGATCCCCATGATCCCTACTGCATCTAGTGCATGTCGGGTCATCCCGCACCCCCATACTCACCAGCCTGGCCGGCGTGTAGTAAACCCTTAGGAGTAAATACAATTGGGAAAGCCTCTGCGCCACATTCAGGGAGCACCTTGTAACTGCCTCCATTGCCTCTTCCCACTGCCCCTCTTCAAACGGTCCAGTGTCCCTCTCCCATCTAGGTAGTGTCCTCCTATTCTCTGCAGGGAGAAGCCTATTTAGGAGCATAGCATAACATCCTGAAATAAATCCCTTATATACCTCTGTTTCCCACATGTAAGTAAATATGGGTGAGGGATTCATCGTCCATGGTTCTGCTTTCCCCTGTGCCCTAATGGCATGCCAAAGCTGTAGGTAGTAAAATCGCATTTTAGGATGAAGCCCAAATTCCACCTGCATGTCCTCAAAGGTGCGTAATTTCCCCTCTTTAAAGATCTGCTGCAATTGTAACACACCATGCCGCTGCCACTTCTGCCTGTACTGTAGTTTTTCTAACTCGGGATATCTTTTGTTATCCCATATAGGGCTATATCTAGTGAATCCTTCAACCTGTTGAATCGTGCGTATTTTATTCCAGATTTTTTGCATAAGGTTATATGTAGGGAAAAGCCTGTTGGACTTAGCTAGACGCAGGGCCTCCAAACCCTCTGCCACAGTTCCATTTGTTATATAGCCCACCAGCTTTGTCATAGGGTCCACCAGGTTTAACACCCTATCCCCCTTATCGTTTAATAGTCTCGCAATATGCTGTGCCTGGGAGGCCAAGTAGTAGGCCCATGGGTTAGGGAGCGCCATGCCTCCCGCCTCCTTGGGATGTTGTAGTTGCACCAGACTCACCCTCGCAGGTCTGTTCTGCCATATTAGGGACCTAAATATGGAGTTCATCACCCGGAAGTATTTTAATGGGATCACCATAGGGGAATTATGTAGCACATATAAGATCTGCGGCATTAGGATCATTTTAATCAAGTTAATCCTCCCAACAGGAGATAACTTCAATTTAGACCATACTAGAATTCTGTCACGACACCTATTCAGGAGGGGCTTCAGATTCCGGGAGATGAAGTCCAGGGGGTTGGGTGTGATTTGTATCCCTAGATATCTAAATTCAGTTGATACTGGTATCCCGTTTATATCCCCCTGTCCTGGACCCAAACTCCTGTCCAACAGCATGAGGGACGACTTGGTCCAGTTTATTAATAAGCCTGAGAACCTTCCGAAACGTTGCACCTCTCCCATGGCCTCCATTAATGACCTCCCTGTGTCCCCAAGTAAAAGCAGAGTATCGTCTGCATAAAGCATTAATTTTTCATGGATGTCCCCATACCTAAACCCCTGGATCCTTTGATTAGAGCGTATACGTTCCGCCAACGGCTCTATGGCCAGCGCAAACAGGAGAGGGGATAAGGGGCATCCCTGTCTCGTGCCTCTATAAAGCCTAAAATAGGGTGATACTCTCCCCTCCCCCCTAATGGCCGCCTGCGGGGAGCTATACAGTAGTTTGACCCAGTCAATGAACCCCTCTCCTATCCCAAATTTTCGTAATATAGCCCACAAGTAGGACCACTCAATGCTGTCGAACGCTTTATGGGCATCCAAGGACAGCAGAGCGCGGTCCCCCATATTGTCAGCTGTCGTCTGAATATTCAGAAACAGACGTCTTAAATTTATTGCTGTAGACTTTTGTGGCATAAAGCCAGCTTGATCGGAGTGAACCACCGATGAGATCACCTTCCCTAGTCTAATGGCCAACACTTTTGCCAGTATTTTCACATCTGTTTGTAGCAAAGATATGGGCCTATATGATCCTGGGTCTAATGGATCCTTACTCGGCTTCAGCAGCAACACTATGTTAGCTTTAGTCATAGAAGGCGGCAGACGGCCAAGTTCCTTAGCCTCCTTAAACACCAGCAATAGTTGGGGTAGAACACTCTCCGCATACTGCTTAAACACCTCCACTGGTATGCCATCCTCTCCCGGTGCCTTTGAGTTAAGGAACGCCCCGGTCGCCTCTTGTAGCTCCTCAACTGTGAGGGGAGCATCCAGTTTTAATCTATCTGCAGCTGACAGTACCGGCAAATCCAGCTCTCCCATGTACTCGGTCAAAGATTCGGCCGTGTACTCCTGGTGAGAACAGTACAAAGTAGAATAGTAAGATGCCAGCACCGCCATAATCTCATCAGGGAGGTTCGTAATCCTGCCCGTAGGCATTCTAATAGCCCCAATACCAGGGGAAGATTGTTGGGCATGGGCAATTTTCGCTAGCAGGCGACCAGTGTGCTCACCCTCCTCATAAAATGCCTGCTTACTGAAGAAACGCTTTCGTTCCGCCCCGGAGCTCACAACATGCTGTAAAGCCTCCTGGGCAGACACCCACGCCTCCCTATGCCTTTCTGTGGGATCTGCTATAAACCTGGCTTCTGTATCCCGCACTAGCCTTTCCAATCCTTCCTCCTGAGCATGTGTGGCCCTCTTAACCGCTGTGATTTCCTCAATAAATATTCCCCTAAGATATGCCTTGAATGTCTCCCAAACCACTCCTCTTTCCTCCTGCCCCTCATGTACCTTCCAGAATTCTGTCATCGCATCAGTCACCTTTTTTGGAGATGGGAATAATTTGAGCCAGTTGGCATTCAGTTTCCAGGGGGCCCTCGATAACCCGGAAGGGGGACGCATCTCCAGGGCTACAATAAGTGGTGAGTGATCAGATATTCCCCTGTTGGCATATTTGATGTCATTGACATATCGCTCTGCCTCCCTTGAGCACAGACACAGATCGATACGTGACAATGTAGTGTGAGTCTTCGAGAAGCAGGAGAATTGTTTCTCTCCTGGGTGTTTGCCTCTCCAAGGGTCACTCCACCCCACCTCCTCCACTAGCTTTCTCAGAGGGGTACGTTTTGTCCCCCTATCTCCCACTACCGGCGGATGTTTATCCAGCCGAGAGTCAAGATAGCAGTTAAAGTCCCCTATTACAAACAATGGTACCCCAGGATATTTTAACTGGTAATCCACAACAGTTTTCAGCACCTGATGCCCATACGGTGGTGGTATATAAACACAGATGAGAATGCATTTCAAGGTAAATATTCTGCAAAATAACAAAATGTACCGACCCTCTGTATCTATTTGACAGTCCAGTTCCTGGTAATCCAGGGAGGTGTGTATGAGCACACTCACCCCCCTGGAAAAAGAGGTGTGAACTGAATGATACGCTTTGCCCACCCATCTAAAGTTCAAGCAGGACACTGAGTCTGGAGTTAGGTGCGTTTCTTGTAAGAGACAAATAGCAGGCAGATATTTGCGTAGGGAAGTTGAGACCATAGTTCTCTTTAGGGAATCGTTCAGTCCCCTGACATTCCACGATACCACTGGAACCGCCGTCATTTATATAGTCCCTTTCCCATCACTGCAACGGCATCTAACGGTGTCCTATCATAAACCGGCCAGGGTCCATGTACATTGCAACCCCTCAATGCCTGAACATGTACCAGACGTAAATTATGCAAAGCTCCAATAAAACAAATTTCCCTCATAGTAACCAGTATGCGTAGCTGCTCTTGAACATCATGTAGCTCTAACCCACCAGATGTGTACCCGGGCTGGGCTAGAGGTGAGGGTAACCACCCCTCCTCCTCCGCCGAGGCCCCGCCATTCTGGCTCAGTGGGTAGTTAGAGCGTACTAGAACCAACGGAAAAAAAAAAGAGTTATCAAAAAAACAGTCAACAGGTGGACAACAGGTCCCACAGTTTCCCAACCCACTGGGATCCAGCAAGTTGGTTGTCACTTTCTCCATCCGGATAAGTGTGTAGATTTTAGGTGTCACTCCTCACATCCCCAGCCGAAGATAGGGACAACAGAAGTCAGCGTTCCCCGGCCAGCAATAGTCCAAGAGTCATCCAAAGGGCACACTGTCCACAATAATTCCTGCATCAGTTAACAGTACTGTATTTTGGCATTCCTCTTGGGCACTATCTGTCACAGTCCTCCCTCTTCCCCTGCAGGTCTTCTCTCTTGGCGAAATGCATTTTCATTAGCATCCAGCCATTCCGAGGCCTCCGCAGCATGCTCGAAGAAATGGGCCTGGCCCTTGACAGTTATCCGGAGACGCGCTGGATACAGCATGGCGTATGTGGCCTGCAATCTCTGCAACCGTCTCTTTACTTCATTAAAGCGGGCTCGCTTTTTTTGCACTTCCGAGGAAAAATCAGGGTAAAAGGACACTCGTGCTCCATTAAACTGTATATTTTGTTTCTCCCGGGCAAGGCGCAGTACAATCTCTCTATCTTTATAGTGTAGCAGTCGGGCTAGCAGCGGGCGGGGAGGGTGACCTGGTGGTAGGGGTCTAGTGGGTACTCTATGAGCGCGCTCCACAGCAAAAAGCGCCGTGAAGGCCTCCTTGCCAAACACCTCCGGTAGCCATCTTTCCACAAAGTCAGTGGGGTCCCTGCCCTCCACCTTCTCCGGGAGCCCAATAATCCGTACTCCCGTCCCTGGGGTGACTGAAACACCTTTCTACCGATGGCCTCCACAAACCGTTCCTCCGGAAGTGCCGCGAAAAACGACACCTCGCGCGAGTATCTCATGGGTGATCTGGGGATGGTGGTCCAGTGGGAGGGGCGGGCGACGATCGGGCTGACGATGTGATATTTCTATCTCTCTAACATGACGCGGAACGGGCCCTCTTTGTTTTATATGTCAAATTACCTCGTGCTCACAGGAAAATGGGACTAAAAAGGAGCCTTCACGTTTTTTTCGCTCGGGCGAAATTACTTCATTTCTCTGCCAACGTCTCTAACGTCCGGT
>BLSH010006127.1:371916-383344 GCA_018402905.1 Glandirana rugosa | reverse complement strand
ATGGTGAGGGATAGAGAGGAGGGCAAGGGATAGAGAGGAGGGTGAGGGATAGAGAGGAGGAGGGTGAGGGATAGAGAGGAGGGTGAGGGATAGAGAGAAGGGTGAGGGATAGAGAGGAGGGTGAGGGATAGAGAGGAGGAGGGTGAGGGATAGAGAGGAGGGTGAGGGATAGAGAGGAGGGCGAGGGATAGAGAGGAGGGCGAGGGATAGAGAGGAGGGCGAGGGATAGAGGGTAGGAGCGGTATATAGAGAGAACTAGAAGTCTGCTGTCCTCAATCCTCCTGCTTTGGCTATGAGAATAACAGCCACATTCTGTTATAAAAACTGTAATTGCTGCAAAGTCTAATCAGAGGCCTGGTTATGGGCTCAGCGCAGTAATCGCTGCGTCCACTTTCACCAGACTCAATTTCTAGTCAATGAGCCTTCCTTGCCCTCCAGCCAGACGCTGGGGACGTTCCATTCCGCTGAGGTGTCCGGGGTTCACGGAGGTTCAGAAATAAAAATTCAGCTTCATCTGTTTCCGGATCTGATTTACATAAACGGCAAGCTGCTTTACTGACACGTGCTAATAAGTCGGAGCCGGAGATAATTAATAACTTCCAGTACATTCTGTGAGCGCAGGAAGAGTAAACAGCCAATGCAATTATTGGGCGGCAGAAAAATATTTGCCCGTCTTTGTGCAGCGTGAATAAATGAATGATTGAAGAGAGGACATTCACCGAGGAGCACGCACACCGCAGACACCTCCATTTACTAACTACTGGGACGGTAATAATGAAATCACAAAGCGATGAGGTGGTCCCAGACCCCCACCAAGAAATTATTCCTGTTCTCTAACTCCTATTTATGTCAATGTAAATAAAGTTTTAAATACCATTCTTTTCCAATCTGTATTCTTACCTTCTATTGCTCCCCGCCTCCAACCAATCCCCACATTCTTCTTGTGAT
Source organism: Glandirana rugosa (assembly GCA_018402905.1). Classification (NCBI taxonomy): domain Eukaryota; kingdom Metazoa; phylum Chordata; class Amphibia; order Anura; family Ranidae; genus Glandirana; species Glandirana rugosa. Next base: position 382,396 of record BLSH010006127.1, on the reverse strand, counting down.
CGGACTACCTGTTGGAGGATGGCTACGTTCATTGTCCATGATCCCCACTGTATGTAGGAATGTAGCCACCCTCTCTTGACCACTACTGGGATTGACTATGGGATGTGGACTATGGTCCAAGAACTAGGGCCTATGGTCTAAAAAACTATCGACTATGGTCTAAGGACTTGGGTCTATGGCAGTGGTTCTCAACTCCAGTCCTCGGGACCCACTAACAGGCCAGATTTTAAGTATTTCCTTGGGAAGATGCAGACTAGAATACTGCAATCACTGAGCAGCAAATGATATCACCTGTGATGTATTTCAGTTATCCTGCAAACCTGGCCTGTTAGTGGGTCCGGAGTTGAGAACCACTGGTCTATGGTCTAAGAAGTATGGATTATGGTCTAAGAACTAGGGACTAAGGGCTATGGCTTAAAAGCTATTGTCTAAGGACTAGGGACTATGGTATAAAAACTAGGACTATAGTCTAAGAACTATGGACTATGATCTATGGACTAGGGTGCAAAGACTAGGTACTATGGCCTAAAAACTAGGGATTGTGGATTATGGTCTACGAACTATGATCTAAGGACTAAGCACTATAGACTATGGTTTAAGGACTATGGTCTAAGAACTAGGAACTATGGTCTAAGAACCAAGGGCTATGGTCTCAGAACTATGGTGTAAGGTCTGTGGTCTAAGTTCTAGGGGCTATGGTCCAAGAACTAGGGACTATGGTCTAAGGACTAGGGACTATGGTCTAAGAACCAAGGACTATGGTCTCAGAACTATGAACTATGCTGTAAGGTCTAGACTCTAAGAACTAGGGACTATGGTCTAAGGACTAGAGACTATGCTCTAAGGTCTAGGGACTGTGGTCTAGGAACCCAGGACTATGGTCTGAGAACTATGAACTATGGTGTAAGGTCTAAGGACTATGGTATAAGAACTATAGGAAGCAAATGTAGCCCCATGGGGATTTTTAGGGTGGCAATTCACTCAAGAGTAAGGAAAAATAGATATAAATATAAAATTTAACATTTATTAATATACATTAAAATATCTACTAGTCCTTGCAGTCCAGGACCGGATCATAGACAATAATATACATAGATGACTTCTCATGTGATACAGACAACACTGATACAGCCCGCCAGGTTGGCCGGTGGTGAAAAGCTCAGCCTGGATAGCTTTTTACCTTACCTTGGTTATTCATGAGTGAATTGCCACCCTAAAAATCCCCACGGGGCTACATTTGCTTTCTATGGTCAATTGGGATGTGCTAGGCAACCCTCTCGTATCACAACAGATTGGGTTTCCCTATCTTTTTTATGGTCTAAGAACTAGGGACTATGGTCTACGCACTTGGGACTATGGTCTACGCACTTGGGACTATGGTCTAAGGACTAGGGACTATGGTCTAAGGACTTGGGACTATGGTCTACGCACTTGGGACTATAGTCTACGCAGATTGGGTTTCCCTACCTTTTTTTATGGTCTAAGCACTTGGGACTATGGTCTAAGGACTAGGGACTATAGTCTAAGGCAGGGGTCGGCAATCTACAGCTTGCAGACATTGTAACCCAGGTCTGCTTTCTTGGGATAACAACTGCCTATTACTTTCACATGGGATGTTTACATTCATTATAGACCCCAGATCTCTCCATAAAGAGGACCTGTGACCGCCTATTACTGTCACATGGGATGTTTACATTCATTATAGACCCCAGATCTCTCCATAAAGAGGACCTGTCACTGCCTATTACTGTCACAAGGGATGTTTACATTCATTATAGACCCCAGATCTCTCCATTAAGAGGACCTGTCACCGCCTATTACTGTCACATGGGAGGTTTACATTCATTATAGACCCCAGATCTCTCCATAAAGAGTACCTGTCACTGCCTATTACTGTCACATGGGATGTTTACATTCATTATAGACCCCAGATCTCTCCATAAAGAGAACCTGCCACTGCCTATTACTGTCACATGGGATGTTTACATTCATTATAGACCCCAGATCTCTCCATAAAGAGGACCTGTGACCACCTATTACTGTCACATGGGATGTTTACATTCATTATAGACCCCAGATCCCTCCATAAAGAGGACCTGTCACTGCCTATTACTGTCACAAGGGATGTTTACATTCCTTCTGACAGCAATAAAAGTGATCAGAATTTATTTTTAAAGTGATGGTGTAAAAATAAAAAAAAGAAATAAAATAAAGAAAAAAAAATATTAAAGCGTCCCATCCCTCTGTGCACGCATACAGATGCGAACGCATCTGTAGGTTGCAACCGAAAATGTAAACAGTGTTCAAAGCACACATGTGAGGTATCGCCACGATCATTAGAGCGAGCGCAATAATTCTACCACTAGACCTAATCTGTAGCGCTAAACTGGTAACCTGTAGAAATTTGTAAAGCTTCACATACGGAGATTTTTAAGTACCGTAGTTTGTCGCTATTCCACGAGTGTGCACAATTTTAAAGAATAACATGGGGGTGGCTGTGTAATATACAGGGGGGGCTGTGTAATATGTAATATGTAAAGGGGTTCAAAGTTGCGGGGCTGTGTAATATAAAGGGATCCAGGTTATCTTAATTTATTAGCAGGTGAATGCGGCCCTCCATGCATTCACATACATTGAATCCAGCCCTTAAGTGGAAAAAGGTTGCTGACCCCTGGTCTAAGGACTAGGGACTATGCTCTAAGGTCTAGGGACTGTGGTCTAAGAACTAAGCACTATGGTCTAAGTACTATGGTCTAACGACTACAGTCTAAGGACTATGGTCAAAGGACTAGGGACTATGGTCTAAGAACTATGGTGTAAGGTCCAGAGGCTACGACCTAGACCTAGGGTCTAAGAACTAGGGACTATGGTTTAAGGACTAGGCACTTGAAAGACAAGAAATTGCAGTGCTCTCACCAAAGGATCCTCCTGCACATAATGAAAGAGTCCAAAGTAGGGTACTCTGGCTGTTGTGTTCTCTGAACCACACTTTAGGCAACAATTGAATTGAAAGGCTGAGTGCCGAAATGCGTCAACTGTTTGTATCTTTTAACATGTACTAAATAAAGCTATGCAAGAAAATGGACTTGGAGCTGCTGGCTTTTCCTAATTCAATTAAGAAGTAGGGACTATGGTCTAAGAACTATGCTGTAAGGTCTAGGGGCTATGACCTAGACCCAGGGTCTAAGAACTTTGGACTATGAATTATGGTCTAGGGACTACGGTCTAAGGAATAGGGTGTAAGGTCTAGGGGCTATGACTTAGACCTATGGTCTAAGAACTCTGGACTATGAACTATGGTCTAAGAACTACGGTGTAAGGTCTAGAGGCTACGACCTAGACCTAGGGTCTAAGAAATTTGGACTATGGTCTAAGGATTACAGTCTAAGGACTAGGCACTTGAAAGACAAGAAATTGCAATGCTCTCACCAAAGGATCCTCCTGCACATAATGAAAGAGTCCAAAGTAGGTTGCTCTGGCTGTTGTGTTCTCCGAACCACACTTTAGGCAACAATTGAATGGAAAGGCTGAGTGCCGAAATGCGTCAACTGTTTGTATCTTTTAACATGTACTAAATAAAGCTATGCAAGAAAATGGACTTAGAGCTGTCGGCTTTTCCTAATTCAATTAAGGACTGGGGACTATGGTCTAAGAACTATGGTGTAAGGTCTAGGGCAGTGGTTCTCAACTCCTGTCCTCAGGACCCACTAACAGGCCAGGTTTACAGGATAACTGAAATACATCACAGGTGATATAATTTGCTGCTCAGTGATTGCAGTATTCCAGTCTGCATCTCCCCAAGGTAATTCTTAAAATCTGGCCTGTTGGTGGGTCCTGGGGACCGGAGTTGAGAACCACTGGTCTAGGGGCTATGACCTAGACCTATGGTCTAAGAACTCTGGACTATGAACTATGGTAAAAGAACTAGGGACTATGGTCTAAGGATTATGGTCTAAGGATTAGGGACTATGGTCTAAGAACTATTACTATGTGTTACCCTGAATAATTATTGATGTGTTTATACCATAGGCCTCAACTTATATTTCCACACCTCTGAAGAAGATAACTAATATCATATCTCGAAACGCGTCAGTTATAATTTTTCTGGTTATTTTGGGTCCCCTTTGTATTATGATACTCAGAGATGCTCAATTTGAGAATGTATCAGCCGCTTTCCACATACAGTGCATCCGGAAAGTATTCACAGCGCTTCACTTTTTCCACATGTTATGTTACAGCCTTTTTCCAAAATGGAATAAATGAATTATTTTCCTCAAAATTCTACAAACAATCCCCCATAATGACAACGTGAGAGAAGTTTGTTTGAAATTGTTGCAAAATTTATTAAAAATAAAAAACGAAAAAAAGAATCTCATGTACATAAGTGTCACAGACTCCTCCCATGTACATAAGTGTCACAGACTCCTCCCGTGTACATAAGTGCCACAGGCTCCTCCCATGTACATAAGTATCACAGGCTCCTCCCATGTACATAAGTATCACAGACTCCTCCCATGTACATAAGTATCACAGACTCCTCCCATGTACATAAGTATCACAGACCCCTCCCATGTACATAAGTATCACAGCCTCCTCCCATGTACATAAGTATCACAGACTCCTCCCATGTACATAAGTATCACAGACTCCTCCCATGTACATAAGTATCACAGACTCCTCCCATGCACATAAGTATCACAGACTCCTCCCATGTACATAAGTATCATAGACTCCTCCCATGTACATAAGTATCACAGACTCCTCCCATGTACATAAGTATCACAGCCTTTGCCATGACACTCAGAATTGAGCTCAGGTGCATCCTGTTTCCATTGATCTCATCCTTGAGATGTTTCTACAACTTGATTCCACCTGTGGTAAATTCAGGTGATTGGACATGGTTTGGAAAGGCACACACCCATCTATATAAGGTCCCACAGTTAACAGTGCATGTCAGAGCACAAACCAAGCCATGAAGTCCAAGGAATTGTCTGTAGACCTCCAAGACAGGATTGTATGGAGGCACAGATCTGGGGAAGGGTACAGAAAAATTTCAGCAGCATTGAAGGTCCCAATGAGCACCGTGGCCTCCATTATCCGTAAATGGAAGAAGTTTGGAATCACCAGGATTCTTCCTAGAGCAAGACGCCCAACCAAACTGAGCGATCGAGGGAGAAGGGCCTTCGTCAGGGAGGTGACCAAAAACCTGATGGTCATTTTGACAGAGCTCCAGCGTTTCTCTGTGGAGAGAGGAGAACCTTCCAGAAGAACAACCATCTCTGCAGCACCCCACCAATCAGGCCTGTATGGTAGAGTGGCCAGACGGAAGCCACAACTCAGTAAAAGGCACATGAGAGCCCGCCTGGAGTTTACCAAAAGGCACCTGAAGGACTCTCAGACCATGAGACTTTGCTTTGTGCACAGGAAGGGGCCATCCCAAAACTGTTCTCACAAAGTTGGGAGCATCAAATTGTCCAGAATGTCTTTGTATGCTGACACCTTGAGAGTTCCCTTCACTGGAACTAAGGGGCCAAACCCAACCCCTGAAAAACAACCCCACACCATAATCCATCTTCCAACAAATAATTTGGACCAGTACACAAAGCAAGGTCCATAATTACATGGATGAGTGAGTTTGGGGTGGAGGAACTTGACTGGCCTGCAGAGTCCTGATCTCAACCCAATAGAACACCTTTGGAACGAATTAGAGCAGAGACTGTGAACCAGGCCTTCTCATCCAACATCAATGCCTGACCTCACAAATGCGCTTCTGGAAGAATGGTCAAACATTCCCATAGACACTCCTAAACCTTGTGGACAGCCTTCCCAGAAGAGGTGAAGCTGTTATAGCTGAAAAAGGTGGGCCAACTCAATATTGAACCCTACGGACTAAGACGGAGGAACTTGACTGGCCTTCACAGAGTCCTGACCTCAACCCTTTCTCATCCAACATCAGTGCCTGACCTCTGGAAGAATGGTCAAACATTCCCATAGACACTCCTAAACCTTGTGGACGGCCTTCCCAGAAGAGGTGAAGCTGTTATAGCTGCAAAGGGTGGGCCAACTCAATATTGAACCCTACAGACTAAGACTGGGATGCCATTAAAGCTCATGTACGTGTAAAGGCAGGTGTCCCAATACTTTTGATAATATAGTGTATGTTAGATATAAGATACAATACATTAGATATGTACAATGTATAATAAATTACATATATGATATGTTAGACATAATACATTAAATCTACACAATGTGCCCAGTTCTCTGAGAGTTTATTTATTTCTCTTTTTCATGATTGTACAAAATCTTCATCTCTGATAAATTCCGGAGGTGTTTATATATTAATCCTGAAATGTGAGTTCAACTTTTTTGCATAAAACAATTGAACCCTTTTTTCTTAGTTCTCATTTAAATATGTTCCCATCTGCCAATACCCAGAATGCTTTTCACAGCACAGCATGCAGCTGGGTCGGCATGGTCTCTGCTCACTGCTGCATCTCATCTTGCATATACTGCACTGTGATTGGATTATTCATTGGGCTCCGTGTCAATCACAATCCTAATAATATAATAAAAAAAAAAAAAAAAAAAAAAAAACCCTCCCTAAGTTGAATCATCCAATCAGCTCAGGCTTTATATACCCCATGGGATGGACCATAACTGTGCCCAGATGACCCCCAGTGGTCTGGGGTGCAGGCTTCAAACCTGTAGCTGCCTAGCGGCAGAGTGGTTCAATTCCACCCTCTGGGCGTTGGTGGTAAAGTACCTTGTGATATGGATCTGATGTGAGACATTTTGTTTTCTTTTATATGCATCCAAAATGCCAAATACTTCTATCTATAGCAGTGTTTCTTGACCAGGGTGCTGTCTGGATTTCCCTGGGGTATCGGGAGCACAGGACCCAGCTTGCTTTGGATCAAGGTCATGAATTGCCTTGGTGGGGTGGAGCTGCCAGCACCATAACAACCAACCTCCAAGGCCAGGTTGTCATTCATTGCCATGCTAACGGCGGCTGACCCAATCCCCCATTATTAGCCCCTCTAAGCCCACTGGTCATAGGGTAAAGGCTATGCAGTGCACTATAGTTTAAGAAAATTCTCCCAGTCAAATCTCCAAACCGCAAAATTTGCCTCAAACCCAACATGAACTAAGCAGGACCAAAATCAATTATCATTGTCAACACAAGTAGAGAATTGATAGAGGTCAGGTAGGTGGAACGTGCAGTTTTCCTCTTCCCTATGGAGGTAAAGTCCAGGATGAGAGTGGTGAATCTCTGGGACTGAGCGTGTAGGGTACGGGCACAGGAGTATCTGGTGTAGTTCCTCAAATTGACCGCTAGCTGTTACCATAGTTGAAAAGCCTCTAGTGAAGAGTAGGTAGGGTAGGTGCCTAGGTAGCTTCTGGAGGAAGTGCCAACCCTGCTCCTGCTTGTTTGGGGCATTTTGTGTAAGAGGGCTCAGTACAAATCAGCCATTCTCCATGGAACCCTAGGGTTCCTTATGAGGTTACCGGGGTTTCCTTGGGTTGTGACAGATTGACCTCCCATTTGATGATGCCTGCATGGTTCCAGGGCCAACATCACTTGACTAAGCCAGCAGCATGACACCAGTGATCTCTTGGGTGGAATTCTTCCTACTAACCCCCAATATAAGGGGCATTTTTCCCATTGAACCACAATGAATTGTTTTTTGGCAGGGGTTCTCTCAGAAAATTATTTCAGGGGTTCTTCTGGGGTAAAAAGGTTGGGAAAGGCTGGTATAAATAGTCTGGCGGAAGTTGGTCATGGGAAGCTATGCAAAGACCAAGCTATTTGAATATAGAATCTTTGGGGATCTAGTTTTTTTGGGGTTCCCTTTAGTAGGTAAGCTGGGAAGGAGAGATGTAACGCTGATGGAGCTACTCACACTTCTGTGACATGGGGTGCAGGACCGGAAAGGTATGGGCTGCTCCTCAGCTCGGCTCTCATCTCTTTTGTTATCTGTTTGCAACTTGACTGTGCCATCACCATTGGGGTGACTGAAAGGCTGTAAATATGCAAATCAAATGCGTTTCAGTCCAGAGTTAGAGGCTGGCGTTGTCTGGACTCTTCCTTCTCCTAACCTCAGGATGGGAACGTCTTCTGGAAACAAAACTTGTGTTGGGTAAGGCTGATGTTGGGATCCATTTTCATAGGGCCTGAGGAATGTATGGAATTGGCTACTGGGGGGTGCTGGTTAGGCCAGGCCGGGGTGCGGCTGTAATGCTGCTCAGGGGAGGATCCTGTGCTCAGTGAGTCTAAGGCAGGGTTTCTCAACTAGGGTTCCGTGGAACCCTGGGGTTCCTTCAGAAGTTGCTAGGGGTTCCTTGAGCAATTTCTGCCTCTCATATAAGTTTCTACTGACACTGTTAATTTTTTTTAGCTATTTGCAAGAGGGTAATTCTTTCTAACGACCACAAGTGTAAGGAGCATTCTTCCCACTGACCAAAACAGTAATGTATCATGAGTTGTAGGTATAGGAATTTTTAGTAGGGGTTCCCTCAAGACCGGAAAGTTGTTTCAAGGGTTCCCCTGTGTTGAAAAGGTTGAGAAGGGCTGGTCTAAGGGGACGAGCCAATGACAAGTAGCAACAGGTTAGGGTACAGGTTCTCCCCCACCACAAGGCTGAATACATGCTCTACAGCAGTGGTTCTCAACCCTGTCCTCAAGTACCCCCAACAGGCCATGTTTTCAGGTTTTCCTTTATCTTGCACAGGTGCTTCAAATCAGAGTCAATGGCTTGGTATTTTGGAAAGCTATTTTATCTAAGAGAAATTCCCAAAACATGGCCTGTTGGGGGTACTTGAGGACAGGGTTGAGAACCACTGCTCTACAGAATGCAGTACGGTATACGGGACCCCATAGCAGAAAGTGGTGTTCATCCTCTAGGGACCCCTGGTCACACAGCCTGCTCTCCCTGGCTTTGGACATCCTGATTGGATCTCCAGGCAATGGTTCTGGGGAATTTCTGGCCAATCAGTGTTCTCCTCTGAGTGACAAATGTCTCTCTGAGACTTTATTTATTTATATTTTTCATGACTGCACAAAATCTTCATCTCTGAAGGTTCTCAAAATATTTTATATTAATCCTCAGATGTGAGTTAATTTATTTTTTTTAAATAACACAATGAAACTTTTTTTTCTCTACTTCCCCTTTAAATATTCAAAAACATTTTCATCTGCCAATAGCCAGAATGCTTTTCACGGCACAGCATGCAGCTGGGCCGGCACCATCTATGATCACTGCTGCTTCTTATCTTGCATATACTGCACTGTGATTGGATTCTTCATTAAGCTCCGTGTCAATAATAATTCTAATATTAAAACTTTAAAAAAAAAAAATAAATAATTAGGAAAAAACCTCCCTAAGTTGAATTTTCTAATCAGCTCAGGCTTAATATACAACATGGGGTGTATGATAATATTGCCCAGATGACCCCCAGTGGTCTGGGGTGCAGGCTTCAAACCTGTAGCTGCCTAGCGGCAGAGTGGTTCAATTCCACCCTCTGGGCGTTGGTGGTCTCATGCACAATAACCTGTGGCATGGGTCTGACATGGACACATTGTTCTCTTTTATATGCATCCAAAATGCCAAGTACTTACCTGCCTGTAGCAGCGTTTCTTGATTAGGGTGCTGTCTGGGGGTGTTGGGAGCATAGGACTCCAGTTTGCCCTGGATCAGGGTCACTAATTGCCATGGTGGAGGGGAGCTTGGCACTATACAAACCAATAACGGGCCAGGACCAGGAAGCACAGCATCAGCCATTGCTATGGTGATGGCGATTGGTTCGGTCACATGACTCTGATCCAGGAAAGGCGACATGCAGGGCCATCGATCGAGGATGGAGGTCCACCAACTTCAGACCTTCTGCACCTCCCACCCTCTGCTGTGCTGCTGTAGGAAAAACGTGGGGCTCCTGATGTGAAGAGGGGGCTCTGTGATAAGGGAGCTCTAATGTAATTGGCAGGTTCTGATATAATGGGGGGCTCTACTATATAGGAGAGACCTTTGATGTGATGGAAGGACCTCTGATATGAAGGGGATACTCTGGTGTGAAGGGGTGACTGACATGATGGGGGATCTCTGATGTGATGAAGGGGACTGTGATGTGATGATTCATGTATTGGGCCTTCTGATGTATAGGGGCAACAGTGATGGGGGCTCCAATGTATACTGGGGCCTCTGATGTGAAGGGGGACTCTCATGTAATGGGGGGACCTCTGATGTGAAAGGGAACTTTCGTGTGATGGGTGGGGGGTCTCAGATGTGAAGGAGAGACTCCAATTTGATGGGAGGACTTCTGATGCAAAGGGGAGCTGCTAAGGTACTCTGCAGTTATGGGGGGCCTTTAATGTGATTAGAGTACTCTGCAGTTATGGGGGGCCTCTGATGTGATGTAGAATCTCTGCTGTGATAGGGGGATCTCTAATGTGATGGGAGGATCTCTGATGTGATGGGGGACT
>BLSH010006127.1:347073-364455 GCA_018402905.1 Glandirana rugosa | reverse complement strand
TCCTCCAGTGCTCCTGCAAATTCCCCAGGCTCATAGAGAGACCCCCAGCCTCCTGCAGACATCCCAGCCCCCACAGTTGTGCCCATCTTCCTCCAGAAACCTCATCCCCTACAAGGTCACCAAGTACCCTCCAGCCTCCTGCAAGGCCCTAAACCTCATGGAGAGATCCCCAGTCTCCTTATGACATCCCGACCTTCACAGTTGTGCCTAGCTTCCTCCAGAAACCTTACCCCTACAAGGCTACCAAACCTCCTGCAGTACTCGTGCAAAGCATTCAGTATCCCAGAGAGATACCCAGCCTCCTTCAGAGATCTTAGCCCTCACAGTCACCCCCAGCTTTCTGCAGAAACTTCAACCCCTACAAGGCGATCAAGTGCCCCCCAACCTCCTGCATTACTCCTGCACATCCCCCAGTCTCCTGGAGAGATCCCAGTTCCCACAGTTGCTCCCAGAAACCTCAACCCCCTACAAGGCCACCAAGTGCCCCCTTACCTCCTGCAAAGCTCCCAGCTCCATGGTGAGACCCACAGCACTCTTTAGAGATCCCAGCCCTCACAGTTGCCCTAGCTTCCTCCAGAATCCCTATAGGCCACCAAGTGCCCCCTCAACCTCCTGCAGTACTCTTGCAAAGCCCCCAACCTCCCTGAGAGATCCCTGACCCCACAGTTGCCACCATCTTCCCCCAGAAACCTCATCCCCTACAAGGCTACTAAGTGCCTCCTGCAAAGCCGCTTCACCTACAAGGCCATCAAGTCTGCAACAGGGTCCCCTAAAACGTTCAATTCTTCGACAGAAATCGGCGAATACCTCAAAGCTGAATCCAAACACCTTTGAGGTCAATGGTGATGGAATTTGAGATTCCCAGTGGTAGATGTAAAAATAAATACCACCTGCTTACCTGAAACCATTGCCACAGAGTCTTCTCTCTTCTGGACCGCAGAATGGGGAGGGGGTCCTTCTTTGATTGTCATGTGTATATATTAAATTCATTGGTGGAAATCCAAACATCATTGAAGTCAATGGTAATGGAATCCAATGGTAATTCCCAAACTTAGTCAGTGATGTCATCTGGTATTCCCAGCAGTAAATTTAAATCACCCCCACCTGGAATCATTTAGCGGTGGGAGTGTATTGATCGGTGGGCAATGGGTCATCACGGCTGATGTGAATGTCCTTGAGGAATGCCCTGGTTGACTCTGGATTTACTTCATGGGAGCTGTAAGTCTTTGTGAGAGTAGTAAGGGAGTATACTCACTTTCCTTGGGGGTGGGGATATCCAGTCACCCCCTTATTATAAAGGGGGCATCCAGATTCCACCATAAGTTCCCATCATTTTATCATTACCCATACTTCCTTTTTTTTGGGGCAGGATGAGGCCTTGTCTATCAAAACTGAAGCAAGGGCATTTTGTTACCCCCACCTTTCCACTATGTTAATGGCATTTGGCTTGATATAGCACAGGAAGGGGGATGGGGGAACGCGCCCGTAGCCCTCCCTTACCTGGCCACCCTGGATTATGCACATTCGTAATGAGCATAACTTTAGACCACTACTTCCGTGTGGAAAATTTTATCTGGAAATACGATAGCCTGAGCCACTGTCCCATCTCCTTCCTGGTCCCAGTGAAGATCTCCACCTTGGTGGTGGCCACCTTGAGGTCTCTCCTTTCTGTAATCCCTCCTTAGACTCCTCATCTTACAGAGCACGCATTCTTGGTCAATAGAGTTAAAGCCAAACTGAAGTCACCAAAATAAATATTTAGTTGGATAGACATTGGCAGTTCCTCCTCTGCCTTCCTGTTATAGCAGTGGTGCCATGTGTCTAGGTATGACAGTGGACACCAATAGGTGCTGAAATCTGAGCACGCTGTCCAATGCTATCTGTAACCTCACTGTCATGGTAAGGGGTCAAGAGTCAGGCTCGGAGACTGGTAGCTATAGCAGTAGAGAGGCTCCTATTGCCAGCAGGACTGGTTTACAAGCAGATCTCCCTGGTGGATGACGTGGGCTCACCTGAGGTGTGGAGTCTAAACACTAACCGGTGTTCCCCAGAACTCATGATGGTGGAGATGGGTTTTCCTGCATGTTAAGTGGCGGCTCGTGGGCTTTTTCCGCAAACAACCAGCACTACTCCCCCCCCCCCCGTGTGTGCGCGGCACTGATGCACCCCCCCCCCCGCAGTAGGGATGGCTGCGGGGCTCGCGGCACTGTCAGCCAGCACCCTGCCCCCCCCCCCCCCGCGAGGGAGGTCAGGCACTTACTGTCCTCCGGGCAGCGGCAGTGGTGGGTCCGGCTCCTGCTTGTCTCCTCTTCCAAAGTGCTAGGTATCCAATAGGATCGTCTGGCTCTTTGGCCAATCGGGAAACAGGTCTCACAAACTGCCTCCTGGTTGGCGGGGAGGAACTGTAGTGTGAAAATAGTGAAAACTCATTCGCTATTGTCACAAAAATGGGCAGGATCGGGGCATACTCTCTGCGCCCCCCAAGCCCACCCTTTCTTGAAGCTTATTAGGGCCTCTGGCTCTAATCAGGTGCCTTAAACCCCCCCATCCCTGCCATAGGAATTCATGCACCCGGAATCCTGCATGGATAGGGAGGGCGGCGAAGGTGTTAGGGGAGGCAGCGCCTGTGTGCCCACAATGCACGGGCCGCCCCTGTGCGTGTTAGTACCAGGTTGCGGTCCTCAGGATCCCCCCACCAGGAGGTGTGCAGCAGCAGACATAGCAGACTGGGATCAAGCAGAAGCGTTGTCAGTAAACAAGCCAAAGGTCAGTAACAAGTGGTCGCAGGCTGGAAAGAAGAAGAGGCGTAGTTGAGGAACAAGCCAAAGGTCAGTAACAAGTGGTCGCAGGCTGGAAAGAAGAAGAGGCGTAGTTGAGGAACAAGCCAAAGGTCAGTAACAAGTGGTCGCAGGTTGAAAACAAGAAGAAGCGTAGTTGAAGAACAAGCCAAAGGTCAGTAACAAGTGGTCGCAGGTTGAAAACAAGAAGAAGCGTAGTTGAGGAACAAGCCAAAGGTCAGTAACAAGTGGTTGCAGGTTGAAAACAAGAAGAAGCGTAGTTGAACAAGCCAAAGGTCAGTAACAAGTGGTCGCAGGTTGAAAACAAGAAGAAGCGTAGTTGAAGAACAAGCCAAAGGTCAGTAACAAGTGGTAACGAAGATACAGGCGGCAGCTGGAGAGAGCGCAATAATGTGGAAAAAAGGAAAGGCATGGCTTGAATAGGAAGTTCATGGAAGGAGAAAAAGGTTCAAGAGAAACAAGACACAAGGCAAGGTTGCCTGAGGAATCAGACAGGGAGCGTTCCAGCATCTCAGAAAGAAGAGACACCGCAGAGGTTGCAGGTTCAGATCCGGGTCCTGACACTTACAGAGGTGGTCAGACACGCCCCCTTCTCTTTCTCCTCAGTGTACATTAGCATGCTTGTGATGAGGGGTGTGGCTGTTACTCACCAATGCCAGCACAGAGCTCTGTAGTGTGAACTTGTCCTGGGATCAGCCTCTAGCAGTCCATGTACAACAGATCCCAGAGTGGGAGGGGCAGCACAAGGATCCAGTCAGTTCATACGCCGACAAGGAACATGCTTATAGGAGGAGAAGCAGAGCGACAAAGAGATGAGCACATCACTGTGCTGCTTCTACTGTCCAATCACAGGTCAGGGTTCAGACCAGGGCTCAGAGGAAGTCTGTTGAATGATATTGGCTGTTTTTGAACCTAGAAGACTGAGGACATCCAGCGGCAGAAAAGAATCTTTGAGGGGACAGCTCTGGATTGATGATGGATATTGCAGCAAAGGCTGTTTTTATTTTTAATCTTTTAAGGCACTTTTTTTTAGCGCCACCACAGCCTCTGAATAGCCATGTGAGCAATTTTTTATTAGCCTGGGGATCCCGCCAGTAACAACTTCCTGTCCTAGGATGACAACACTCATCTATAGCTCATTTTCACTTGCAGCTGTCACTGGCGGCCCTCTGAAAAGTGATGTGCAGTGGATCGCTTTTCAGAGGCATTTGACAGGTGGCTTAGAGGTGATATGACACCTCTGAGGTGCCTATTTTAATTCCTGAAAGGGCACGGCCACCACATGCGGTTGCACTTGGTTTGCGCCATTGCCCCACCTATTTGAAGGGGTTGCACGTAGGGGTGGCATTGCTCACTGAATGCTACCTGTGGCATCATTTTCACACGCCAAGTGAACCACTCCCACTGGCTGCCATGCCAGGTTAAAGGAGGGCAGACGGGAGGTGGTAAGAACGTGGATCAGCTGTCCATTTTTACTGCTCCACCCTTGGCCATAAGTGTAAATGGAGCCTCATGGCACTATAGAGCACCTCCCTCTCTCCTTGTTTCTCTCCTAGGGGGCAGTGTTTTGTAGTTGACAAGCGATAGCTGGGGAGGACTGATAACAATGATATAGATTTCAGCTCAGTGCACAGGAAGTGACAATCACACTGGATTTCTGGCAGGATCAACGGGTGTAAAATGTTCTGAGCATAGAAAACCAATGCAGCCTCCACCTCTGAGGACAGGTAAGTGGTGATATATGATATATTTTGTTCCCGGGTTCGGAAATCGCTTAAAGAGTAACTCCACCTTTGTTGAGAAAAAAACAGCTCCCCCTCCTGGTGATCTCTGTACATTGCAGGGATTGTAACAAACTTTGTTGCAGATTTCTACCTTTTGTTATTCTGAAGAAATAGCTGTTTGCTTCTCTGTCTACATGGGCAAAGTGAGTGGGAGTGACTTTATAATTATCAATCAGCTGCTGCACCTGCAGGGTTTTAATGAGGAAAGTGGCAGGGCCTGCATCCCTTTAGACGTGATTTCCCCTTGGAAGTATCTCATACTGCAGAGGATGCCTAAAATCTGACTTGTATCTTAGTGCAGGCATCTGGGAAAATCAGTGAGCCAATGACACAAGCAGGAAATGACATTTCTGGAGGGCGTTCTGTATACCATCTGTGTACAGAGCGCCTCCAGGTGGCCATATTGTATTTTACAGAAAATTACAGTGGCTGCAGATTTAATGATTTAATGGTCATTTGTAACCTCTTCATTACAGCGCTGTAGCAGAAAGACAGCTACAGTGGGGCTCTGTTTTTCTGGGAGGGCCCTCCCTCCCGGGACCACGCCCCTTGCCGGTTATGGGATCTCCTTTCCTCACGCGTTGTCACAGCATGAGGAGAGGAGGGTCGGTAAACGGCAATCCTGACAAGGAACATGTATACAGATAATCAGGGCACTGATCATAACCTATCAATGCCACCTCATCGGTGCCCATCAATCCCGCCTCATCAGTGCCCATCAGTGCAGCCTATCACTATCCATCAGTTCCGCCTCATCAGTGCCCATCAGTGCAGCCTATCAGTACCAATCAGTGCCGCCTCATGATTGCCTCCTATCAGTGCCCACCAGTGCCGCCTATCAGTGCAGCCTATCAGTACTCATCAGTGCAGCTTATCAGTGCAGCCCATCAGTGCCGCCTCATCAGTGCAGCCTATCAGTATTCATCAGTGCCTCCTCATCAGTGCAGCATATCACTGCCCATCTGTGCAGTCTCATTAGTACTGCGTCCTTAGTGCCACCTCATCAATGCCCATCAGTGCAGCCTATCAGTACCCATCAGTGCCACCTCATCAGTGCCCATCAGTGCAACCTATCAGTACCCATCAGTGCCACCTCATCACTGCCACCTATCAGTGCCGCCTCATCAGTGGAGCTTATCAGTGCAGCCTATCAGTTCCCATCAGTGCTGCCTTATTAGTGCCCATTAGTGAAGCCTCATCAGTGCCCATTAGTGAAACCTCATCAGTGCAGCCTATCAGTGCCGCCTCATCAGTGCCCATCAGTGCAGCCTCAGCAGTGTCACCTCATCAGTTCAGCCTCATTAGAACCCATCAGTGCGGCCTCATCAGTTCCCATCAGTGCTGCATATCAGTGCCCATCAGTGCAGCCTGTCAGTGCCCATCAGTGCAGCCTATCAGTGCCCATCAGTGAAGGAAAAAAAATATTTATTTGCAAAATTTTATAACAGAAACTAAAAAAAAAAGTATTTTTTTTCAAAATGTTCTTTTTTTTTTAACAAAAAATAAAAACCTCATCAGTGATTAAATATCAGCAAAGGAAAATTCTATCTGTTCTAAAAAAAATGATAAAAATGTCATGGGTACGGTGTCACATGACCGCGCAATTGTCATTCAAAGTGTGACAGCGCTGAAAGCTGAAAATTGGCCTGGGCAGGAAGGGGGTGACAATGCCCGGCAGGCAAGGGGTTAATATGATTCGATTACAATAGGACTTGTGTAGTAATTGTATACACTATATTATATATATTCTACTATAGTTTTCCCACAAAAGTGGAGTCACCCTTTAAATATTTTTACTAACTGCGCGCCGGCGGTCGCATTATTCCCTCATCTGATAGGCTGCCCGTTATTTATAGCGCTGGGGTCTATTTTTTTTTTTTGTTCTTTTTAGTTACGAATGTTCCATTTGGAAACGTGTTGCGCGTCCAACGCCGTAATCAGGCTTCTTTTTAAAAAAAAAAAAAAAAAACCTGTTGCCGTGGTTACCATAATGGTATCTTTAAATTTCATGCATGAATAATGCAAGGCTACCTGGACAAGGGGGGGGGGGGGTGCAGGGATGCCGTTATAAGAAAGCGCGGCGCTGCGCTCTCCATCTTCCCGCTGTTATAACTCCTCGCATTGTTGCCGCGGCGCTGACAGCTGCTGATCTATGGCAGGCCGGTGCATTTGCTTTCTTTTTATCCGCCGCTGAAATCATTTTTTTTTTTTTTACAGACAGATCAGATAATGCGGGCCGGCTCACCGCGATAGGATTTCTCGCCAAAAAGCCGTTATTCGTAGTTTGTATGTACTAAACCGTTCGCGGGACGGTGACCGCGCTCTCATCCCTTTTGGATTTCTACATCTTCCATGGAGAGAATTTGTTAACTCCTTCAATACCGGGCGCTTTCAGCGCTGTCGCACTTTGAATGACAATTGCGCAGTCATGTGACGCTGTACCCATGTGACATTTTTATCATTTTTTTTCACACAAATAGAACTTTCCTTTGGTGGGGTTTAACCACTTCAATACCAGGCCTATTTTTTGGACAAGTTAAAACCAAGGGGTTTTTTTTGCTATAAAATTACTTAACCCCCCCCCCCAAACATTATATATATATTTTTTTCTAACACCCTAGAGAATAAAATGGCGGTCGTTGCAAAACTTTATATCGCACCGTATTTGCGCAGTGGTCATACAAGCGCGATTTTTTTTTTTAAAATTTACTTTTTTGAGTGAAAAAATAAGACAGCAGTAAAGTCAGCCCAATTTTTTTCCATATTGTGAATGATGATGTTACACCGAGTAAATTGATACCCAACAAGTCACGCTTTGAAATTGCGCCCGCACGCGGAATGGCGACAAACTTTGCAACCTAAAAATCTCCATTGGCGATGTTTAAACATTTCTACAGGTTAGCAGTTTAGAGTTACAGAGGAGGTCTAGTGCTAGAATTATTGCTCTCGCTCCAACGATCGTGGCGATACCCCACATGTGTGGTTTTCCTATGCGGGTGTGACTTGCGTATGCGTTCGCTTCTGCACGCGAGCTCGGCGGGGACGGGGCGCTTTCTTTTTTCTTATTTATTTTACACCGTAAAACATTTGATCACTTTTATTCCTATTACAAGAAATGTAAACATTCCTTGTAACAGAAAAAAGCATGACGGGTCCTCTTAAATATGAGATCTGGGGGTCAAAAAGACTTCACATCTCATATTTACACTAAAATGCAAAAAAAAAAAAAAAAATGACAGTTCAAAAAAAAAATGACAGTTCAAAAAAAAAAAAAAATGTCCCCTTTAAGAGCTTAGGGCAGAAGTGACTCTTGATGTCGCTTCTGCCCTGCAATTTTATGGAGCCGAGTGAGCGGCATCTTCCACTGGGGGGCGGGTGGACCCGATCGTCTCCGCTGCTGCTGACGGTCCGGTAAGTGGCGGAGGTGACGGGAAAGTGCCGGGGGAGCGGGGCACCTCTCCCGCCACCGATAAAAGTGATCTCGCTGTGAATCGGCCACTAAGTTTTTCTTTGTTTCCATTATAAAATTTTGCAAATAAAGATTCTTTCTTTATACATTTTTTTTTTTGTAACAGTTAAACTTTATTAAGACAATTACAGTTTTTACACTTTGGCAGTCATAAATTTAGGCCAAGATTTATTCTGCTCCATTTCTTTGTTGAAAATCCCCCAAATCAGTGGATATTATTTAGTCTGTAGGAAAGTTATAGAGACCACAAACTATGGGGTATATCTGAAAACCGATCAATCCTGACGTACTGACAGCCGATCTCATCTCTTGAGGTCCTAACATGCCAGGATGGTACAAATACCCCCCCCCAAATCACCCCTTTTTTTGGAAAGTAGACAGTCCAAGGTATTTAGTAGGAGAGGTACGGCGAGTTTTTTGAAGTTGTAATTTTTTTTGTCCATTTTTTTTTTTGGAAATTGGTATTTAACCCCTTGCCTACCAGGCACTTATACCCCCCACCCTTTCCTGCCCAGGCCAATTCTCAGCTTTCAGCACTGTCACACTTTGAATGACAATTACGCTGTCATGTGACACTGAACCCATGTGACATTTTTATCATTTTTTTCCACACAAATAGAGCTTTGTTTTGGAGGTATTTAATCACCATTGGGGGTTTTATTATTATTGTTTGAACAATAAACAAAAAAATACCAAAAAGTTTGAAAAACAAAAACAAAACAATTTTCATATTTTGTTACACAATTTTGCAAACAGGTCGTTTTTCTCTTTC
This sequence comes from Glandirana rugosa, assembly GCA_018402905.1. NCBI lineage: Eukaryota > Metazoa > Chordata > Amphibia > Anura > Ranidae > Glandirana > Glandirana rugosa. The sequence goes on along the minus strand of BLSH010006127.1, from coordinate 355,632 downwards.
AATGATGGACACTGATAGGCTGCACTGATGAGGCGGCACTAGTGGGCACTGATCAGGAGGCACTGATGAGGCTGCACTGATGGGTGGCACTGATAGGTGGCACTGATGAGGCAGCACTGATAGGTGGCACTAGTGGGCACTGATCAGGAGGCACTGATGAGGCTGCACTGATGGGTGGCACTGATAGGTGGCACTGATAGGTGGCACTAATGAGGCGGCACTAGTGGGCACGGATCGGGAGGCACTGATGAGGCTGCACTGATGGGTGGCACTGATAGGAGGCACTGATGAGGCAGCACTGATAGGTGGCACTAGTGGGCACTGATTAGGAGGCACTGATGAGGCTGCACTGATAGGTGGCACTAATGAGGCGGCACTAGTGGGCACTGATCAGGAGGCACTGATGAGGCTGCACTGATGGGTGGCACTGATGAGGCAGCACTGATAGGTGGCACTAGTGGGCACTGATCAGGAGGCACTGATGAGGCTGCACTGATAGGTGGCACTAATGAGGCAGCACTAGTGGGCACTGATCAGGAGGCACTGATTAGGCTGCACTGATAGGTGGAACTAATGAGGAGGCACTAGTGGGCACTGATCAGGAGGCACTGATGAGGCTGCGCTGATGGATGGCACTGATGAGGTGACACTAGTGGGCACTGATCAGGAGACACTGATTAGGGTGCACAGACGAGTGGCACTGATAGGTGGCACTGATAGACAGCACTGGTGGGCACTGATTAGCAGTACTGAAGGGCACTGATTAGCAGCACTGATGGGCACTTAGGGGACCGATGTCCCTCTAACAGAAGCCTATTAACAGCTTTATTCTTTTCTTCATGCTGACAGAGTGAAGAAAGAAAAATCCGGTAACCGGCTTCTGTTTATGTCTGTGATCAGCTGTCATTGGCTGACAGCTGATCATGTGGTAAAGGGCCCGCTGTGATTGGCCCTTTACCCTGCTCTGTGATCAGCTGAGTCTGGAGAACCTGGCAATCACAGAGCGCACCACGCGCGCCCCCTGGGTGGCACGAGAACGGGAGGACAAACATTGACGCCCTCCCAGCATTTGAGGACGTCAAGTGGTTACATTTTTTTTCCCACAATTTGGTTTCCTGTCTGTACCATGTGATCACTGTGACCAATCACAGAGTTCAACACAATTGTACGCAATGAATGGCATGAAAGGAAGCCACCCATTGTTTACAAATGTCATGTAATCTGCTGTGATTGGTCACAGCGTTCACATGGTACCGTCAGCGGGCCAATACACTGATCAGTCGTCAGATCACGCGGTAATGCGGCCCATTCCGGGAATACATCATATGACATCCACCCGGATCAATGAAAGTACCGCCTGGCTGTCATTTTGCTATAGGCTGGATGGGAGGTGGTTAAATAGCTGTTGATCCTGCCGGAAATCATGTGGGCTAATGACTTCCTGTGCTTTCTGTCTGCACTTCACTGATCCCAAACGGTGTTATCAGCCCTACTCAGCTATCTTCTGTAGACTACAGAACAACCCCATCCCTATTTTATGGCAAGGGGTAGAGGGGAAGGTGTTCTGTGGACCTAAGACCCTGCCTGCCCTAGGGTGACAACGCTGCTCCTCCGTGGATACAGTACCGTTAGTGAGTGTTGTCACCTTAGTACAAGAAGTACATTACTGGCAGGATCACCAGGTGAAAATAAAGACAATAAGCCTGAAAAAAAGAAAATGAACGCAGCCACCACATCTAAGGAATGGTAAGATGCAATATGTTATGTTTTTGTTTCCTGGGTTTAGATACATTTTAAGCTTTTGAAAGTGAGATGACTAGGCCTGTGCCTATGGATATACAGCAGTGGTCTCCAAGCTGGGTCCTGGGGCCCAATGTGGCCCTTTGTTTTTCTTTATATAGCCATTGTGGCACTATTCCTGGCACTGACACCAACAATGGGGCACTATTTCTTCCACTGACATCAACAATGGGGTATTATTCCAGCTACTAACACCAATAGGGCACTATTCCTTCCACTGACACCAACAATGAGACACTATTCCTTCCACTGACACCAACAATGGGACACTATTCCTTCCATTGACACCAACAATGGGACACTATTCATTCCACTGACACCAACAATGGGACACTATTCCTTCCATTGACACCAACAATGGGACACTATTCATTCCACTGACACCAACAATGGGACACTATTCATTCCACTGACACCAACAATGAGACACTATTTCTTCCACTGACACCAACAATGGGACACTATTCATTCCACTGACCCCAACAATGAGACACTATTTCTTCCACTGACACCAACAATGGGACACTATTCATTCCACTGACCCCAACAATGGGACACTATTCCTTCCACTGACACCAACAATGGGACACTATTCCTTCCATTGACACTACTTCTTTCACCGACATCAGCGATAGGGCATAATTTCTTCCACTGACAAAAAAAATGGGGCACTATTACTCTGACTGACACCAACTTTTTTCCCCTCTAAAACCAAAGATCAGGCATTGTTTACTCCCACTGGGCACAGTCCAGCCCCCCTAAAGTCTGTAGGAAAGTTTGGAGTCCCCTGGTATACAGGACGAGGTAGGCATATTGTCTTTCTTAAACTTAAAAGATATAACCTGTAATTCAGGAGGGGGTGGTGGACATATAGCAGAGGGAACGTCTCTAGTCATAGAGCAGGGATATTTCTCTAGATGCTTCTCACGTGGGTCTCACAAACTCCTCTTGTAGACCCTTTCTAGGTATTTGTGGACCGGACATCACTAAGCCTCAAGCTTACAACTCACAAGAGTGGAGCCTGTGGAGCTAGATATGGGCAGAGCATCACTGGGTCTTAAGCCTATAACTTCTCTAGCAGAGCTTATCTAGGTATTTATGAACGGTCATCATGAAGTGTAAAGCTTATAATTCCTCTAGTAGAGCCTATATAGCTAATTTTGGGCAGGACATCACTAGATCTCAAGCTTATAACTTCTCTAGTAGAGCCTATCTAGCTAGTAATGGACCGGACTTCGCTAGGCCTCAAGCCTTTAACTCCTCTCGTAGAGCTTATTTAGCAAGTTATGGATGGGATATTTCTAGGCCTCACACGCACCTCCTCATATGGGTCTCACAAAATCTTGCAATACATTTGGCAACATTCTCCTCTTGTCCTCTTGGTGTTGCCAACACTGCATCCTTTCACAGGAGGCCTCAAGCTTATAACTCCTCTAGTGGAGCCTATATAGCTAGGTATGGGCAGAACATCAATAGGCCTCAAGCTTATAACTTCTCTAGTAGAGCTTACAGTATCTAGCAAGTTATGGACAGGACATAACTAGGCATCAAGCCTATAACTCCACTGGTAGAACCTAGTTAGTTATGAACAGGGCATCACAAGGCTTATAACTCCTCTAGTGGAGCCTATCTAGGTATTTATGGACAGGATATCACTTCACCTCAAGCTTATCACTCCTCTGGTAGAGTCTATCAAGCTAATTATGGATGGGACATCACTAGGCCTCAAGCTTATAACTCCTTAGTAGGACCTATTTAGGTATTTATGGACAGGGAATCACTAGGCCCCAAAGGTATAACTTCTATAGCAGAGCTTATCTAGCAAGTTATGGACAAGACATCACTAGGCCTCAAGCTAATAACACCTCTAATAGAGTCTATCTAGCAAGTTATGGGTGGGACACCACTAAGCCTCAAGCTTATAACTTCTCTAGTAGAGTCTATCTAGCAAGTTATGGGTGGGACAATACTAAGCCTCAAGTGTATAACTCCTCTAGTAGAGCTTAACTAGCAAGTTATGGATGGGACATCACTAAGCCTCAAGTGTATAACTCCTCTAGTAGTGCTTAACCAGCAAGTTATGTATGGGACATCACTAAGCCTTAAGCTTATAACTCCTCTAGTAGAAGCTATCTAGCAAGTTATGGATGGGACAATACTAAGCCTCAAGTGTATAACTTCTCTAGTAGAGTCTATCTAGCAAGTTATGGATGGAACATCACTAAACCTCAAGTGTATAACTTCTCTAGTAGAGTCCATCTAGCAAGTTATGGACGGGACATCACTAAGCCTTAAGCTTATAACTCCTCTAGTAGAAGCTATCTAGCAAGTTATGGATGGGACAATACTAAGCCTCAAGTGTATAACTTCTCTAGTAGAGTCTATCTAGCAAGTTATGGATGGAACATCACTAAACCTCAAGTGTATAACTTCTCTAGTAGAGTCCATCTAGCAAGTTATGGACGGGACATCACTAAGCCTTAAGCTTATAACTCCTCTAGTAGAAGCTATCTAGCAAGTTATGGATGGGACAATACTAAGCCTCAAGTGTATAACTTCTCTAGTAGAGTCTATCTAGCAAGTTATGGACGGGACATCACTAAGCCTTAAGCTTATAACTCCTCTAGTGGAAGCTATCTAGCAAGTTATGGATGGGACAATACTAAGCCTCAAGCTTATAACGTCTCTAGTAGAAGCTATCTAGCAAGTTATGGATGGGACATCACTAAGCCTCAAGTGTATAACTCCTCTAGTAGAGCCCTTCTAGCTAATTATGAACAGAACATTAAAAGGCCTCAAGCTTATAACTCCTTTAGCAAGGTATGGATGTCACATCCCAAGGCATCGAGTTTATAACCCCCCCGGTGGAGCCTATCTGTCTAGTTGTGAACGGTACATCACGAGTAGTTTGATTTATCAGCATTCCATTATTGCCTCATCCTTACAAACAGCAAATCACTGATCTCTTTCTCTGGACTTCCATGGAGGGGAATTCCGATTCCCAATATGAAGACTGCAAAATCTGACAGCCTATACTCAGTTTCTATGGTCCTTGCTGCTTCACTGTTGGTCCTGACCATTCCTGAACCCTTGACCTCCTTTAACCCTTCCTGCAGTATTCACATTACCTTCAGGCCAAGTATTCTTTCATGGTGCATAAGGAGGGATCAATGACTTTCAAACTTTTTCTACTAAAATGTTTTCTGTGCAAATGATCAACTGCAGTTCTCCATTTTAAAGTTCAAATGTAATTCTTATCTCATGATTGAAGTTTTCACAGGAACACCTCCTTCTTGGCTGCCTACTCCACACAGAAGACCAATGCCTCTTCCTCCTTCCTTCAACTCTATAGAAGAGGCATGCTTGATGATGACCCACAGGGGGAGCAACGCCAATGGTGCCATACTTCCCCGGGCTAGAGAAACAATAGCAACCTCTCATCCAATGACTACTCAGGAGGACCAAGGACATGACGTTCCACTCTTCAGGTCTCCAAGGCATTATGCCACACCACGCCATGCACATTGATGTGTTCTTTGCTAACCAGGGCTAAAATCTAACTTTTAATGCAAGGTAAAATGTATCTCTAGCCAAAACATTTGCTAAGTTATAGATAGAGCGTGGAAGGGTTTAAATCTCCACCATGTTTTATTGACTATGTCCCCAGGAATAACTTTCTAAAATGTAATGGCTGTAATTGGAAAAGGACGGGGACCTGTGTTCCAATGACAATTGAATAAGGGGGATTTCCTCAGTTGAGAGATTCCTTCTCACTTCCTGCGTTTGTCTCCAGGACAGGAAGTGAATGAAAATCTCCATAATGGCTCAAAGATAGCAAAAAAACAAACAAACCCCAAAGCAAACAAACGTTCTTTAAACATTCCATAATCTAAAACCAAACAATGTTTTGACTTGGCTGCAAGCTTTATATCAATGTTATCCCATTTTTCATAAGAGTATCACGTGGCATTGAGGCCCTAATGAAATTAAATTGCCTTGCCCCAGTAAGTAGCACCCCCTTGACCAGTGAGGGGCAGGTCTTATGCTTCATTCACATGATGTCCTGGACTTAGAGTAGAAATATCTGAATGATTCCAGCCGCCACTCTCTAGTGCTTCTCCGGGCCGGCCCGTGCGATCCGCGATCCGGAGAATGAATCCGCGGTTTACCATAGAGCTGATCATGGACCAGATGGTTCCTGGCCATCTCTATGACCTTCAGAGGCTAGAAGTGACTTTACGATGTCACTTCCGGCGGTAGCAGATGTAAACACTGACGTTATTTTTGCTGGCACGCCTGAAATCAATTTTTTTTTTTGATCTCAGGCTTGGGGTGTGGGGACTTATAGACCGCCAGATCTCTCCGTAAAGAGGACCTGTCATGCCCTATTCCTATTACAAGGTATGTTTATATTCCTTGTTATAGCAATACATTTTTTTGACCTAGTTATTACGTGCCCACCCAATATGTTTCAATTAATGAACACATCCACTTGTCTTTGATATGTGTGATGCTTTACAAGGCAGAGTCATTTATCCTGCTGTTAACTTTATTTTGGCGGGTTTTATGGCATCATGTGATGTCAGCGGTCAAGGGGCGGCTTCCTGTACTGGTTTTCGATTGGTGGATGGTACTTTTAAATAGTTTTTGCACTAAATATGTGCTTATTGTTGGAGGTAAAACAGCAAAGTTGCTTTAAAGAGGAAGTAAACCCAGATAGGGTTTACTTCCTCTGTACTCCCCTGCAAAGTAGAAGCATAATGGGCTACTATGCATCACATATTACCCCATTATGTGCCACCTACCTGGAAATGAAGCCTGCGGCGTCCAACGCTGTCCCCTGTGCTGGCAGCGTCCATCTTCAGCCCTCTTCCTTCCGGGGCCGCGATCTCCGGTTCTGTGACTGGCCGGAGTCACGTGACGTCACTCCCATGTGCGCGGGAGCCGCCAGCCACGGCACGATCACAGTGAAGAAACAGCACAGAGACTATTTCTTCACTGCGCATGTGCCATATGACGTGGGTAATGCAAGTACACTGCATATCTCCTGAACCGTGCAGGTTTGGGAGATATGCAGGGCACTTACAGGTAAGCCTTATCATAGGCCTTATTATAGGCTTACCTGTAGGTTAAAGTGGTTGTCACGACTTGACAACCACTTTAATATAATGTGACTATATACTGTATGCATTATAGCTGTCTATGCAGCAGGTGGCGCTGTAGTGTTATAGGGTGTATTCTATGGTAATGTAATCACAGGATGTATGCAGCAGGTGGCGCTGTAGTGTTATAGGGTGTATTCTATGGTAATGTAATCACAGGATGTATGCAGCAGGAGGCGCTGTAGTGTTATAGGGTGTATTCTATGGTAATGTAATCACAGGATGTATGCAGCAGGTGGCGCTGTAGTGTTATAGTGTGTATTCTATGGTAATGTAATCACAGGATGTACCTTTTGTATCTAAGTTCAGTGCGCTACTTGTTCCATGATAAAGACATATTCGGCTATTTCTCCATGAGAGTAAAGTATTCTCTGCATCCAAGAAGCTCCCAGCGCATTATATCAATTCTCCGCTAACACTTATTACATGCCTGATGAAGGGGTCCTGGCATGGCCCGAAACGTTGCACTTTTTGCTGTGATGTGATCATAATCCCCTGTTGTGATTAAAAGTCTTTGTGACAGGTTCTCTTTATTGAGACATCAAGGATCTTTTAGACTTCTGATGTCTCTCCTGCCTTCCATTGGAGCTAATGAAGCACAGATAGCATTCCATTAGCTTCCTCTTCAGCTGCAGAGGCCGGGGAAAGTGATGGAAGAAGCTGGAAGTGACTTTATACACATTGCTTCCAGGTTCTTTGCAGCTAAGGGAGACCATGGATGTTCCCTGGTCTGTCACCCCTCCACCTTGCAATCCACAAGCATGGTGGGAAGGGGGGGGGGGGTCTTGCAGGGGAGGGTCGCACAGTTCTGGGGATCACAGAAAGCAATTAAGCAGCTGTACAGCCGCCAGATCGCTTTCATCAGAATAGCCACAGTCAGCCAATTTATGTTGCCTTCGCACCTCCCCTGCAGCTGTGCCCCCCCCCCCTTGTCTCTGCCCCCACCTTGCCTCAGCAGTCAACAGCAGAGAGGAGGACAGACCTCCTCCATTAGATCCTGAGCTTCTCCATGCAGTGGCGGAGAGGCTCATCTCTGCCCCCCATCTCAGCAGTTGGCAGCAGAGAGAAGGACAGAATTCCTCCTACAGATCCTGTGCCTCTCTATGCAGCCACAGCACCCCCTCGTCTCCACATTAAGCAGACTCCGGTCCTCCTCCAGACCCTGCACTTTCTGCTTCCCAGCTCTGTGCCCAGATTCTTTGCAGCAGCAGCACAAGATAAGGAGGTGCACGGTCATGTAAGGGAGGTTGGGGAGACTCTTGACTTCTGATAGTGGGAGGGGGGGGGGCTCTTGACATCTGATGTAAGGGGGGTGGGGGGCTCTATAGAACACGACGACGACGTTTCTTAGACCCGTGTCTCGACCCTTCGTCTTTCACGTCCCAGACCTCCTCCTGGCCTCAGACGAATTACACCTCTGCTCCCCCACGACACCGACGTATCTCTCCGTGTCCTAGACATCCTCCTTAAGACAGGAAGAGAGACGACGGTTGACGACTCTACCCCCCGTCTCTACTCGGAGAGGCGGTGACGTACCTCTTCGAGTCCTAGATTACCTCCTCCAGACAGGAGGAGAGACGACAACTGACGACTCCGT
>BLSH010006127.1:336493-346647 GCA_018402905.1 Glandirana rugosa | reverse complement strand
CCCCCCCCCCCCCCCCCCCCCCCCCCCCCCCCCCCCCCCCCCCCCCCCCCCCCCCCCCCCCCCCCCCCCCCCCCCCCCCCCCCCTCTAGACTTTTAGTCTTACAGATACAATGGGTCCTGACTCTGGCTCTCCTCCAGACTCTGCACTTTCTGCTTCCTAGCTCCACCCCAGCTTCTTCCCAGCAGCAGCACAAGGTAAGGGGGGTTCACTGTGATGTAAGAGGGGGTGGGAGGACTCTTGATGACGGGGGTTCCTGACATCTGATATAAGGGGGGTGGGATGCTCTAGATATCCAAGTCTTGCAGATCCAACCGGCCCTTTGAGGGAAACCATAATGCTGATGTGGCCCGCGATTCCAATCTGGGACTTTAGGATTCTGGGAGAAGGACAATCCGTTCTTTTTTTGGATACAATGCTACCAATCAGAAAAGATTGAACAAACTCCTTGGCTTCACCTTCTATTTTCTGTCACCTTCAGATGAGATCGATGATTGGCTGACAGTCCTGGCATCACGCAAAGGCTGAATAATTTTGCCCGGTCTCCTCGCGGCCCATTGCCGAGCGATCCGTCAGTCCTGGCAGAGAGGATCAAGGCTTTCGTTACATTTTACCTGATGCGCATTGATCGGCCGCGGTATAAATAACGCATCGTTCTGCCGCGGACGCAATTCCCCAATCGCGGATAAAAAGACATAAAGCTGCCGGATTTATTAGGTGTCGGAGCGTAATATATTCATGAAAGTTTGTGGAATCGATCGGAGATATATACATTGCAGCGCGAGGAAACATATTGTATCGGAATGATATTTACATATAGACAAGGCCTCCATTAAAGAGTCACTCCGGGGTAGAGGAATAAATCAGCGCTCCGCCGATGCTTTCCAGGAAACAACACGGCTGTGCCAGGAAGTCAGACATTGTGCCAGGAGGACTCCCTTCTAAGCATTTCAAAATGGCAAACTTTATTATCAAAGGAATGTGTCACTTTGGCCCATCAATGTAAAGTGACAGGTCCTCCTGTACGCTCAACCTACACCCACTGGTACCTTTAATGCCCTCCCCCGCTATTCCATACTTGTGTTGGAGGTGTAGGCAGTGGCGGCTGATGCTCTATTTTTCGGGGGGAGGGGCATCAAACAAACCACCGTCCACTCCCTCCCCGTTGGGTCGGTCCAACCGTCAGTCAAACCCCCCCCCGTCGATCGGCAAACACCGCACTTACCCCATTTAGGTTGCAGGCTTGCGTTTCCTCTTCAGTCTCTTCTGATTGGCGTCTCCTCCTTGGTGTCTCCTTCTCAGTGTCACCTTAGTGTCTTCTCCTCGGTGTCTCCTCCTCAGTGTCTCCTCCGCAGCGTCTCCTCCTCAGTGTCACCTCCTCCGTCTCACCTATATGGTGTCTCCTCCTCAGTGTCTCCTCCTCACTGTCACCTTCCTTGGCATCTCCTCTTCGGTGTCTCCTCCTCCGTGTCTCCTCCTCGGCGTCTCCTGCTCAGTGTCATTTCCTTAGTGTCACCTCATTGGTGTCGCCTATATAGTGTTTCCTCCTCTGAGTCTCCTCCTTGGCATCTCCTAATCGGCATCTCCTCCTTGGTGTCACCTCCTCCGTGTCTCCTCCACGGTGTCTCCTCCTCACTATCACCTCCCTGGCGTCTCCTCTTCAGTGTCTCCTCCTCGGCATCTCCTGCTCAGTGTCACCTCCTTAGTGTCACCTCCTTGGTGTCTCCTCCTCAGTCTCACCTATATGGTGTCTCCTCCACGGTGTCTCCTCCTCTGCGTCTCCTGCTCGATGTCTCCTCCTTGGTGTCACCTCCTCCGTCTCACCTATATGGTGTCTCCTCCTCAGTGTCTCCTCCACGGTGTCTCCTCCTCACTATCACCTCCCTGGCGTCTCCTCTTCAGTGTCTCCTCCTCTGTGTCTCCTCCTCGGCATCTCCTGCTCAGTGTCACCTCCTTAGTGTCACCTCCTTGGTGTCTCCTCCTCAGTCTCACCTATATGGTGTCTCCTCCTCTGCGTCTCCTGCTCAATGTCTCCTCCTTGGTGTCTCCTCCTCAGTATCACCTCCTCCGTGTCTCCTCTTCAGTGTCACCTCCTCCGTGATTCCTCCTCCTAGTCACCTCCTCGGTGTCTCCTCCTCAGTGTCACCTCCACGGTGTCTCCTCAGTGTCACCTCCACAGTGTCTCTCCTCCTTACTGTCACCTCCTCGGTGTCTCCTCCTCGGCGTCTCCTCTTCCGTGTCTCCTCTTTTGTGTCTCCCCTTCCGTGTCTCCTCCTCAACGTCTCCTCCTCTCTTCTCGGCTAATAGGATCTCAGGACCCGCTTCCTTATTGGCCTGGAGGAGAATCAGGAAGACGTTGGCGAATACTTATTCGTTATTGTCACAAAACTGGGTGGGCTCAGGACGCAGTGATCTGCACCCTGAGCCCACCCTTTTTTGAAGCCAATTAGAGCCTTAGGCTTTAATCATGTGCTTAAAAAAAAAAAATCCCATTGGAATCCATGCGCCTGGAGCCCTGCATGTAGATTATGGGGCTGGGTGCATGTAGATTAGGGGCCCTGCATGTAGATTGGGGGGGTGGTGCCCCTAATGGAATGGCTGCCACTGGACTAATTCCTGTGTAAGCTGCTTGTCGGTCAGTTTTGGGGCTTACACGGGGTTATTGGCCTTCTGCCCCATGTGACAGTGTTGGGGCGTGGGGATTGGCTGCTCAGTCCTTGGTGCTGAATTGTCAGAAGAAATGAGAAGGTCGCGCATTGCCCCTCACCTGCAAGGCCGGGACTCCAAAAAAGGAGCAGCAAAGGTGAGTATGACTTGATGGGTAGGGGTGGGGTGATCTTTTAAGAAAGCTCACTTTTATAGCCAGTAAAAGAGATCCAGGTGTGGGAAAAAAAATGAAAGCAAAAAGCTCCCGTAAATGAAGAGAATTTATTCTTACCTGGTCCGGGGTCCATTTTGCCCTATTCACACAAAAGTAAGTACACCCCACACATTTTTGTAAATATTTTATTCTATCTTTTCATGTGACAACACTGAAGAGCTGACACTTTGCTACAATGTAAAGTAGTGAGTGTACAGCTTGTATAACAGTGTAAATTTACTGTCCCCTCAAAATAACCCAACACACAGCCATTAATGTCTAAACCGCTGGCAACAAAAGTGAGTACACCCCTAAGTGAAAATGTCCAAATTGGGCCCAAAGTGTCAATATTTTGTGTGGCCACCATTATTTTCCAGCACTGCCTTAACCCTCTTGGGCATGGAGTTCACCAGAGCTTCACAGGTTGGCACTGGAGTCCTCTTCCCCTCCTCCATGACAACATCACGGAGCTGGTGGATGTTAGAGACCTTGCGCTACTCCACCTTCCATTTGAGGAGCCCCACAGATGCTCAATAGGGTTTAGGTCTGGAGATGCTTGGCCAGTCCATCACCTTTACCCTCCGCTTCTTTAGCAAGGCAGTGGTCGTCTTGGAGGTGTTTGGGGTCGTTATGTTGGAATACTGCCCTGCGGCCCAGTCTCTGAAGGGAGTGGATCATGCTCTGCTTCAGTATGTCACAGTCAGGGCCGGCCCTACCATGGGTCCCAAGCGTCACTCTGGGAGGGGCGGCAGCAGGGGCGAACTATCATTTTGTCCTGGAGAGTGTAGTGTAAGGATTACTAAACTGCTGGGGCGGGCACATCGGTATTAAGAACACCTCCTCCCCTGTAACATGCAGTGTCATCCATGCATATCGTTCTCCTGGGGAGCAGAGCGGACAGAGCCGGTACTGGAGGGAGAGCAGGAGGGTAATGTTTGCAGCGGACTGTAACCCAGTGGACAGAGAGCATTTTGGTCCCTGCATACTGGGACATCACCAGCTCTGCCTCCTAGTCTCCTGTTTTTTTCCCTCTCCCTGTTGTGGACGATGTCAGAGCCAAATCTATGTCTGTGTGTGTGTAGTGACCCCCACCCCTCCTGTGCCCTTTCCCTCTGACCCCCTCCTCTCCAGCCCTACTGCCAAGCTGAGTGGTGCCCTCTCCTCTGTGTCTGTGCTCAGTTTTACTCAGCTAACAGGTAACACATTCAGGCTTCATATGACTGATAGGACTGCGGAGACAACTATTCTTTCAGATTCTTTTTTTAGTAAGTGCCCATTCACAAGAAGTGCAAACAATGTGTCTCCAATGCAGGGTTAACTTATCAGCACAGGGGTACATAGGTGTGCACACCCCCAATCCAGCACCCCATTCATTTCTACTGGGACATGAGGCTACATGGACTGTATTCTAATATGACATGCAGTTGTGGGTTCCAATAGAAATGAATGGGATACTGGCGCAGGAATGAACGCAATGCCCATGCATCCCCGTGCCACAGTACACACGTCTGCACCACATGTGTAGGAAATCGCACCATATTTTTTAGTGCATGGGGGTGCCATTAAGAGTTAATGGCACCCCCACATGTTTTCTTAGGGACAGTTCACACTGGGGCGGCAGCGGTAAAGCACCGCTGCTTGCAGGCATTTTATTTTTCTGTCCTGCAAGCGCACCGCTCCAGTGTGAAAGCAATCAGGCTTTCACACTGGGGAGGATTGAGAGGCAGTTTTCAGGCGCTTTACAGGTGCTATTTTTAGCGCGGAGGGCCTAAACCCCCCCCCCCCCCAGTGTTAAAGGGGTCTTAAAGCAGCATGTCTTTAATGTGGGTGTGGGAATGCATGCAATTTAGATGCACTGACTCCCACACCCACACTGATGTGAACCTTGCCAAATTTTTGGTGGACACTTTTTTTTTTTTTTTGGGGGGGGGGGGGCGCATTTCACTCTTGGACCCATGCAGCACAATGTCTTGGGCCAGCCCTGGTCACAGAGTACATGTTGGCATTCATGGTTCCCTCAATGAACTGTAGCTCCCCAGTGCCGGCAGCACTCATGCAGCCCCAGACCATGACACTCCCACCACCATGCTTGACTGTAGGCAAGACACACTTGTCTTTGTACTCCTCACCTGGTTGCCACCACACCCGCTTGACACCATCTGAACCAAATAAGTTTATCTTGGTCTCATCAGACCACAGGGCGTGGTTCCAGTAATCCCTGTCCTTAGTCTGCTTGTCTTCAGCAAACTGTTTGCAGGCTTTCTTGTGCATCATCTTTAGAAGAGGCTTCCTTCTGGGACGACAGCCATGCAGACCAATTTGATGCAGTGTGCGGCGTATGGTCTGAGCACTGACAGGCCGACCCCCCATCCCTTCAACCTCTGCAGCAATGCTGGCAGCACTCATACGTCTATTTCCCAAAGACAACCTCTGGATATGACGCTGAGCACTGCACTCAACTTCTTTGGTCGACCATGGCGAGGCGCTGTTCTGAGTGGAACCTCTCCTGTTACACCGCTGTATGGTCTTGGCCACCGTGCTGCAGCTCAGTTTCATGGTCTTTGCAATCTTCTTATAGCCTAGGCCATCTTTATGTAGAGCAACAATTCTTTTTTTAGATCCTCAGACAGTTCTTTGCCATGAGGCGCCATGTTGAACTTCCAGTGACCAGTATGACAGAGTGAGAGTGATAACACCAAATTTAACACACCTGCTCCCCATTCACACCTGAGACCTTGTAACACTAACGAGTCACATGACACCGGAGAGGGAAAATGGCTAATTGGGCCAAATTTGGAGGGAGTAAAAAAAAAAAAAGGGAAAAAGGGAGTACTCACTTTTGTTGCCAGCAGTTTAGACATTAATGGCTGTGTGTTGTGTTATTTTGAGGGAACAGCAAATTTACACTGTTATACAAGCTGTACACTCACTACTTTACATTGTAGAAAAGTGTCATTTCTTCAGTGTTGTCACATCAAAAGATAGAGTAAAGTATTTACACAAATGTGAGGGGTGTACTTACTTTTGTGAGATACTGTACATGTGGTTTTCCAGGACAAATGCTTTTTTTTTTTATAAATTCATCCATGAGGTACTTTTTAAACACAGGTAATACTTCTAGGTGTTTCTTATAAGATTATCATTTTTTGGAATTCAGGTTCACTTAATATGAAGGTTTTCGTGTTCTTTTGTCCACTCGCCCTGCGTTTTGTGTGGTTGTCTGGGAGGTGATGACTGATCTCTGACTTTGATCCTTTTATTGCCGTCTTCTGATTCTCATTCTCTGGCTCGTTGTTCTGAGAGGAGGTGCCACCTCCCGCAGGTCACACAAGGCGGCGCGGGCACCTCTACCGAGCCTCCGCAAGTCGGCAATTACCGCGGCTGAGCTTGGTTACACGTTCTATGAACTGCCAGCCCCCCCACTGCCATCTTTTGTCATGCCAGCTTCTTACCTTGTCTTCAAAGCCTGCCGGAGGGGGTGGTCACGTCATGCTGGGGTGACAATTGGGGTCACCTACCAGCAGGGAGGCACCTAAGCATCTGAAGGGCCAGAGCCTTTCTGATTAACTGCCATAAATCAAAGGGAAGACTAGCAGATGGAACGGGAAGGTGAGTCATGGAAGACGGATCGGAGCTCGGAACGCCACTCTGAGGTTTTCCATTAAAATTAGAATGGAAGAAATGGGTTTATGAGAATTAGGATTCAACTCTGACTCCCGGAGATCCAACTACATCCCCGACTCGAGTGGTGGAGGTGTGAGGAGGCTCATCCAGTGCTTAACCACTTGTCTACCAAGGTATGACTATAAATGGCGTGGTAGACAAGGGGTTGAATCACGCTCTCAGCGGCTGCTGCATCCGTGAGCTTGGTACCCGCTTTAAGAGCCGGCAAAGGATTTTCCGATGAAGTGGGGGTCTCAAAATGCGCCCTGCCCCTCCCCACTGCTGACGGCACCCTCAGTGGTTCCCAGGCTCTCCCGTTCTTCTGAGGAGCCCAGGAGCAGGGCGAGGACAAGGGGTGGGCAGAAGGGTCGGCTGCCCTGGGCGCAGCATGTATTGTGTTAGGACTGCCAGGAACCCCAAGCGTCACTCCGGTTTCCTGAGTGTCCGGTCTCTACGATGTAAACACGGCGGTTCCCCGCTCTGTGAGGGGGGGGGGGCATGACAGAGATCTACTGATCCCTGTGATCGGGATCAGTTAGATCTGTTATGTCCCTGTCAACCCAGCCCCCACGCAGTTAGAACACACCCAGGGAACACATTTAACCCCTTCCCTGCCGGTGACATTTATACAGTAATCAGTGTCTATTTTTAGATCTGATCGCTGTATAAATGTTATTAGTCCCAAAAAAGTGTCAATAATGTCCGACGTGTCCGCCGCAATATCGCAGTCCCGATAAAAATTGCAGATCGCCCTCATTACCAGTAAAAAAAAAAATTAAATAAATAAAAACGCCATAAACCAATTTCCATAGTTTGTAGGCACTATAACTTTTGCGCAACCCAATCAAAATACGCTTATTGCGATTTTTTTTTAACCAAAATTATGTAGGTTTCACCGCTTCAGATGGAGGTGGGTTGGAGACTTGGGGTCTCGAGAGAGCCAATGTGCTGGCTAGGTACCAGCTGCATTGTCCAGTAATTAGAGAGGCAGTGGCGGCCTGTCCATTAGGGGCGCACGCGCACTGCCCCCCCCCAAATCCATGTGTCCGGCCCCCTGATCTACATGCAGGGGCACCGGAAGCATGGATTCCAATGGGGGGGGGGATGTGTTTTTGAAGCACGTGATTACAGCCAGAGGCTCTAATAGGCTTCAAAAAAGGGTGGGCTCAGAGCACAGAACACAGCGCCCCGAACCCATCCAGTTGTGTGAGATAGTGAAAGAATATTCGCTATTTTCAAACTAAATCTCCTCCCCGCCAATCAGGAAGCGGGTCTGAGACCCGTTTCCCAATTGGCCAAAATGTCAGGCGATCCTGTTGGACGCTTAGCACCAGGAGGAGCAGAGAGGAGGCGCACGGCAGAGACCGCTCCAGAAGAGGACACCGGAGCCACTTTCCCAGCCCCGCCACGCTGGAGGACACCGGAGCCCACCAACGTGATGGGGTAAGGAGCATCTGGCAGACAGCGGGTGGGTTTGCTGGGAGTGTTATGCCGGGGGGCAGGTGCTGGGGGTGTTAGTGTCACGCTGCCAAGGGATGGGTGCTGGGGGGTGTTAGTGTAATGCTACCAGAAGGCGGGTGCTGGGGGTGTTAGTGTCACGCTGCCGGCGGCGGGTGCTGGGGGCGTTAGTGCCATGCTGCAGGGGGAAGATGCTGGGGGTTTTAGTGTCACGCTGCTGGCTGCGGGTACTGGGGGTGTTAGTGTCACGCTGCCAGGGGGCAGGTGCTGGGGGTGTTAGCGTCACGCTGCCAGGGGGCAGGTGCTGGGGGTGTTAGCGTCACGCTGCCAGGGGGCGGGTGCTGGGGGTGTTAGCGTCACGCTGCCAGGGGGCAGGTGCTGGGGGTGTTAATGTCACACTGCCGGGGGGTGGGTGATGGGGGTGGTAATGTCATGCTGCCAGGGGATGGGTGCTGGGGGTGTTAAGTGTCATGCTGCCTGGGGGGGTGCTGGGTGTGTTAGTGCCGCACTACCGGCTGCCAAGGGGAGGGGTGTGGCGGTGTTAGTGCCATGCCGCCAGCCGCCCCCCCCCCCAAAAAAAAACCGTCAGCTGCCACTGTAGAGAGGTCACTGCTGCAATGCAGCATTATTTCCAGGAGCTTACAGAGGGCACGCTCCACGTGGCTTCCTTTATGTAAGAAGTGAACTCTTCCTCTGAACTTGTGTCGGCTCTCACATCTACTTTACTGTTTCGGGAACTGAAGAACCTTAAAGTGTTTCTGTATTTTCTGTTCTTTGGAATAAAAGCTTCAATAAAGGAACAGCCGTGTTGCCTTCTTCCCTTGATACCTCTGCTAATAAATAACTACCTGCTATGTACAGCGATCAGCCCTAACTCTATGATAGGTAACAGTGAATAAAATTGATTATCTCATTTCAATGACAAATGCAAGCCGGATATTTTAGGCAGGAAGTGAACATGTTGTCCTTGAAGTTGAGTCGTTGAAAGCAGAAAAAATGGGCATCGCAGTTTGTTGTGTAGGGGGTTGCGCAGCCGCAGACCGGTCAAGGTGGCCATGCTGACCCATGTCCACAGGTAAAGGCACCTACAATGGGCATGTGAGCATCAGGACTGGAGCACGGAGCAATGGAAGAAGGTGGCCTGGAATGATGGATCACATTTTCTTTTCCATCATGTGGACGGCTGGGGGCGTCACTCCCCTGGGGAAGAGATGGCACCAGGATGCGGTGTGGGAAGAAGACAAGGCGGAGGAGGCAGTGAGATGCTCTGGGATCGTTCTACTAAAAAAACCTTAGCTCCTTCCATTCATGTGGATATGACTGGATTTAGTTTTAGTCTTAGTCTTTTGACTAAAATACCATTTTAGTTTTAGTCGTATTTTAGTCACCTGAATTGTTTTTGTTTTAGTCGCATTTTAGTTGACTAAATTAGTGCATGTTTTGTGATATGTAAATATTTAAAGCGGAGTTCCGTCCAATAGCAGAACTTCCGCTTTGAGGGAAGGTGACCCCCTGACAATTGGCATGTCACTTTTTTGGGAGGTTGGGGAGCGGAGACCCTGTTTTAACAGGGTCTCCGGTCCCACTTCCTCCTCTGGCGCCGCACAATGGGAAGGAAGTTCACCCCCCCACCCGGCAATCTTCTGGGACACCTCACAAGTCCCAGAAGATACGCCGGCAAATCACAGCGTGCAGCGTGACTCGCGCACGCACAGCGCGTGCCCACACGTGTGATGCCGGCGCCCCCGAGGGGAGGGGGAGAAGAGCGAGGCCTTCGGGCGGCCGCATCGCTGGAGCCTGGGACAGGTGAGTGTCCGATTGTTAAAAGTCACCAGATGTACCTTTTTGTACCTGGGTGGAACTCTCTTTAAGTTAACGAAATTGACACTGGTACCACCTAACCTAGATATTGTTGCTGACCAAGTACGCCCCTTCAGGGCAGGAGGCGCGGCTGCTCTGGGCACTGTGATTTCATGTGAGGTGGGGAGAGGGGTGCTGCAAGGAGATTGAGAAGGAGGGGGCTTGTGTTGGGAGGGACAATTTTAGTGTGCACACCCGTGCGCGACACGCACGCGCTCAGTGCGACGTGCGACACTAAACGGCCGCATAGAAGACCCTGAACACTCCACAGGGTCTTCTAACGGCCCACCCCCCCACTTGAAGGAAGGGTAACAC
>BLSH010006127.1:285425-322107 GCA_018402905.1 Glandirana rugosa | reverse complement strand
GGGCACATCCCTGAGCTCTGCACTCTGTACAGGGCACATCCCTGAGGTCTGCACTCTGTACAGGGCGCATCCCTGAGCTCTGCACTCTGTACAGGGCGCATCACTGAACCCTGCACTCTGTACAGGGTGCACCCCTGAGCCCTGCACTCTGTACAGGGCGCATCCCTGAGCTCTGCACTCTGTACAGGGCACATCCCTGAGCTCTGCACTCGGCGCATCCCTGAGCCCTGCACTCTGTACAGGGCGCATCCTTGAGCTCTGCACTCTGTACAGGGCACATCCCTGAGCTCTGCACTCTGTACAGGGCACATCCCTGAGCTCTGCACTCTGTACAGGGTGCATCACTGAACCCTGCACTCTGTACAGGGTGCACCCCTGAGCCCTGCACTCTGTACAGGGCGCATCCCTGAGCTCTGCACTCTGTACAGGGCACATCCCTGAGCTCTGCACTCGGCGCATCCCTGAGCCCTGCACTCTGTACAGGGCGCATCCTTGAGCTCTGCACTCTGTACAGGGCACATCCCTGAGCTCTGCACTCTGTACAGGGCACATCCCTGAGCACTGCACTCTGTACAGGGCGCATCACTGAACCCTGCACTCTGTACAGGGTGCACCCCTGAGCTCTGCACTCTGTACAGGGTGCACCCCTGAGCTCTGCACTCTGTACAGGGCGCATCACTGAACCCTGCACTCTGTACAGGGTGCACCCCTGAGCTCTGCACTCTGTACAGGGAGCATCCCTGAGCTCTGCACTCTGTACAGGGCACATCCCTGAGCTCTGCACTCGGCGCATCCCTGAGCTCTGCACTCTGTACAGAGCGCATCACTGAACCCTGCACTCTGTACAGGGTGCACCCCTGAGCCCTGCACTCTGTACAGGGTGCACCCCTGAGCTCTGCACTCTGTACAGGGTGCACCCCTGAGCTCTGCACTCTGTACAGGGCGCATCACTGAACCCTGCACTCTGTACAGGGTGCACCCCTGAGCTCTGCACTCTGTACAGGGCGCACCCCTGAGCTCTGTACATAGCACATTCCTGAACGTCACACATAATGCAGTCCTGGTATTTATTGACCTTTTAAGAATCACCCACCATTCGATGGCTTCAGCAGGAGGAGCATGGTTGAGTTCCTGCACCTATTCTCTAAGAACTCCCTGGATCCAGTTATATAGTCTTGCAGATACAACCGGCCCTTTGAGGGCAACCATAATGCTGATGTGGCCCGCAATGAGTTTGACACCCCTGGTCTAGGAGGACCAAAAGGAACCTCATGACGTCACTTCCGGTTTCCGGCCCAATGTGAACAAAACCTTTTTTTTTTTTAAAGCTATATAGATCAAGGTTTTCTTTTTTTTTTTTAATCTAACGCTTTACATTGAAGAGGAGAGATGTGGGGTCTTATTGACCCCACATCCCTCCATTAAAAGGACCTGTCACTGCTTATGAGGAATGTTTACATTCCTTGTGATAGAAATGAAAGTGATCATTTTTTTTTTATAAAAAAAAAAGTAATAAAATAAATAGTTGAAAAAAAAAAAACAAATTTTTTAAAGCGCCCCCACCCCCCGTGCTTTTGCACAGTGGTGAATGCATATGTAGGTCACGCCCACATATGTAAAAGGTGTTTAAACCACACGTGTGAGGCTTTCCTCTGAGAGAGAGCAATAATTCTAGCACTAGACCTCCTCTGTAACCCTAAACTGGTATCCTGTAGAAATTTTACAGCATGCTAGAGCTAACAGAATCTGTGTAAAACCCTCCCTGGGAGCTCCAGCTACTGTGGCCACAGGAAGCAACTACAGGAGGTGGCTGTAAGCAGGTCAACCCCAAGTACATGCAACAGAAAACCCAGCGTGCAGACATTCTGTACAGTGTAATTATCTCTTTGCAATTACAGTCTGTTCAGATGTGAGATGTATTGTCTGCTGTGATTGGAAACTACAAGACAAGAAAAGTTAAACGCAATACTGCAGAGACCCTGATGGTGGCAGCAAAGCCTAAAAACTGCCAGCGCTGAGATAATTTCAGTTCTAATGTTGTGTTGGTATCTGGGAGTATTTAACCCCCCCTGAAATGTGTGCAGAATTTAGGAAAGGGCTGCTGTTAATGTCCAACTCTTTATATTCAACCCTGATAATGGCTGCGCTGTGTGATGAGGGGGGCCATTTCTCTGCAAGCGGTAAGAGGACAATATACTGTAATAGTAAGAAGAATACTGGAATCCAATAATTCCATTAGAGAAATCCAGCAAAATGCTGGAGATGGCTATAAATCGCCGCTCTATTAGGGCCCATTAACACCACAGCGCATGCGGTGACGGTCCCAAGTGTCGGTGCGATGATATTGTGAATGGCACCCTAACGCACCTTCAAAATTTAACGCGCCAAAGGGTGCAATCAATGCACGGCGTCCTGTGTGTTGGGCTGAATGCTAAAAATTGTGGCCCGCAGCGACTCTGCATGCATGCGTGCCGCATAATGCATCAACACCCTGCGTTGTGGTGTGAATGGGCCCTTGAGAAGGATCTTCAGTAACCCCCAAAATGAAAAAGTCAGCAGCTACAAATACTGCAGCTGCTGACTTGTAATACGACGACGCTCCCCTGTCCAAGTTGAAACAAAACTTGGGGCAACTTGAGGCGACTCAAGTCGGAGCGCAAGTCGCTCCTGTGTGAACCGGGCCTAACACGCCAATTAGCTCAAGAAAGAAAATCCCTCCATGAATAAAAGGGGTGGCCAGATCAAAGCGTACTCACTGCTCCCCGCTATTCACCAGTATATTATGAATATAACAGTATAACTCCTCCAACTGAGCTCAATCAAAATACCAAACTGCTCACTTGTGGGTATTATAACAACATACTAAATGGAGTGAATCAATATCAGATAATGATCTGGCTATGGAAGTTGGTGAGACAAAGGTAAATTGATATCACTCAATGGAATGCAAACAATTCAGTACCACTCTATAACAATTCAACTAAACTGGTACAACTTATGATAAACAGTGGTGATGATTTATCTAAACTCTCCTGCTCTGATTAAGAGAGTTGTGAAGAATAATGGTACCAGATTGACAACTAGCGGCAATCCAGTGTACTTAGAAACTGTACTCCAGTGGTATCTGAGGTGACTAGGATCTTTCTTTAACCACTTAAGGACCGGAAGGATTTCCAGCTTTAGGACCGGAGCCCTTTTTGCGATTCGGCACTGCGTCGCTTTAACTGACAATTGCGCGGTCGTGCGATGTTGTACCCAAACGAAATTTGCGTCCTTTTTTTCCCACAAATAGAGCTTTCTTTTGGTGGTATTTGATCCCCTCTGCGTCATTTCTGATCGCCGCTATAAACAAAAGAAGAGCGACAATTTTGCAAAAAAACCCCAAATTTCTTACTTTTTGCTAAAATACAAATCCAAAAAAAATATATAAAAAAACATTTTTTTTCACCGGTTTTGGCCGATTTATATTCTTCCTCATATTTGTGATAAAAAAATCGCAATCGGCGTTTATTGATTGGTTTGCGCAAAAGTTGTCGCGTTTACGGATGATGAGAATTAATTTCTGGGGTTTTTATTTTTTTTTATTTTTTACTAGTAATGGCGGCGATCTGCGATTTTTAGCGGTACTGCGATATTGGGGCGGACATGTCGGAACATTTTGACACTTTTTTGGGACCATTGGCATTTATACAGCGATCAGTGCTATAAAAATGCACTGATTACTGTGTAAATGCCATTGGCAGTGAAGGGGTTAACCTGCAGGGGGCGCTCTAAGGGTTAATAGTGTTCTCTGGGCATGTTCTAACTGTGGCGGGACTGCCCTAGCTGGGGAAGGGAAGTGATCACAGCTTCCATGTAGGTTAAAGCGGTTAAAGAAGGACTGCAGGGACAAACAGTGCTTTTATGGATGGGCCTGAGCCCACTCACTCAACCGGTCAGATGACTGTAGACAAGAGGTCCAGCTACTCAGGTGGTGATGCTGGAACTGATGAAACACTCCAGCTCTGATGCTCCTGAAAAACGGCCTCCGCTGCACTCCCTGCAGCTCTCCCTGATCGATTGCTGCCGCTGGATCTGAAACAGACTCAGATGGTGACAAGCTGGCTCCACAGATCCTCCACTGAGACACTTATAGCACAGCAGCGTGCTCGGACACTGTAGAAATACAGCCTGCTGTGTCTGTGTGTAGGCCGCAGACTGCGATCCGGCTGTAGAGGCACACAGGGTCCCACGAGGCACTGTTCTTCCCAGGAGCCTTTCAACGCAGCATAGCCCGATGAGAAATGGAGTCCTTCCACAGCAAAGTCGGATGGCACTTCCCTCTGTCAAACTACAAGTTCACTTCCACACGGTTCTATTCTTCATTAAGCAAACTCAACACTAGGGGAAATGTTCCATAGTTTTCCATGGGCACAATTGTCCCTATAGCAGAGAAGCAATGCTGGACTCCTGGCTACATGTTAGAAATGACAACGCTGCACATGGAGGCCCCTCTGCTCTTCTGCTGCCCCCCCTAGAAGTCTTATTGTGTTAGAAATGACAACATGGCCCATGAAGGTCCCTCTGCTCTTCTGCCGGCTCCGTTATTTATTTATTTCAGGTACTTTTATAGCACTGTCAATTTACACAGCGCTTTACATACACATTATACATTCACATCAATCCCTACCCTCAAGGAGCTTACAATCTAAGGTCCCTAACTCACATTCATACATATACTAGGGCCAATTTAGACAGGATCCAATTTACCTTCAGCATATCTTTGGAGTGTGGGAGGAAACCGGAGTACCCGGAGGAAACCCACAGGTACAGGAAGAACATGCAAACTCCAGGCAGGTAGTGTCGTGGTTGGGATTCGAACCAATGACTCTTTTGCTGCCAGGCAAAAGTGCTACCCACTACACCACTGTGCCGACAACGCTGTACATGAAGGTCCCTCTGCTCTTTTGCCCGCCCCCTCGGAGTCTTCTGATGCTAGAAATGAAAAAGCTGCACATAGAGGTCCCTTTCTTCTTCTGCCGGCCCCCTAGGAGTCTTATGGTGTTAGAAATGACAAAGCTGCACATAGAGGTCCCTCTCCTCTTCTGCCGGCCCCCTAGGAGTCTTATGGTGTTAGAAATGACAAAGCTGCACATAGAGGTCCCTCTCCTCTTCTGCAGGCCCCCTAGGAGTCTTATGGTGTTAGAAATGACAAAGCTGCACATAGAGGTTCCTTTCCTCTTCTGCCGGCCCCCTAGGAGTCTTATTGTGTTAGAAATGACAAAGCTGCACATAGAGGTCCCTCTCCTCTTCTGCCGGCCCCCTGGGAGTCTTATTGTGTTAGAAATGACAAAACTGAGACATGAAGGTCCCTTTGCACTTTTGCCCCCCCGGAGTCTTATGGTGTTGGAAATGACTAAGCTGCACATGAAGGTCCCTCTCCTCTTCTGCAGGCCCCCTAGAAGTCTTTTTGATGCTAGAAATTACATTACAAGTCACATTTTAGAGCCAGAGAAGACCCGCGGGGGGTTGGCAGAGAAGAGGAGGAGTCATACCTGTCCAGCTCTGCATGATTAGTGAGATCCCTAATCAACAAATGTGTCCTCAACTAGATTCCCTTTCACTCACAGAACCCAGGCAGCTGCCGATGTTGCCTTACCAGTGATCTACATCTGGGCTAGACAGCTTCTAATGCAGATATTTATGCAGATTAACACATAGTAAATCTGACATTTTACTGATTCTACCTTCATTGTTTGTGACGAGGAGCTACATAGGAAAGTCCCTTCTCTTTTCTGTCGGCCCCCTCAACGAGTCTTCTGGTGCAGAAAATAATATCACCAGTGAAAGGTGAGGCTACAAAAGTCCTGGAGTGCTGGCAGAATAGAGTAGAAGCCTACATGTCCAGCTCTGTATGGCTGGTGAGACCCCCCCTAATTAACTAATGTAGTCTAAGCTGGGTCCCCCCTCACTCACCAGACCCTATGCAGATGCCTATGTTGCCTCAACAGTAATCTGTTTCCAGGTCAGACAGCTTCACATGCAGATATTTAGGTGGATTGAAATCTAGTAAATCAGACATTTTTCTGATCCTATCTTCACTAATTCCAATGTAAAGCTACACAGGGAGGTCGCTTTTCTTTTTTTCCAACTCCAATGAGGAGGCTACTGGAGTCCTGGCAGAATAGAGCAGAAGCATACATGTCCACCTCTGTATGGCTGGTAAGACCCCCTAATTTACAAATGTGTTCTAAGCTGGGTTCCCCCTCACTTACCAGACTCTATGCAGATGCCTATGTTGCCTTACCAGTAATCTGTTTCTAGGTCTGACAGCTTCATATTCAGATATTTAGGTGGATTGAAATCTAGTAAATCAGACATTTTTCTGATCTTATCTTTACTAATTCCAATGTAAAGCTACACAGAGAAGTCGCTTTTCTTTTCTTCCGGCCCCCAAGGAGGAGGCTACTGGAGTCCTGGCAGAATAGTAGCCTACATGTCCAGCTTTGTGTGGCTGGTAAGACCCCCTAATTTACAAATGTGTCCTCATCTGGGTTCCCTCTCAATCCCCAGGCCACAGGCAACTGGCTATTTTGCCTAGCCAGTATTCTGGCTTTACTCTGGATCAGATGGCTCCACACAGATAGATATTCAGCTGAATCCAAATAAAGGGAATTCAAAATGCTTTCCATTTAGTCTTCACTAATTGTATACTTACTTACAACAGATGAAGCTGCTCCCCCAAGACCTCTGCAATTCTGAACTCCAGCTCACAGGTGTTAACTCCTCTGAGGTCCATTTTTCCCATACACCAGTAGGGGGCAACATTTAAAGTGGTTGTTAATCCTCTATTACAGGGATATGCAATTAGGGGACCTCGAGATGTTGCAGAACTACAAATCTCATGAGGCATAGCAACATTCTGGCAGCCATAAACATGACACCCAGAGGCAGAGGCATGATGGGACTTGTAGTTTTGCAACAGCTGGAGGTCCGCTAATTGCTTATCCCTGCTCTATTATATGATCATGCCATCCTCTCTGTTATATAACACTATGGGGTTGATTTACTAAAGGCAAATTCACTCTGCACTACAAGGGCACTGCAGTCACTTTAGATCTGAGGGGAAGATCTGAAATCAGGGGAAGCTCTGCTGATTTTATCATCTAATCATGTACAAACAAAAATGCTGTTTTTTTTTACTTTCCTTGCATGTCCCCCTCGGATCTACAGTGACTGCACTTCCAAGTGCACTTTCAAGTGCAGTAGTGCAGAGTGGATTTGCCTTTAGTAAATAAACCTCCCCGTGTCCCTGTGCCTGTGCCGTATAAAAAAATTGCCCATTATACCGTATATCAGAGCGGCTCACGTGACTTTTTGGCTCTCTCTGGCTGACAGCTATACTGGGCGGGGCCGAGCACTGCCAATGACATCAGCCAGGGAGGAGAGGAGGAAAGATCCAAGGAGTCATGTGAACGGTGGGTGCTGTTCTCATAAATGGTATAATCAGCATCTTTTTTTATACAGCGCAGGCACAGGAGCACATAGCATTATATAACAGGGGATGGCATGATCATAATATAGATTTGATTGCACCACGAGGGGAGGATCGTGGAGTGGACAGAGCTGACAGGCAGGGAGGGGAGGGGGGAGGAGGACACAGGAGAGCAGTGTTGCGACTGACGGAGGCACATAAGCTGACCATGGTGGTCGGGCTCAGCAGCCATGATGCCCCGTGGTCAGTTTACAGAGGGGGGGCATAGCCAGGCAGGATCAACCAGGTTGTTTAGGTGATACCGGGGGCCAAGTTATACAGCACAAGCACCTTTCTGTAAAACATGCTTTAAGGGAACAGGATCCTTTTTTTTTTTTTTAGGTTACCAAACATTTTAATAGAGGGAGGATCCTGGGTGGGGTGTCTGTGTACATGTGCTGAACGATAAAGATGATTTTACACTTTGTGTATTGCTCATGACTAGGGAGATGTGGGCATGCCTTGATTGATATCTAGATGCTCAATCTATGTCCTTCTCCCCATTACTCAGTAGAAGCCATATAATCTTTGTTATACCAGGTCACTTCCAGTTTTTACTGCTCCTGGTGCCCGTTTGGTCTGTAGGGGTTCCCAGCTGCTAGGGGTCCATGCCTCTTCTTTTCTATGCTCTCCATTTCCCTTAGGGAAACCTGCTGTGCAGCACCATTCCATGCATATATGAACCCTACTCTCCTGAAGAAGCTCCTCCATACGAAACACGTTGAGAAGATAGCCACCCATCCATTAATGACCAAGTTGTATTCTGGATGATATTGTCATATACAAGATACATTTCTATGGCTTGTTACTATGTTTTGGGTGTTGTCAGGTTATATGCAGGGTAGTTTCTTTATACATGTGTGGTTGTACATATTGCACAATAGAAAACATTTTAATGATTTTGTACAATAAATGGATTAATTTAAAAGGGTTGCCTATCCTATTTTTCCATAAAAGTGTGTAGCTTCTTGAAAGTCCCACATTTTTTCCTTATTAGTCTTTGGAGTTCTATTTACTTGGGATGTGGTGAACTACTCATCCATTCACATCACTTTAGCAGTCTTTAACCACTTCAGCCCCAGAAGGATTTCACACTTTAGGACCAGAGCCCTTTTTGCGATTCGGCGCTGCGTCGCTTTAACTGACAATTGCGTGGTCGTGCGACGTTGTACCCAAACAAATTTTGCGTCCTTTTTTTCCCACAAATAGAGCTTTCTTTTGGTGGTATTTGATCATCGCTGCGTCATTTCTGATCGCCGCTATAAACAAAAGAAGAGCGACAATTTTGCAAAAAAACCCAAATTTCTTACTTTTTGCTAAAATACAAATCCAAAAAAAAAAATACAAAAAAACATTTTTTTCATCAGTTTTGGCCGATTTATATTCTTCCTCATATTTGTGATTAAAAAAAATCGCAATCTGCATTTGATTGGTTTGCACAAAAGTGGCCGTGTTTACGGATGGTGAGAATTCATTTTTGGGGTTTTTATTTTTGATTTTTTTTTTTACTAGTAATGGCGGCGATCTGCGATTTTTAGCGGTACTGCGATATTTCAGCGGACATGTGGGACTATTTTGACACTTTTTTGGGACCATTGGCATTTATACAGCGATCAGTGCTATAAAAATGCACTGATTACTGTGTAAATGCCATTGGCAGTGAAGGGGTTAACCTGGAGGGGGCGCTCTAAGGGTTAACTGTGTTCCCTGGGCGTTCTAACTGTGGGGGGACTGCCCTAGCAGGGGAAGGGAAGTGATCACAGCCCTTCCCCCTCTCACAGAACAGAGGTCCGTGTTTACTTACACGGACCTCCGTTCTTTCACTCCGGGGGGGGGGGGCATCGCGGGTAGCCGGCGGCGATCGAGTCTGCCGCACCCGCTCCCTGGCCCTCCCCGAACACAGTGAGCGCGCGGGCGCGCCTCCGGCGGCGCGCGCGTGCTCACAGTGCGCGATCTCGCAGCCGCCGTCGTATGACGCCGGTTTGCGATATCGAACCACTTTGTTGCCGTCAACCTGCGGTCAGCAAGTGGTTAACATTGGAGTCCAAGGGCCCCTTGGACAACAACTGGTCCAAGTGTGGGACCACCAGCACCTATGGTTCGGCCGCACCGGGTCCCCAAATTGACCGGTCATTGACCAGCAATTGTTGGGTGAATTTCGAACTTAACATTGGAGTCTATGGGAGGGGGGCACCTGGTTTGGGGACACCGTTCTCCTGAACCATAGGTGATAAAAATACCAAACTTGGGTCACATGGAGAGGGCCCCCTGGAACAATACTGGTCCTAATTTGGGACCTCCATCACCTATTGTTTGGCGTGAGGTCTTATTGCAAGCATCGGGTGAGTCTGTGCTGCCTGTGCACTGTTTTTTTAACCCCTTGGATCCCCCACTGGCATGCATTGCACACTTCACTTCACTTGAATGGGTCATGCTTGGCAGGCTACACCTGGTAAGTGTGACAGGGTGTATAATTCCTACTGCGGCTGCAACATGTCTACACCCCTGGCCAGTGGGTGGATGTGGTGGGGTGGCCAGTTGGCGGGCCCTGGGGAATGTTGGTGGTCAGATGGGGGGGCCAAGTCTAAAGCTGTGTAAGGGGCCCCAAAATTTCTGATGGCTGCCCTGTTTATATGACATTGAGAAAAATCACCGTACTAACGTTGCTAGACATTGGAATGCTTTACATAATAAAGATACATCTAGTTTGGTCAATCAAGGGATGGAGAAAATAACAATGCCCAAGAGAGAGGGTGATAGATTTGGCATTTTATGCCCGAGAGAAGTCTTTTGGAAATTCCATCCCCAAACTAGACAACCCATGTAAATGAACTTCGAATGGGACGTTTCCCACTTTTATTAAGTGGGATCCTATTTTCATTCCTTTTCCCTATTTCCATTATAAATGTCCTGCTTCGGTAGTTCATTATTTCTAGATATGTGACTTCTTCTGTGAGTTCCTTGTCCTCAGTACATGTGAATTCTGAGTGACTTGGATGTGAACATGATTTTCTCAAGATACATTTTTTTTTTCCTTTGTGCATATGGTCATACGCATGCTTTTATATACATGCCTATGAATTAAGTATTAGGATTATTCTATCCAACTCAACAAAAATGATAATACAAAAGATAACAATATTTGTGATTTTGAAATAAACGCATGTTCCTCTCATAGTCACTCACCATTACACATGTTGTTTCGCTTTTTAGCTCCTGATTATTCCCTAATGGTGCTACCTACTGCCTTCCAAATACTTTTTTATTTATGTCAAGCTAGCTTATAAATTATATGAGAGAAGGAATGTCTAGCTCTATGCGTCTTAAAGTTTCGCAATAGAAGTGTATCACCATTTTATGCAGCGCCTGCTGGTGTATAAGGGGCGCTTGGGTGCCACCTCCATGCCACTGAGAAGAAGAAAAAAAAAAACCCTGCAGGAGGCGCCGGTACATTGACTTTTCTTTTTTTTTTTCCTCGGCTCCTTGCTGTCAGCAAGTAGTGAGCCGATTGGCCAGTCATTAAAGCCTATGTGTGTGCGCTGAACAGGCGCACACACATAGTCTGATTGGCTGCCCCCTGAGCCATCAGAGCCAATGACTCTCTGCCGTTGGATGCTGTGGGCGGGACTATGGCGGACGTGCTGGCTGCGTGATTACTCACGAAGGCACAGCACTCCGCCGGGACTGCCCACCGAGGACACTGTCAGCATGCTCTCCGCAAGTGCTGTCTCTGCATATTCTCAGGCCGCTTTCCGCATGCCGATCTCTGCATCACTGCCAGCCTGCCTATTAGATGGGGTAAGTGCGGGACTTGTCCTGACCTCGGGGGGGGGGGGGGGGCGGGTCTGGTGACTGTATACCCTATCAGGGGCTCTGTATACTGCTACCTGGGGCCCTGGGGCTCTGTATACTGCTATCTGGGACCCTGTATACTGCTACCTGGGTAGGGTTGCCACCTTTTCTTCAATCCAAACCCGAACACTTTTGTGGCAATTCATTTTAAGAGGGGACACTGATGACTCTGGTGTAAAGGGGAACTCTGATGTAAGGGAGTTTCTGCTCACCAAAGCTCCCACTTACTTTAGAGTTCCCAGCATTTCCCCTTAAATCAGGGTTCCCAAAGCCCCCTTTACATCAGAGTGCACAGGCTACCCACTATATCTGAGTCCCCCTTATCTTAGAGTAAACACTCATTAAGAGGCAGGAAAGAGAAGAGAGGTAAGGGGGAGAGTTCAGACATTGGATGGTGAGCTCACTGAGGATGGAGGCTCAAGTATTGACACCTTTCATCCATGATGTATCTGCTGGCTGCTGAGCTTCAAATGTCCAGCCCATGCATTCCTTTCCCAATCACAGAACACCAAGGTTTGGGTGGGTGGGCAGTGTGGTTGGACAGACAGAGGGGTAAGGGCAGGATGAGCAGGAGGAAATCAAACCCTATCTACTTTCCTGTTCATGTATGGGGGTGGGGGATTGTGTAGTGTAATGCATATGTGCATGTAATTGTTGGTTGTGGTCTCGCTTTCCGCATGCCGATCTCTGCAACACTGCCAGCCTGCCTATTAGATGGGGTAAGTGCGGGACTTGTCCCGACCTCGGGGGGCGGGGGGGGGGGCATGCCTGGTGACTGTATACCCTATCTGGGGCTCTGTATACTGCTATCTGGGACCCTGTATACTGCTACCTGGGGCTCTGTATACTGCTACCTGGGGCTCTGTATACTGCTATCTGGGACCCTATATACTGCTACCTGGGGCTCTGTATACTGCTACCTGGAACCCTGTATACTGCTGTCTGGGACCCTGTATACTGCTATCTGGGGCTCTGTATACTGCTACCTGGGGCTCTGTATACTGCTACCTGGGGCTCTGTATACTGCTATCTGGGACCCTGTATACTGCTACCTGGGGCTCTGTATACTGCTGTCTGGGACCCTGTATACTGCTATATGAGACCCTGTATACTGCTACCTGGGGCCCTGTATACTGCTATCTGGGACCTTGTATACTGCTATCTGGGACCTTGTATACTGCTACCTGGGGCTCTGTATACTGCTACCTGGGGCCCTGTATGCTGCTACCTGGGACCTTGTATACTGCTACCTGGGGCTCTGTATACTGCTACCTGGGACCCTGTATACTGCTATCTGGGATCTTGTATACTGCTACCTGGGACCCTGTATACTGCTACCTGGGGCTCTGTATACTACCACATGGGACCCTGTATACTGCTACCTGGGGTCCTGTATACTGCAACCTGGGGCTCTGTATACTGCTACCTGGGACCCTGTATACTGCTACCTGGAGCTCTGTATACTGATATCTGGGGCCCTGTATACTGCTACCTGGGGCTCTGTACACTGCTACCTGGGACCCTGTATACTGCTATTTGGGACCCTGTATACCCTATCTGGTGACTGTATACTCTATCTGGGATCCTGTATACTGATATATGGTGACCCAGTATACTGCTATATGGTGATTCTGTATACTGCTGTCTGGGGCTCTGTATACTGATATATGGTGACTCTGTATACTGCTATCTGGAGCTCTGTATACTGTGATATGGTGACTCGGTATACTCCTATCTGGTGACTCTGTATACTCCTATCTGGTGATGCTGTATATACCACTATCTGGTGATGCTGTATACCCTATCTGGTGATGCTGGGCAGTATACTCCTGACACAAGGGGTGGAAACTATAAGGGGTGAGGCTAATGAGAAGTGGGAGGGGTCAAAAAGGAAGGGTGTGGTCTGGCACCCCCCCCATCCTAAAATTTCACCAGCCACCACTGATTTTATGTATGTTTTATCACTTTTTTTTAAAAGTATAATTAGGCTTATCTCTAGATGTTATATAACACAGTGAAACTCATTTTGATGTCGGCCAGCCATGGCACATACACATACCAATTGTCTCTGAATCTTCTCTACCAACATTCGGTTCATGCTGGCTCACACCAATAAAGCAATAAAGGTTGTTTTAACTTATCCCACTAAGTGTATGGATACCAGGACTCCATCAGCTTGCTGGTTTGTCAGTCAATCAATTAACTATACCATTATCTCCAGCTGCATGTAGGTGGTCTTGGATCCATTTAAACACACAATGAGATTAACACATCCATTCAGCTATGATTAAGCGCCCGTTAGTGACGTGAAACATGTCAGCTGCTCGTGTTTTTCCTCTAATCCCACTTTGTATGTCTGCTGTTTGACCCATGGATTTTGTGGATTTTTTTGGATTTACAATAAAGGTGCTTTTACTGCTTGGAGTGCAGCCGTCCAGTGAATCTTTCTTCGCTTGTAATTATATTTAGATCGCTGCCAGTTGTGCCCATATGTGGAAAGAACAACTACATTTAAAGATGTTTTAGATGAGGCCCAATTCAAAATTAGGGACCTAATTAACTGTTCGACAACGGGGGTGATATACATGATCACCTGCCCATGTCCCAAAATTTACATCGGGAAAACGGAAAGGTCACTAAAAATACGTCTAGGTGAACACTTTAAGAGAATTTAATGAGAAAGAACCACCCAAACCCCTGGCAAAACATTTTCTGTCTCACCACAACAGGGATCCTGCGGGAATTAAAGTAAAGGGCATATATGCCCTTAAATTACCCCCAAGAAGGGGAGACTTTGATCGGGTGCTACTTCAAAAAGAAAAATGGTGGATTTACCACCTGAAGTCTCTACATCCTGTAGGCCTTAACACAGAACTGAACCTCCAAGTGTTTCTACCTAGATAAGAAGGGGAGCCCGGACACTTAAAGGGTTATCTCCACCCATGACTTAGGCTACCCTCCCCAAGATAAAAATCTCCATCTCTCCATTCTGTCTTTCTCTACTTTCACCCTATGCCTTCTCCCCTTCTTAAATCCTCTTAAATTTTCCCTAGCTTTTACTCCCCTCTCCTCAGCACACCAAAGGCGCCTTGACAATATGTGTGCACTACATGCTGTAAATGAATGGACCTTCTTCTATATAATACTCCTATTAGAAAATTAAACAATAGGAAGTGCCCAGTTGCTATGGAAACCGTGAGCGGTGTAGATGCCTAGCCCCTCAACTAGAAGTAGAGGCATGGAGGTCAAAGGGACACCCCTAATGCCACAGGGGAAACCTGGGTGCCCACATATTGAGGGCCCAGCTCTATGTTGGCATGGCTGCTTCTATTGTCCCCCACCTTCGGAGACCACATGATGTCCCCTCCTGTTGAGGACCTAATATATCCACCGTAAAATGAAAAGTTGGAATCTTATATAGTTTCCCCTCTTCCCCAAAATGGATAAGCAAATATAGCACTTGCCATAACACTATTGTTACATTAGGAAGTATGAATAAGTAATCCTCTAAAGCTGATGCTTGAAATATAGCCGGTTTCCCTACTGTGTGTCCCCTCTGTGGAAATTGTCTTTTATTGTCCTCTGAGACTTGTATTTGGACTCTACTTATAGACACTCTAATGCCTAATGCTTAATATATGCTGCTCTTCCCTCACCCGGCCGTACTCCTTATATAGGCTAGACTGGAAAGGCTGTTGAAAAGTCATTCAAATTACAGCCAGTGATTTAAAAGGAATTGACCATCAACATCCACGACCCTCCCTGTCCTTGAATCTACCCAATAGGTAGGAGGTGGCACCTCCGAGATTTTCAACAATACTAAAAAGGAGGAGAGATGCCTGCCCTATTAGAACGTCCAGATGGACCTACGCTAGTCGCAGAGCGAAACGCGTTGAGGTCACGTGACGTCACAGGAGGAAGACTGCGAGCCCCAGGAAGTGACACATCGAGACACGGCAACGAGGGCTGGAACGCATTTGGAATCCGGATACGGTGCAACCACCTCAGTGACACTAGACAGCGAACCACCGCTACACACCACGGGCGCGGTCCAGCTAAACTGTCGGAGACTGGGTATTATCCCCTACCCCGCATCTAGCAGTCTGCTGAGGCAGGATCCACTCGGACCTAGGAGCCATCGTGTGCGCCAAATGTACGGGAAGAAAAGATGACTGCAGTATGGTGGTGAGTCCATTAAGAAACATACCTAGAGCCTACACACTGTTGGGTTTTGTGATTCACCTTTAGATCACCGGTCCACAGGTGGTCTCCCGCATACAGCATTACCACTCACTGCTCTAACCTTTACCACCACCTATTTTGAACTTAGCCAGAGCAGATGCACATTGCCTAAACGGTACATATATCCCAGGAAGGGAACTTCCTATAGACTACTCTCGAGTACTGTGGTACTTTGATATCTGCTCATACTTCTCTGGCCTCTCTCTTTTCAGCAGCACGGCTTCCCACGCATTTGCTCCATAATCAGCGAACCAGTGTGTTCACCGCACCAAAGTACAATTCTATCCAGCCCTCCAATCAACCTGGGACTTAGCCCATCACTGCCATACGGCACCTTTGTAGGCCACTGAGCCGATATATCCCACATATTTGCATTGGGACTTCCTCATCTTCCGGACGCTGTCCATTTTTATCCGTGTTTACCCCTGTATGTTACCCCCATGTGCCTTTTCCTTAGCCCCAGGGTCTGACCAGACCCCTATAGGGCGTTGTGAGGCTGATCTAATCCATTCGCTTGCATACAATATTACTGTTTATCAGTTTTAATCTTGAGTATTTAATAAAGCTCTTATTTTAAACTATTGGTGTACCATGCCATTCATTCCCCTTACATAACCTCTTTATCCCTGTGCTGTCACAGGGACACTTCTGTTGTTGCTAATTATATTTAGAGTCATGTACCATAGAGTCTTCTAAGAAGAGCCACTAATGAACATGTGTGCAGTGAACCCATAGTGGAAGTTTGGCGCGTCTTCCATTTGTGTTTTATTTCCATGGTCTTATTTTTATATACTTCAAAAACAATATATTGAGGCGCAGATTGCGCGTTTGTTCACTTCCCAAAGTATCAATCCCCTGCTATTTGGCAATTAGGATTTCAAGTTCCGCCTTGATGGATCCATTTGCAGATAGCATCTGTGTCGGCTTCGCTGCCATGTTGATACATATGGTTGACTTTGTAACATTTTGGATGCCAGTTTGCCTGATTTTCATAAAAATCATGATCGCTCCCAAAATAGTTATCCGTCTCCGGCGCTTTGAACGGGCCTCTTCTTCTCTTCTATGCTCTCCATTTCCCTTAGGGAATCCTGCTGTGCGCCACCATTCCATGCATATATGAACCCGGCTCTCCTGAAGAAGCTCCTCCATACGAAACTCGTTCGGAAGATAGCTGCCCATCCATTAATGACCAAGTTGTAGTCTGGATAGTATCATCATATACAAGATACATTTCTATGGCTTGTTACTATGTTTTGGGTGTTGGCAGGTTATATGCAGGGTAGTTTCTTTGGTTGATATTGCAAAATAGACTGTATTTTAATGATTTTGTACAATAAATGGATTAATTTCAAAGAGTTGCCTATCCTATTTTTCCATAAATGTGTGTAGCTTCTTGAAAGTCCCACATTTTTTCCTTATTGGTCTTTGGAGTTCTATTTACTTGGGATGTGGTGCACTACTCATCCATTTACATAATTTGATTTGTAATTTACCCTTTGGATACTCAAAATACAAAGCCACTGCTAAGATCTCTGCCATCCTGAACTCCAGCTTGCAGGTGCTCACTCCTCCGAGGTCCTCGTCTTCCATACACCATAAAACCATGATGAAACCCAGTAGGGGGCGACACGTTTATGGTTGCCACCTTTACATCAAGCCAAACCCGCACACTTTAGCGGCGCACAGCAATTTTCTTTTTAAAGGGCGAATGCTGTGGACTCTGGTATAAAGGGTAACTCTGATGTAAGGGGGTTTCTGCTCACCAAAGCTCCCACTTACTTTAGAGTTCCCAGCATTCCCCCTTACATCAGGGTTCCCAAAGCCCCCCTTACATCAGAGTCCACAGGGCACCCCTTACATCGAGTCCCCCC
Source organism: Glandirana rugosa (assembly GCA_018402905.1). Taxonomy (NCBI): domain Eukaryota; kingdom Metazoa; phylum Chordata; class Amphibia; order Anura; family Ranidae; genus Glandirana; species Glandirana rugosa. The sequence goes on along the minus strand of BLSH010006127.1, from coordinate 304,629 downwards.
CTCCCTTAGTGTACTCACTCGCTCAGAGGCAGAAGAGAGAAGGGAGGGAATGGGGAGAGTCCAGTCACAGACATTGGATGGTGAGCTCACTCACCCAAGGATGGAGGCTCAGGCATCGACACCTTTCATCCACGGTGTATCTGCTGGCTGCTGAGCTTCACATTTCAAGCTCACTCATCCCTTTCCTGAGACGCAGAACACTAGGGATTGGAGTGTGGGTGGGCAGAGGGGTTAGGGTGGGAGCAGGTGAAGCAGATTGAGCCCTCTCTCCTCTCCCGTCCGTGTATGGGGGTGGGGCCCGTGCTCACACCTATGTCCTTGGTGGTCCTGGTACTCAGTTACTTGGGGAACTGTAGTCCATTCTGAATAATGTGTCCGGGTTTCAGGCCGTCTGAAACCCAGACAGATGATGCAAAACCCGGACTGGAAAGGTGGCAACCCTAGACACGTTAGTGGGAGGATCCTGGGTGATGCGTCTGTGTTTCTGCGTGTGCTGAACAATAAAGCTGAATTTGCCCTTTGGAAGTGGCATGCGGCTCCAGGCCTAGCTGTATTCATATTTAGAGTCATGTACCACAGAGTCTTCTGAGAAGAGCCAGTAATGAACATGTGTGCAGTGAACCCGTTGCGGAAGTTTGGCGCGTCTTCCATTTGTGTTTTATTTTCATGGTCTTATTTTTATACTCTTCAAAAACAATATATTGAGGCGCAGATTGCGCGTTTGTTCACTTCCCAAAGTATCAATCCCCTGCTATTGGCAATTAGGATTCCAAGTTCCGCCGTGACGGATCTATTTGTAGATGGCATCTGTGTCGGCTTCGCTGCCATGTTGATACATATGGTTGACTTTGTAACATTTTGGATGTCAGTTTGCCTGATTTTCATAAAAATCATGATCGCTCCCAAAATAGTTATCCGTCTCCGGCGCTTTGAACGGGCGCCATTCCACCCAGAAGGAAGTACAGAATAGATGGCAAAGTACAAAGGACGAGGGAAAGCATCAGTTCCAAAATTAAAAAAGGACCAGAGAGACAAACAGATTGATTTGCACTTGAAGTTTATTTATCCCCTTCAAGGTTTTCTCTGTTTCTGTCACAAAACTTTGTAAATAAGTACATTTTCTCCATCACTGATGGGCACTGATGAGGCACATATATGCAGCACTGATAGGCGGCACTGATAAGCAGCACTGACGGGCACTGATAGGTGGCACTGATATGCAGCACTGACGGGCGGCACTGATAAGCAGAACTGACGGGCACTGATAGGTGGCACTGATATGCAGCACTGACGGGCACTGATAGGTGTCACTGAAATGCAGCACTGATAGGAGGCACTGATATGCAGCACTGACGGGCACTGGTGTGCAGCACTGATGAGCACTGAAAAGCGGCACTGATGGGCACTGATAGGTGGCACTGGGCACTGATAGGTGGCACTGGTGGGCACTGATAGGTGGCACTGGAGGGCAGCAGATGACAGATGCACTAATAAGGGCCCATTCCCTGAGTGCCATCCATGTTGGGCACTGTGCCCCTTACTTGGTGGTCTAGGGTGGGCTCCCTGGGGGTCTAGGATCGGCTCACTGGTGGTCTAGGATCAGCTCCCTGGTGGTCCTGGGTGGGCACATCCCTGGTGGTCCCTGGGCAGGCTCCCTGGTGGTCTAGGGTGGCGATCCTAGGGGGGCTGAGCTGATAAGCAATCAGCGCAGATCCCCCCAATCAGGAGAGCAGCCGATCGGCTCTCCACTACTTGCGTCCGCAAATGCGAGTAGTGGAAAAGCCGGTAAACGGCTTTTCCTGTTTACACTGTGACCAGCCGTGATTGATCACGGCTGATCACATAGTAAAGAGCTTCCGATGGAAGCTCTATACCTAGATCGGTAATGCGGAGGGTCAGACTGACACACCGCACCACCAATCCCTGCAATGTGCGCCCCCAGTGAACCACTTCCTGGCCGTCATTCTGCATACGGAGGTAGGGAAGTGGTTAAAAACTATTTTTTTTTTTTTTCGTTTTGGATAGAGAAGGAAATGGATAAAACTCAAACCAAGTTTTTTAAATGTTTTCATATTTCACTTATTCAAAAGATTTCACTTTACTCACTTCAGATCGCGTGGCCCCATAGTCTCCCTTTCAAAAACAATTTTTTGAATTTTAATGCAAATAAAACACACAATACATAACCCAATTTTTTTGTAAAATATAAAAGATGATATTACGCCGAGTAAATAAATACCTAACATGTTCACCTTCACCTATCTTATATAAATGCATGGACTCCCAATGTGGAGTCTCTTACAGGACAGAGATAGGACTACAGGTCACAGGGTGCCTTGGCTGGGTCTGTAGCTTACGCATGCATTTTCAAATTTGTGCAACTAAACCCGTTTATAAACGCATACTGTTAGACAGGTTAATCTGGTTGGTCGTTAAGTAGAGCTTGGTATCTGCCTTGGATTTTTCCTTGGCCCCTTTGTTTTGCTGTCCGTTGCACTCCAATGCTCCTTGTTGCAAAGGCCAATCATTGTTTGGTACTCTTGAAGTCCCAGGTCTTAGAGAACTCAGCCTCCAGGACATTGAGCCCCCCGATGCAGTCATTCTGCATGATCCCTGCCACCTTCCCCTTCACCATCTGCTCGGCGTCCCGCCCAAGAGGACTTGACGATGGTCTTCACCTCGTCAGTGTGGAGAAAGTAGCTCCACAGGGCCAGGCTGATACACAGCAGGAAGAGGGTCTGAGTAAGAAGGACCGCATGATCCTCCCCAGCAGAGTCATGGTATCCTCTATCATTTATGTCCCTGCATGGTGGGCCAATCGGTGCATGGGAGACTGACCTTGGGGAGAAGGGGTCACTGAGCTGAGCACCTAGGACAAAGGGGGCACCGTCAGTCACTGGGGGCTGACCATTGGCCAGGAGGAGTGGGAAGGGACAGGGGCTTACCGGTCCCAGGCTGTGTACCCCTGTAATAGGGGAGGCACAGAGCTCAGTCTGGACACTCCGCTTCTGTCCGTTTAGCACCAAACACAGCGGTCACAAGGTGGCTGCACTGCCAGACTCCCCCTCACTGGGGCTGGACCACCAACCAGGGGTCCCACCACCCCTTCCTCTCTACTAGTCGACAGACAACACCCACCTGGCCTACGGGGTCCTGTATTTCAGCACAACTGAGTGTGGTCTACCTAGCGTGTACCTGCAGAGTAAACAGTGATGTTCTGCACCATCTCCCCTACAATGCAGTGTGCAAGTGGTACATCCCACACAAGATGGAACACAAATCATCAGTCCAGGCTGGAAGTCACTGACGCAGAGAGAGCAAGTGCATGTATGTGTCATCATCAATACCAGCGGACGGGTGCCCCTCTAGGAAGGGTGCCTGTAGGTACATGCCTACAGTGCCTATTGGAACATTCGGCCCTGGCTAGAGATGAATCAAAGGCCATGTAACTGGTGATTGTTCCATTTTGAGTCTTCTCTACTATGTGCAATATACAAGCCCTGATGAAAGGGTGTATTGTGAGCCCCTGATACGCGTTGACTTTGTATAGTGAACTTCTCTATCATGTTTGTAACCAGGGGCGTAAAGATAGGGGTTGCAATTGCAAACGGGCCCCATGGTCCAGGGGGCCCATGTGCATCCCTTGTACACCTGGATAGGAGGGATGGCGGGGTGGCATTTAGAGGAACCAATCCTCCTGTAGAAGATGAGTCATGATGAAGAGATGGGAACGGATCAGTAAATTTGTCATTTACCGGCTCCTTCCTTTTCTCAATGGACAGAGTCAGTGATTGGTACCAATTGGTTCATTCATAACTGAAGCATAGTAAACAGTTTTTACTATACTTCCGTTTCTGAATAAATGGGAGGCTTGGTGCACAGCTATTCCTGTCCATTCATGCTGTACAGCTGAGGCTACAGAGATGGAGATTGAGAGCTGAGGTTTGTTTAGACCCCCTGATATCTCATCAAAGCCCCCCAACAGAGCTCCTAAAAAAATTGTAAAAATAAACGTTGTAAAAGAAATAAAATGAAATGGTAAATAATAAAATTAAAATTAAAAACTACTGACACCAGTGAGGGAACTATCAGGATTGCAAAGGTTGCAATTGGGACCGGGCCCTGGCATTTCACCACCACGGGGAGGCCAAAGATGGCAGAAAGGGGGCCCTGTGAACTTGTGAAAGGGCCCCACTGCGGTACCGTAATAAAGGGACCCACCATAGAAGTAAAGGGCCCCAGGATCAGTGGGAAGGGCCCTGGCCAGGGGTCCCCATCATAATTTCTTGCACCGGGGCCCTAAAGGTTCTAGTTATGCCTCTGTTTGTAGGTTTTATTGTCTGGGTCCCTGCTGGGGAGAACCTGATCACCACTGGGACAGAAAGTGAAGGATACTCAGTCCTTCTGGATATGGAGTAGCATGTGACTCTTTTCCAGATGGTGTACATATTCGCCAGCACACCATGGATCTCCGTCCAAAGGTTCTTTACTGTAGAAAGATCACATCACAGAAAAGTGCAACGTTTGGGAGCCGCACAAGACCCCTTCGTCAGGCATGTGATGATCATGAGGTTCCAGCTGGCAATCATGGGTAATCCACCCTTGAATGAGCCTTGTTTGCCAGGAAGATGTGCGATAGGAATATAGACAAGAATAGAAGCTCCACTATACTTATAAAGTCTAGAATACAATTTTGAGCAATCACCATAAAATCCAACGCGTTTCAAGGGCTCAAAACCCTCATTCTTCATAGGGGCTTGTATATTGCAAACAGTAGAGAGGACTCACAAAGGCCATGTAATTGGTCATTGCGCCATTTTGAGTCCTTTCTACTCTATTGATCCATTTGGAAAGGGGTCACATACTACTCCATATCCAGAAGGACTGAGTACCCTTCACTTTCTCTCCCGGTGGTGACCAGGTTCTCCCCGGGGCGGACACAGAAAATAAAACCTACAAAGCGCCACCCCACCTATAAAGTCCAGAGTAAGATTTAAATCAAATTCACTATACAAAGTCAGCCCATATCGGGGGCTCACAACACACCCCTTCCTCAGGGCTTGTATAGTGCGGATAGTAGAAAGCACTCAGAATGACACACTCACCAATTACATGGCCTTTCCTCTCTACTATCTGCCCTATTCAAGCCCTGATGAAGGGGTGTATTGTGAACCCCTGATAAACATTGGCTTTGTATAATGAACTTGATTGAAATCTTATTCTGGACTTTATTAGTGGAGTGGCGCTTCTGTTATCTACGGCCAACTTCCACAGGAGGATTCTGGATATCCGACACTTTGGACACCAAGAAAGTTGGACGCTCTCCCACTTTGGTAGGAGGGATTATTTGCCTCACACTATCCCGGTCCCACTGAGCATGGGTCACTAATACCCTGGAATCTCACTGACCTGAGATCATTTGGGCATCCGGTACCATTGGACTTGAGTACCTTGGTGATATGTCCATTAGATTAAAAGTGTCGCCCCTAAAGTGTACGACCTCTCCTACCGTTGGTACTGCTGTCTCTTTGGGGTGCACCTGTAAGATATTAAGAATCACATCATTCACCCCCTCTTACCACATCCCTCTGGACTGGATGAAGGTCTCGGGTTGTCTGTACAGCTCTGTGTGGATACTCCATGCCCTGTGAACCATTGCCTCCGAATATTGAGGACTTTTTAACGTTATGACCACCCCTGAGGAAGATCTGCAAATTAATTTCGAAACACGTAGGGTATTCCCTGCCATCTCTAGGCAGGGTACAGTGGTCATATTATCTGTTTAACATGTATTTCTATTTTTTATGCAACCCACTCTTTGTACTCAACCACTCACATATGTCAATATGTAGCGGTTATGTCTGCGTCTTCTTCTTGAACACAAAGTTTGGGCTTTTTTAAATGAATCAATACATGCTTAAATCTATTTATCTTTGTGCTCAATTCTCAACAAGTTGTTTTCCCTTTAAAGTCCTAATGGGGAGCTCTTTCTTCTCAAACATGCTATTTTCTATCATGATTGTAGGTTTTATTTTCTATGTCCCCCTGGTCACCACTGTCATAGGGACAGAAAGAATATAGATATATATATATACACAGTCTATAATATGGAGCGAGGTTGGTTGAAACAAATGGGGGGATATTGATTTTAACTGAAGAGTACATTGGAAATCTGAAATTACTTTTCATCTTTTTGGTAGGTTTATTTAGTTCAGTAGTTACTGCCTGTATATTACCAACCTCCAACATCAACGAGCCCCATCAGGAATTTCGCACTATACAGTGTCAGCCCCAGAACTCGGCGGAGACAGGTGGAACAGAAGGTTGGCGTCGCAGTGAACAGACACGAATTCCCTGGATATCCGCCGGAGGTGAACAAGTGTAAAAACGCAAAAGGAGCAAATGAACTGTGAGACAGGAAGTGTACCGGAGAAGGCTGAACGAGACGTGGTAAGCAATTAATTAATCAATCAAAAAATAACTGCAAGGTTCATTAATGTCAAGTTTCTCCAGGCAGAAATTATCATAAATTATCATGGCGTTGCTAAACAAATAACATCTCCGCTCTCTAAAATTAAAAAGAATAAAGAAGGCGAGATTGGAAACAAAGATAGGAGGGTCTTTCAACAACTTCTCCAAGCATTTTAATCAGCTGAACCAGCACTTCCCAAACAAGGGTCCTTCTGAAGGAGCCTGGGGTTCCTTGAATGTTAAGTAGATTGATATCCTACCTATAGTGACTAAGGGGCACATTTTCCACTGAACACCAATGTAAATGGGCAACTTTCCACCAATGACTAATGTAATGGGATTTTCCACCAGCCACCAATGTGTGGGGACATTTTTCCACTAACCACCAATGTAAGAGGATAATTTTCCACTAGCCCACAATGTTAGGGGGCAATTTTCCACCAGCCACCAATGTAAGGGGCAATTTTCCACCAACGGCCAATGTAAAGCCTCATACACACGAGCCAATGGTTGGTCAACTGAACGTCTAACTTTTATCCAAATTGGTCGATGGCGGTTTGGTCCAGCGTACTAACTTGAATCAAGTAATTGGCCAACAAAGCCGAACATAGTGGCGTGTTCCGAGCGTGTAACGAGAAAGTTCATGTGAATGTGATTTGTGAATTACGAACACAGGTTACACGACCGAACACTTCCCGGATTCTGAGCATGTTTGTTTGCACTTCCAACTTTTGGTTGGTCAACTTCTGTACACACGAGCATACAATCCATAAACTCCTTGTTGGCCAACACAAGTTTTCTAGTCTCGTTGTCCAACTTCTGTAGATTCATGCGTACACACGATCGGATTTTCGGCCAACAGGCTGTTGGATGACCGTTGTTGACCGATAATCGGACCATGTGTACGGGCCTTAAGAGTGGATTTTCCACCAGCAACCAATGTAAGAGGCATTTTTCCACCAACCACCAATTTTAGAGGGCAATTTTCCACCAACCACCAATGTAAGGGTGGATTTCCACCAGCCACCAAAGTAAGAGGAGAATTTTCCACCAACCACCAATATAATGAGGGATTTTCCATCAGCCACCAATGTAAGAGGGCAATTTTTGACCTGCCAGCTGCTGTGCCCATTATGAGGGGTTCCCACCATCCCTGTGCTGAGTTCCCGGGTCTGTACACCTGCTATGCCCATTATGAGGGGTTCCTACCATCCCTGCGCTGAGTTCCCTGATCTGTACACCGGCTGTGCCCATTATGAGGGGTTTCCACCATCCCTGTGCTGAGTTCCTAGGACTGTACACCTGCTGCAGCCATTATGAAGGGTTCCCACCATCCCTGCGCTGAGTTCCCAGGTCTGTACACTTGCTGTGCCCATTATGAGTGGTACCCACCATCCCTGTGCTCAGTTCCCAGGTCGGTACACCTGCTGTGTCCATTATGAGGGGTTCCGGCCATCCCTGTGCTGAGTTCCCGAGTCTGTACATCTGCTGTGCAAATTATGAGGGGTTCCCACCATCCATGTGCTGAGTTCCCGGGTTTGTACACATACTGTGCCCATTATGAGGGGTTCCCACCATCCCTATGCTGAGTTCCCAGGTCTGTACACCTGCTGTGCCCATTGTGAGGGGTTCCCACCATCCCTATGCTGAGTTCCTGGGTCTGTACACCTGCTGTGCCCATTATGAGGGGTTCCCACCATCCCTGTGCTGAGTTCACGTGTCTGTACACCATCCCTGTGCTGTATTCCTGGGTCTGTACACCATCCCTGTGCTGTGTTCCTGGGTCTGTACACCATCCCTGTGCTGTGTTACTGGGTCTGTACACCATCCCTGTGCTGTGTTACTGGGTCTGTACACCATCCCTGTGCTGTGTTCCTGGGTCTGTACACCATCCCTGTGCTGTGTTCCTGGGTCTGTACACCATCCCTGTGCTGTGTTCCCATGTCTCTACACCTGCTGTGCCCATTATCATGGGTTCCTTGCCATCCCTTTTATTAAAAAAAACCAAATACAATCTTTAAAGTTGAATGCTGTGTTGTCTCCCCTCTCTGTAGTACTCGGCCACTAGAACCAAAGAGGAATAAGCTGATCTGTGTGGAGTGTAGTTGGGATGATTCAGTGACGTCTCGTGGAACCTGTGACATTCGTATTATAAATCTGATTACATTCATTAAATGTTCTCTGGAATGAGGTGACACTTATTATTAACCATTCATTTCTAGGTGACAGTCGTGATGGATCGGTCAGATGGTGGACAGTTGATGGAAAACTTATCTGATAATGAGTTATATTGTTTCTTCTCTCTCTCTCTCTTGTTTCTGAATGTTTCCGCCCACAGCGCCAGGTTCAATCCCTCCAAGAGGTCATCTCATTACCCTTAAAGTAGAACAATTTATCTTTAATTGGATGATTCAGTTGAGATGGTGGATGGACTCAGATGACTCTAGGCAGTGTGAGTCACGTCTTAAGGTCTATGGATCCCAATCATCTACAAGTATCGTTATCATACAAAGTTACATGGAGTATAATAACGATAACTTTTATAAAACGTGTATGCAAAGGTTAAACTTTAGTAAAGAGGAGGCGGCACTCCAAAATCCTTGCAAAGATTTATTGGTGTGATACAAAGGTACAAAAAAAACCGGATGCGTTTTGGCGAGCAATCGCCTTGGTCACAGGCAAAGATTTCAAACAAACGTTGTCATTATGGGGGATTGTTTGCAGAATTTAGAGGAAAATAATGAAATTTATCCATTTTGGAATAAGTCTGTAACATAACAAAATGTGGAAAAAGTGAAGCGCTGTGAATACTTTCCTGGATGCGCTGTACAACATTCAGGCGTGACTTTCAGTTGACTTTTTAAGGGTTTACATTGCAGTCTATGGCACTCGAGTCACAGGAAAGTCAGACCAAAGTAGTGCATGAACCTTTTTAAATTTGCTGTGACTTTAAAGCAGAGCTCTGCCCAACAGGGGACGTTACGCTTTAAGGGCTCCTTCCCCGCTTCTGTTTGTGAAATGGGGTGTTTGGAGGGGAGCGGGTACCCTATTTTCACACTTACCCTCTCCCACTTCGACCACCTAGGCGATGAGAAGCAGAGGTTCTCCCCCCCTCCCTCCGACAGTCTTCTGAGATACATCACAGGTCCCAGAAGACTGCAGGACCATTCGGAGAGTGCAGCGTCGCTCGCGCATGCACAGTGGGCACCCGGTTGTAAATCCGCAAGCCGACACAGCCGGGTGCCCATAGTAAAGATGCCGGTTTGTTTGAGATTTTAGGTCCATTATAGTGCAGTAACAGCTCGAACATGGGTCACCACACCACAAAGAAGGGCCCTTAAAGTTTTACATATAGTAGATAAAACTTAAAGCCCAACTCCAGGCTCGCCCCTGCCACCCCCACCAGTGTCCTTCCCTCTCCCCTTCAGGTCAAGTGAGGCAGGTGGTCACCTTCCTCTTGCGATCTCCCAGTGATGAGTGGCCTTAACGGTGACGTCTCTCTCTGAGAGTGCAAAGCGCCCTGGTGAAGTCCCCTCAGGGGCGGGGCCTATAATGCCCTGCACTCAATGTATGTCTCCACTGGGTGTCATTCCAAAGGACATCTTGTGGTGGAGAAGAGGTACTGCAGGCAAGTGCGCTGTCAGAGAGGAAGTGAGCATCTCAACCAGAGCTTATTTTTTATACTTTAGTCATTGACTGGCGCTCCTGTCTTTTTATTTTGCCAGACAACAGAAAGTGAGAAGAAATCATTCCAAAGGAAGGGGAAATGCACCCTTAGAAAGCCACTGGATCAGGTGTCCCCATTGGAAGATTTCACCTCATCTCCTGTTTTGGTGACAACTCTAAAATTGTATATTTTCACTCACATTTTCTGCACTCGATACAATGGTGACCAGGACAAATAAGGAGGTTAACCACTTGCTGACCGCCCGCCGTGGCTTGACGGCGGCAAAGTGGTTTGTTATCGCAAACTGCCAACACTTGACGGCGGCCGCGAGAATGAGCATTGGGGGCACGCTAGCGCACTCACTGTGTGACAGGGAGCGGGTAGGGGGGACTCGATCTCCACTGGCTACCCGCGATGGCTCCCCTGCAGTGAGAGAACAGAGGTCCGTGTATGTAATTGCATTGCTATAGAAGTGTGCTTTGTTAGGTGCTTTCGTCGATATATGTATTACCAATACAATATTTTTTAAACCACTTGCCGACTGCCCGCCATGGCATGACAATGGCAAAGTGGCTCGTTATCCCGAATTGCCGTCACGTGACGGTGGCCGCGATAACTAGTACTGTGAGCGCGCGCCGCCGGAGGCGCATTCGCGCGCTCACTGTGTTCTGGGGAGGCCAGTGAGCGGGTAGGGAGGACTCGATATCCGCCGGCTACCCACGATGGCTCCCCCCGCAGTGAGAGAACGGAGATCCGTATATGTAAACACGGATCTCCGTTCTGACAGAGGGGAAAGGGCTGTGATTGCAGGCTTCCTGTATATGGAAGCCGTGATCACTCCCCTCCCCCTGCCAGCCCGGCCCCCATACAGTTAGAACACACTGAGGGAACACAGTTAACCCTTAGAGCGCCCCCTCCAGGTTAACCACTTCACTGCCAATGGCATTTACACAGTAATCAGTGCATTTTCATAGCTAAAAATCGCAGATCACCGCCATTACTACTGAAATAAAAAAAAAAAAAATGAATACTCATCATTCATAAACGCGGCAACTTTTGCGCAAACCAATCAATAAACGCCGATTGCAATTTTTTTGAACCAAAAATATGAGGAAGAATATAAATCGGCCAAAACCGATGAAAAAAAAAAGTTGTTTTTTTTTGGATTTGTATTTTAGCAAAAAGTAAGAATTATTATTTTTTTTTTGCAAAATTGTCGCTCTTCTTTTTTTTATAGCGGTGATCAGAAATGACGCAGAAGGGATCAAATACCAGCAAAAGAAAGCTCTATCTGTGGGAAAAAAGGACGGAAATTTTGTTTGGGTGCAACGTCGCACGACCGCGCAATTGTCAGTTAAAGTGACACATCGCAAAAAGTGCTCTGGTCCTAACATGGGAAATCCTTCAGGGGCTGAAGTGGTTAAAGTGGTTGTTAAGCTACTTGTATGAAATGCCCCATGCCCTCTGTTTTAGCACAATAAGTTCTCCTGTGTCTGTGTTATATTATATATATATACTTATCTGTACTGATAACACACAGGCTTCCTAGGATCAGTTATCCTTTTCTCTTCTTCTCTGCTCAGCCAAGAATTCCTGAGGGGGGGGGGGGCGAGCACTGCTGCTGAGGTCAGCTGGAGAGGAGAGAGAGCCGTGTGTAAGAAGTCGGTGTGTTATCTATATAGATAAGAATATTTATGATATAATACAGACACAGGGGAACTTCTTGTTCTAATACAGAGGGGATGGGACTTTGAAAGTTAATTATGAGAGCAGAGAAGAGACTCTATGTACTGACAGGGAGAGGGAGGGGGGAGCTGAAGGCAGGCAGAGGAGAATAGGAGAGCTGCTAGTGACAGACTGCACAGGCCACGGGCTCTCAGAATCAGCTACATGATAAGGGGAGTCAGCACTAAGGGGGCGGAGTCAGGACCTGGCATTATCACACAGGTATTTTAAGGGATACAGAGGGATAATTTAAAAAGCAAAAGCATCATGCTACTAATTGCACATTAAAGAGACAGGATCAGCATTTTTTTTGGGTTAACAAACGCTTTAATTCTCCTCAGGGGGGACACCGGCAGCAATGAAAGCTGGACAGGGGTTCTAATACCTTCCTACTCTATTAAAGAACAAACATCACATCACCAAAACATTGGTAACACATTTGCAATTGATAATTCAGCTTTGATTATAATCTGAGCTCCAGGCACACATATAGATGCACAGTTGCAATACAGAGATGGGAGCTGTTTTATAATTACTGTATATTTCTGCCCATCCATTACTGAAAGTGACACAGCCCTGTCACATGATACAGCCAGGCTTGTGACCTGCCTCTCCTCTACTGCAGTTAAAGAACATGGCTTGGTCACCCCCCCAACTAATGTTAGGACAGCACTGCTATCCTCTCATACCAGCATGGTCATATCAGTCTGAGCTCTGCTGTACAGGTTATTACTGAGTCCCCAGGGAGCTGGTGAGATGTTGGGCCCTCCTGCCGCTCCCAGTGGGCACCCGTCCAGAACTGAACCCAAACTCAATGACACACTGATATGAGTTAATGCATCGCCCCCTGTAGTACCTCTTCTTCAGTCCTTCAATCGGCTTCGGGTGCAGGCACTGGCATCTTCACAAAGGAAAACCGTCAGCGAAGCCTTCACAGTTGGTTTCCTACTGCGCATGCACTAGTCATGCTGTGCTTTCTGAATGGACCCGTGTGTGTCCCAGAAGGCAGTGGAGGGAAGGAGGAGGGGCCGGAAATACTCAGCGGTCTTACCTGAATGCAGTGGCGGCTGGTGAAGTTTTAGGATGGGAGGTGCCAGACCCCGCCCTTGGTTTTTGACCCCTCCTACTTCTAATAAGCCACACCCCTTATAGAATCTACTCACTCCATCCCCTGTATTCCACACATTGTGTCAGGAGTATACAGCTCAGCATCACAGGACACAGTATACAGCCCCAGCATCACAGGACACAGTATACAGCTCAGCATCACAGGACACAGTATACAGCTCAGCATCACAGGACACAGTATACAGCTTAGCATCACAGGACACAGTATACAGCCCAGCATCACAGGACACAGTATACAGCCCAGCATCACAGACACAGTATACAGCTCAGCATCACAGGACACAGTATACAGCCCCAGCATCACAGGACACAGTATACAGCTCAGTATCATAGGACACAGTATACAGCCCCAGCATCACAGGACACAGTATACAGCTCATCATCACAGGACACAGTATACAGCTCAGCATCACAGGACACAGTATACAGCTCGGCATCACAGGGCACAGTATACAGCTCTCAGTATCACAGGTGAGGTATATAGCAGCCAATATCACAGGTGGGGGCAAATTGTAGCTAATATCACAGATGGGGGCAAATTACAGCCAATATCACAGGTGGGGGTAAATTGCAGCCAATATCACAGGTGGAGTAAATCGCAGCCAATAACACAGGTGGGGTACATTGCAGCCAATAACACATGTGGGGCAATTTGCAGGTGGTATATCATAGGTGGGGGGCACTTGGCAGCCAGTACATCACAGGTGGGGGCACTTGGCAGCCAGTATCACAGGTGGGGGCACTTGGCAGCCAGTACATCACAGGTGGGGGCACTTTGCAGTCAGTATATGACAGATGGGGGCACTTTGCAGCCAGTATATCACAGGTGGGGGTACTTTGCAGCCAGTATATCACAGGTGGGGGCACTTTGCAGCCAGTATCACAGGTGGGGTACATTGCAGAGATCCCCCCAAAGTTGGGGCAAGTTCCGCACTTACCCCATCTAATAGGGGGTCTCTAATCAATTGAGTCTGAAAGTACACAGTATACTCACAACCTACTCCCATAGGAGATCATCTTACACTGGGACAGGCAGGTAGATGCGGACTGTATTTATCCCAATCATCACCACCTGTCCCCACAGACTATTCAGTGCTACCCACACATCATCTGTGATTAGGAACCCATTTGTTGACATACTACAGCTCTACCTCATGGCCAATGAGTGTTTTGCAAGAGGTCTCCAAGGCTTTTGAACCATAACCAATCACAGCAGTTTCTGATAGCGATATTGCAATATCCATTTGTGATCTACACAGTATCCGGAAACAATTTGCAGTGTCTGCCCCCCCTCATCCAGACATTCCTTCTATGTTTTTTGTTCTGTGTTGTTGTTTTTTTTTTTCCCCTGTGTGTGTCTGGGTGTTCCAGGCCTGGGCTATCTGGAGGACAATTGTCCCTCGGGAGCCTTTTTATCCTAGGTAATACATGAATTGGTAATGTTGCACTGCATTCACCCTGTACCCTTGAGTCTAATAAATACACTTTTTTCATGAGCATTGCTATACGGTCCTTTCCTCCCTAAAATACCGCTTGGTCCTCCCATCCCTTTGTGGGGACAACCTGTGTTCGTTTCTGTCCAGTCACAGCCCAGAACCCTGTGTAGCCATTCAACACAGAGCTCTGTACAGAGGGAACAATCTCACCCCTGCAAAAGCAGCACACATTACACATAGGCACACATTTAACCCTTTGATTGCCTCAACATGATAACCCCTCCCCAGCCAGTGTCATTAGTACAGTGACAGTGTGTAGTATTATCACTGATCACTGTATTAGTGTCACTGAAGATGTCAGTCAATCAGTTCCCACAAAGTGTCAGTTAGTGTCAGATTGCTCGCCGCACTCCCATTGTAAGTCACTGATTACTGTCATTAGTAAAAAAAAAATGTCATTATATATCCCATAGTTTTGTAGACACTATAACTTTCACACAAACCAATCAATATACGTTTATTGGGATTTTTATTTACCAAAAATTGGCCAAAATGTATGAAGAAATTGGATTTTTTAAAAAACATTTAAATGGAAATGTTTTATAACAGAAAGTAAAAAATATTGCTTTTCTTCAAGTTAAAGAAGCACAGTGCTGAATAGCAAAAAAAATTAGGGGGGGTAAAACTTTCCCGAGCTGAGGTGGATATATCTGTTCAAAGTGCTGAATTATAAAGCTTGTCTGACAGTACAGAAAAAAAGGGGTACGGAGAGCCGAAGTTACACTCTGCAGTGCTCAGGGAGGAGAACTCTGAGAGGGAAGAGACAACCCCCCCCCCCCCCAAACACAGCACATCGGAACAGAGCTGAGGCTGTTAATCAGCTGGAGCTCCCTCCCCTGTCACCATTTTTCTCTTGGTGTCAGGAAAACTCATCAGAAATGACTCAGAGGAAGGAGGCAGCAGACATAAATGACGCTTAGTGCTCTGGACTGAGACAAGTACACACTATAGAGGGATATGGTTTGTTCATATTTCATGTCTGAGGTTTACAACGACTATAAAGCCCCATTCACACATATGCAATTGAAAAATCTTGCGACTTCCATTGCAATTTTACCGTGCGATTTGATGGGACATTGATGAGATTTTGATAAGAACTGTACCCGAGTCACCCCATCAACCAATCCCCCGCAGCTATTACCTTTTGTACCACCACCCCCCTTTCCTTTAGAATGTAAGCTCTACGAGCAAGGCCCTCCTGAATTGTAATTGTGCTGCCCCCACTACATTGTAAAGCGCTGCGTAAACTGTTGGCCCTATATAAATTGCGTATTATAATAATAATTTTGATGCGACTTTTTGAGGAGTGTGACTTGTGCATAACTGAAAAGTTTGTTAGAAAATAAAGAAACCTAACGAATTCCAAATTTTCACAACATTTGGAATTCGAAACGGTCGAAAATTGATCGACCAACTTGAATTCTGCATGAAGAATAGCCGCCACGTCCTTAAAGAGGAGGTACAGGCTCCTCATCAGCTCATCAGCTGTCAGTGGGTTTCTCCACTGACAGCTGAATGTAAAAAGAGAATAAAAAAAAAAGAAAATATGGTGTGGGCACTCACCCCCCCCCCCCCCCCATGCATACCAGGTCCTTCAGGTCTGATATGGATTTAAAAGGGAGCCCCACGCCAAAAAAAAAAAAAAAAAAACAGCATGCCCCCCCCCCCCCAAAACCCATATGAGACGAGACCCTTATCCAAGCATGCAGCGTGGCAGGTAAGGAAAGGGGGGGGGGCTCAACATGAGGGAGGGTGCTTTGGAATGAGGGGCTCCCCCCCCCACCCCAAAGCACCTTCTACCCATGTTGATAGGGACAAGGGCCTCTACACCACAACCCTGGGCAGTGGTTTTGGGTTGTCAGGATCCATGAAACAGACAGAGGCAGAAAATGCAGGAAAAAAATCAAACATTTTAATAAAATGGTAAAAATGGTGCGCCAGGTAAACGCAGTCAAAACATAGCCAGGGTTCGGTAGCCAAATCCGGTAATCAGAACAAGCCAGGAAATAAGGAAGCCAGAGATCAGCGTAGTAGGAGGCAGCAGACAGGATCAGGAACCAGAAGGGACGTCAGCCAGGCAAGTGGTTAACAGGAACACAGCAGAGAGTCTCTAGATATGTTGACCAAGGCGAAGGCACAGGAGAAATGAACCAGGCAGTCTAAATAGCCAAAAGAGGCTGGCTGACTAGCAGGAAATGATCACCAGGTGAGCCACTGTGGAGCGATGAGTACTGGCAATTAACCGACAGCTGAGCAACCGGATCTCTGAGAAGGAGGGCCTGACAGTACCCACTCCTCAACGACTCCTCTCCCTCGGAGGACCACCAGGTTTGAGGGGAAACCTACTATGGAAAGCACGGAGGAGGACAGGAGCATGAATGTCTGAGGATGATACCCAAGAGCGCTCCTCCGGACCGCACCCTTTCCAATGAACCATGTACTGTATGCGCCCACAGAACCTATGGGAATCAATGATTGATTGTATCTCATACTTCTCATGGTTCTTAACCTGAATCGGGCCAGGACGTGGCACTGAGGTGTCGAAGCGGTTGCACACCAAAGGTTTTAATAAGGAGACATGAAATACATTTGAAATACGCATATTAGAAGGAAGGTCTAATGCGTAAGCCACTGGGTTGATCTTTTGGAGAATACGGAAAGGTCCAATAAGCAGTAGTGCCAGTTTTAGTGAGGGAACATGGAGTCTGAGGTTGCGAGA
Organism: Glandirana rugosa; assembly: GCA_018402905.1. NCBI lineage: Eukaryota > Metazoa > Chordata > Amphibia > Anura > Ranidae > Glandirana > Glandirana rugosa. Next base: position 287,423 of record BLSH010006127.1, on the reverse strand, counting down.
TGACAGCCAGACTCTCTTCCCGACTTGGTAGGAAGGCGCCGGTAGGCGACTGCGGTCAGCATGGAGTCTGTACCTCTTACTGACATGTTGCAAGGACTCTTGGACCTGTACCCAAGTGGAACGAAGAACACAGAGATGCTCCTCTAACGTAGGAATTATTTGAGGAACAAATGAGTCAGGCAACATGGATGGTTGGAAACCATAATTCACCATAAAAGGAGACAATTGGGAAGCGGTATTGATGGCACAATTGTGAGCGAAATCCGCACAAGGTAGGAGGTCTGACCAGTTATTATGGTGGTCACAAATATAGCAGCATAGAAACTGCTCAAAGGCTTGGTTGGCTCGTTCTGCAGCCCCATTGAACTGTGGGTGATACGCAGTGGAGAAGGAAAGCTGAATTCCTAACTGTGCACCAAAGGCTCACCAAAACCTGGAGACAAACTGGCTACCACTGTCAAAGATGATAACCTTGGGTAGCCCATATAACCGAAAGATCTCCCAAGCAAAAATGGATGTCAGTTCTTTGGATGTGGGCAACTTCTTTAGTGGAATACAATGTGACATTTTCGAGAACTGGTCAACCACCATAAGAATAACTGTACTGCCCTGGGAGTCGGGTAACTCCACAATAAAATCCATAGACAGGTGGGTCCAAGGCCTCTCTCCGTTGGGTAGCTGGAGAAAAGTAGTACAGAGATTCTCAGGGACATAGCAGCGGTCACCAGGTTGCACGGGAGGAGAATGGATCTGAGGAGCAAGAATTCTGTCACCCAAAGGTGAGGTGAGACTTGTGAGTACAGTAGCCAGAATGCGATTGGGAGGTATTACAGGAACAGGCACCGACTCAATCTTGGAAGCAGAGGAAAACTGTTGCAACAATGCAGCAGCCCTTACATTCTTAGTACCTGGTAAGAATGAGTCTATGCAATTGAAGCTTGACAGAAAATGGGCAGCACAGTGGTGTAGTGGATAGCACTTTTGCCTAGCAGCAAAGGGGTCGCTGGTTCGAATCCTAGCCATGACACTACCTGCCTGGAGTCTGCATGTTCTCCCTGTGCCTGTGTGGGTTTCCTCGGGGCACTCCGGTTTCCTCCCACACTCCAAAGACATGCTGGTAGGTTAAATGGATCCTGTCTAAATTGGCTCCAATATGTGTATGAATGTGAGTTAGGGACCTTAGATTGTAAGCTCCTTGAAGGTAGGGACTGATGTGAATGTACAATGTATATGTAAAGCGCTGTGTAAATTGACAGCGCTATATAAGTACCTGAAAAAAATAAATAAAAAAGGACCCACCACGCTCTTCTGGGAGACAAGCGTTTAGCCTCAGACAAGAATGTGAGATTCTTACGGTCAGTCAAAATGAGGGCCGGCACAGTGGTACCTTCGAGGAGATGCCTCCATTATTTGAGAGCTAAAATGATAGCTAACAATTCTCTGTCCCCAATCTCGTAATTGCATTCTGCAGGAGACAATTTTTTAGAAAAGTAGCCACAAGAATGCATAGCACTCTCAGAGGTAGGACGTTGAGACAGAAGGGTGCCCACTCCAGTCTCAAATGCATCAACCTTAAGCAGGGCTGGTGCAAGGAATTTTCTCACCCTAGGCGGAACCTCATTTTGCCGCCCCCTTGGCTCCACCCCCTTTGCCCTGCCCATGTATGCGGTGGAGGTGGCGGGGGTGGAGTTTTTTTTGCGGCACCTCTCCACCTATTTTTTCAGCCGTGGTCCGCATCTGCGCCTCTGGACCCGGCCTGAAGACAAAAAGGGGCAATATAGCACCCCTTTACATTACAGTGCCCACTTTACATCACAGACCTCTTTGCATCCAAGTTCCCCTAATTTACATCACAGCCCCTTTACCTCAATTCCCTTTCCCCCTTCACATCACAGCCCCCCCCCGCCGTTTTACTCCAAGGCGGATCCCACTCTTTTAAGGAACGTGGTCGGGACGAATTCCAACTACGTAAACTCTGACCTCACCCGTGGGAAGACA